>OZ024831.1:2256840-2569340 GCA_964016985.1 Anodontia alba
CCCACTGCCCATCCCTCAAAAATTGAAATAGGGCGTCATCTAAAAAGTCAGATGCATTTTTCAAGTCTTCAGGATAAAATGAACAATTTCACATTATTTACAGCGATAATTCATGATTGCCTGTTCAAATCCAGGGGCGGGTCAATATATTATGGTATAATATTTTGACATCCCCCTCCCCTCTACTTTCAAAAATTGAAATAGGACGACATTTTATGAAAATGTTTTTTTTTTCTTTTTAGGTTCAATGGTAAAAGGAAATGTTACACATTATTTCTAGCTATGTATTATGATTACCTAGTCAAGGTCAGGAGCGGGTCAATATATTATTGTATAATATGTTGACCCCCACTCCCACCCATCCCTCAAAAATTGAAATAGGACGTCATTTAATGAAAATGTTTTTTTTTTTTTTTTTTTTTTTTTTTTTTTTTTTTTTTTTTTTTAGGTTTCATGGTAAAGGGATCTATTTCTCATTATTTCTAGCAATGTCATGATTGCCAGGTCAAAATCAGGGGTGGGTCAATATATTATGTTATAATATTTTGACACACATCCCCCTCCTCAGCCCACCCCACATCAGAAAGTCAAAGGGGATGTCAGTCCATGATAATGCCAATGCTTCATAATAAAAGGATCTATATCACATTATTTTCAACGATCTTTTTGGATTGCCTGTGTTCTAATCCGGGGGCGGGTCAATATATTATGGAATAATATTTGAACCCGCTCCCCTCACCTCCTACCCCTCAAAAAGACAAATAGGACGGCATTTTATTAATTGTTTTTCTTTTTTTTAGGTTTTCATGTTACAAATCAACTATTTCACAGTATTTTCAGCAATGTATTATGATTGCGAGGTCGAAGTCAGGGGTGGTCAATATATTATTGTATAATATTCTGACCCCCCCGCCCCCTCTCCTTAGCCAACCCCACATAAAAAAGTCAAATGCATTTTTCAAGTCTTCATGATAAAATGAACAATTTCACATTATTTGCAGCGATCATTTATGATTGCCTGTTCAAATCCAGGGGTGGGTCAATATATTATGGTATAATATTTTGATCGCCACCTCCCACCCCGACCTACTCCCATCCCTCAAAAAGTGAAATAGGACGTCATTTTATGAAAATGTTTTTATTTAGGTTTCATGGTAAAAGGAATTATTACACATTATTTCTAGCAATGTATTATGATTGCCTAGTCAAGGTCAGATGCGGGTCAATATATTATGGTATAATATTTTGACCCCCCTCTCCCTCCCATCTCTCAAAAATTGAATTAGGACGTCATTTTATGAAAATGTTTTTTTTAGGTTTCATGGTAAAAGGATCGGTTCACATTATTTCTAGCAATGTCATATGATTGCCAGGTCAAAATCAGGGGTGGGTCAATATATTATGCTATAATATTTTGACCCCCGCCCCCCAACATCCTCAACCCACCCCACATCAAAAAGTCAAAGGGGTGTCATTCCATGATAATGCCAATTCTTCATAATAAAAGGATCTATTTCACATTATTGTCAGCGATTGTTTCAGATTGCCTTTATTCTTATCCAGGGGCGGGTCAGTATATTATGGTATAATATTTTGACCGCCCCCCCCCCCCCCCCTCACCTCACCTCCTACCCCTCAAAAAGACAAATAGGATGACATTTTATTAATTGTTTTTCTTTTCTTTCATGTTACAAATCAACCATTTCACAGTATTTTCAGCAATGTTTTATGATTGCCAGGTCAAAGTCAGGGGTGGGACGATATATTAAAATATAATATTCTGACCCCCCACCTCCTTAGCCAACCCCACATCAAAAAGTCAGATGCAGTTTTCAAGTCCATGATAAAATGAACAATTTCACATTATTTACAGCGATCATTTATGATTGCCTGTTCAAATCAAGGGGTGGGTCAATATATTATGGTATATTTTGACCCCCCCCCCCCACTACTTCCACCCCTCAAAATTGAAATAGGACGTCATTTTATGAAAATGCTTTTGTTTTCAGGTTTCATGGTAAAAAGAACTATTACACAACATTTCTAGCAATGTATTATGTTTGCCTAGTTAAGATCAGGGGCGGGTCAATATATTATGGTATAATATTTTGAACCCCCACCCCCGCCCCCATCCCTCAAAAATTGAAATAGGATGTCATTTTATGGAAATGTTTTTTTTTTTTTTTTTTTTTTAGGTTTCATGGTAAAAGAAACTACTACACATCATTTCTAGCAATGTATTATGATTGCCTAGTTAAGGTCAGGGGCCGGTCAATATATTCTGGTATAATATTTTGACCCCCCCTCCCCCCCACACCATCCCTCAAAAATTGAAATAGGATGTCATTTTATGAAATATTGCTTTTTTACGTTTCATGGTAAAAGGAACTATTACACATCATTTCTAGCAATGTATTATGATTGTCTAGTCAAGGCCAGGGGCGGGTGAATATATTATGGTATAATATTTTGACCTCCCGCCCCCAAACCCTCCCTCAAAAATTAAAGTGGACGGATTATTTTCCCAACATTATTTTTAATGCTTTTTTTTAAAAAAATGAATGCATTCTACATGTGTTATATCATTCCTTAAGAAAGATAGCCAAGCGGGTCAAAATATTACAGTAATATATTGACCCGCGGGTCAATTTTTAGGCGGGTCAAAATATTACATGACACCGGTGTTAGTCTTACTCTTGGTTGCTTTGTGGTTAATTCTACGAGGCGATTAGTTTTATGTCCTGCCTTGTGTTATTTTGTTCTTGTTTTATTTTTCAATCCTTTTAGCATTGCGACCTTGCTTGGGGAAGAGAGAGCTAGTCTTGGTGCTTTTCGTGCGTTTGTTCGATCTGCGCATGTTTGGTTTTGTCTGTTTCCTCTTCCTTTTGGTGTCTGGGATGGGCTGCGGTTTGTGATTGTGGAACTCCCTGGACTTTTCTCTTACCCTTTTTTTATTTATCACTTAGAAAAAACGAACAACTGCAGTCGACTCTCGTTATCTCGACATCACTTATCTCGAATAACCAGTTTTCTCGAAGTGAAAATCTGGTTCCTGTTTTCAGCATGAAAATCTAACAACAGGTAACAAAATATTCTAGAAAAAAGGAGAAATTGCTCCTAAAAAGAGAACAATTTCTCCTCTAACATCATGAGTCAAATTACATATTCATTTGTGAAACGTGATTGTTCGATTTATGTTTTTCCTCAATTCTGCAAATCTGATAAGTCGAGGTACGGATATCTCGAAGTATTTCATAGAGTCCCTTAGTCTTCAAGATAACAAGAGTCCACTGTATGATATTTTGAATTTGACTCTAGTTCTTTTAAGTTTCCTGGCTACTGTCAAAAAATCGCAAAACCATTTTTAAATGTCGTTTTGTACATTGTGTTATTGTTAGACGCCATTTTTTCTTAAAAAAAAAAAAAAAAAAAACAACAAAAAAAAACAAAAACAACAACAACAACAGCAACAACAACAAAAAACATAAACAACAACAACAACAACAAATCAAACAAGCAACAAATTATGACATCACGCAAGCCTAATACTAATGGCGTCATAAGAGTAAAGGGACGTTTTCATATACTTGGAAATGGTGGATTAGTATAATGTTTGTTTGTGTTGAGGTTTTACGGCCCAGTCAACCCAATGGGGTCATGTCGAGCGCGGTCAGTTTACGTAACCACATATTTACTTGGCAGGCTTAGTCCTCTAAGCGGTTAACCAGTATTTTGCACATTCTTTCGCCAGAAACTGACAACTACCCTTCTTGAATCAGCGGAAGAGAAAGAATGACCGTAGAAAATATTTCATGATCAATCTCCACGAAAGAATGTTGCCAACCTCGGCGGAGGTTGAACCCGCAATCTCCTGGTCTCCAGTCGGACGGCGCATCCAACTGAGCCACCGAGGCCTACTAGTATAATGTTACAGAAACAAATAATGGAAACATTTATTTTTAATATAACTGCATCACCTAGAGTTTGTAAAGACAATGGGTCTGAATCAGACTACAGTTCCAGGTAAACTGGTGTCAATGAGGTTTATTGTCCATCGATAAGCCCTAGTTGTCTCAATGCAAGGTCATCTTTTCGTCACCTTTCACCTTTATTGTCCTCAAACACACTGCTAAGATTTAATTAAACTACCTGTAATAAACGGTTTTATCAATAAGCCTTTTCCTTTAATCAACCCGTTTCCTCTCAGGATCAATTCTAATGTTCAATAAGTCATTTGTTCATAAAAGTTAATTACCTCCAGCAGTTTTGAACTCGGCAGCAACGTCTATACACGCTTTTTGTAACAGGTAATGTGCCTTTCGTTTTGTACAGAAGTTTTCATTAATGTTGTTGAGCGCTTGGCATTCTGAGTAAAAATTAAGCTGACGAAAGTTTGAAATATTTGTCTTATTGGTTTCCCCAGAAACTAGGCTGTGCCATTTCTTGCAAATTTTCTCCGAAAGGAGACAATTTGCATGAAATGGCAAAACCTATTTTCTAGCAAACAACACGCAAAACATCATCAGTTTGTTGTCTGCTGAGCTTGCCAATAGGGAGGTAAAGGTTAATGTACAGGATTGGTTTCGCAGAAAAAATTCACGCTATAATAATATGTCATAATAATTAGTTCAGTAAACGACTTGTTTGAATTGCTGCAACACGAAAATGCATTTAAGGTGATGGACGTCTGGTTTAAATGGCTTGAATTACTCTCAAATTCTAGTTGGTTAAACAACTCGTACATGTCAGTTTGGATATTAACAAAATTGATGATTTGCAATTAAAGTTTTATGTTCTAGTTTGAAGAGTGAGACCTGAGCTACTTTTGACTGCCTGAGTTTTTGTAAAATACTATTTTGAAATTGAATCCAGCTGCCAATAGTTTCTTCTAAAAACTGCTTGCTGACTAAGGAAACATTGTGTAAAAAGGTAATTCACGAACTAGGCTTCGTAGCAAAGTTAGGTCGAGGGACACAACTATACTGAAAGGAAAAAGAAACGCAGGGTAGAGTTTTTCCTTCTTATTTTAATCATTTTTACGGTGTTTACTATAGCCATACACTTTTACAGATTATCCTGTGAATGTGAACCGCGGGTATACGAGTATTTGGTCGATGTGCTATCTACCCAGTGTGTGAAATCATTCAACCGTGCACTACACAGTGCGTTGCACGGACAATACAGAAAGCCAAAAAAAAAAAAAAAAAAAAAAAAAAAAAAAAAAAAAAAAAAACGTGAAAAACAAGCATGTTTAATCCTTCAGCACAAGATTTCCTCACACCATTTGGTACACTTCAACGATACACAACGCTCTTCGATTCTTTTACCGATTTTTCTTTTCATTTTTACGCTACTTTGAACTTTTTTTCAATCATGGTACGATTGACTGATGTTCAGAGGGGTAGGGTAATTGCGTTGCTGATGCAGGGTCAGAGGCAACAGCAAGTTGCCAATCATTTTGGGGTTTACGTCTCAACAATTGAACGTCTTGTTAGACGTTTAAGGGAGACAGGGCATTTAGCAGACCGACCACGGTCTGGGCGTCCACGCGTGACGTCGCGACGTCAAGACAGGACAATCCGTCTGTCACATTTGCGGAATCGTCATCTCACTGCTACCGAAACTGCCCTTAATACAGTAAGTACGCATAATCGACAAATTTCTCCGAAGACTGTTGGAAGTCGATTGCGTGAGATTGGTCTTCGAGCTCGTCGTCCATACGTTGGTCTGCCTCTGACCCAGGCACGTAGGTTGCGTCGTATGGCGTGGTTGACGGCGCATGCGCCCAGGCTATTTCCGATGAGGCAGTGGAGACGAGTTCTTTTTACGGACGAGTCTAGGTTCACTCTCTATTGCGCAGATGGTTGACGTCGTGTGTACCGACGTCGCGGAGAATGCTTTGCCGACGCCTGTGTTGTCGAACGGGATCGGTTTGGGGGTGGCTCCGTTATGGTCTGGGGAGGCATTGCTCACGGGATAAAATCACAGTTGATTATTGCTGCGGGCAATATGACCGCAGTAAGGTATAGGGATGAGATCTTGCGTCCTGTTGCAGTCCCGCTTGTGCAACAACGTAATCTGATTCTGCAGCAGGACAATGCCCGACCACATGTTGCCCGAGTTTGTCAGGATTTCTTGGCAAACAATAACATCGCACCACTAGCATGGCCATCGTACAGTCCAGATTTGACCCCAATAGAGCACAGAACGGTTAGGAAGCGCCGAAATCCCCCCGCAACTCTCGCACAACTAAGCAATGCGTTGATCGATGAATGGAACAAAATCCCGATGCAAACTGTCAATGCTTTGGTTAACTCTATCCAAAGGAGAATTAGGGCAGCAACGGCAGCAAGAGGGGGGCACACCCGATATTGATTTTCAGTTTGATTTTGATTTCAAGATTTGGGGGGTAGCTACCAATGAACTTCAATAACTCGAGACTTGTTGATCACAAACCAATGAAATTTGGAGCTTTTGTTCCATACATGTACCGTTTTGTAATCATAGTAAAATATTTAACAAACTTTTTCAAACTTGAATGAAATTTAGGAATAAAATTTACCCTGCGTTTCTTTTTCCTTTCAGTATATGTTATCAGTTTAATAGAGATTACAATCTCAAGGCTATTCAAGCGTTGTGGCCTATTTTGTATTCGTATTTTCGATGTATTTCTATGATAAGCATGTACAGTTTTTTTTTCACAATAAGTGTACAGATTCTTCAGAACCTCAGTGAGAGCATACATTAGTTTCGTGAAGCTTTGCATATCTGAACACTTATTCTGATTGATTTGTCGGAGATTATTATTATCAAAACAGCGATTCGGGGAAATCAGTTTGGGCCAAGAGTCAAGCTTACAGGTGTAAACATAAATAAATAAATAAATAAATAAATAAATAAACAAGAGGCCCATGGGCCACAATTCGCTCACCTGAGTGAAAGCCATTGCAGATAACATACAACATTTTTCCAATATTGCCACAGTAACTCTCGTATCAACACAGTGGACTAGTCGCTCTTATACTTCATATCAAGCTTCGGGGCAATTGGCCTTTTGATTCAGGAAAAGAAGCACAGATTAGACATCCAAGATGGCAGCCATCTTGAATTTCCGATCGGAATAATTTCAGCTATTTTTGATTAACCAATCACCCCGATGCTTCCTAACAAGTTTCTAGTCAATTGGCCTTTGGGTTCACGAGAAGAAGTGAAAAATAGATTTTCAAGGCAGCCATCATGGATTTCTGCTATTTTAGCTTTTTTTGATCTACAAGTCCCGATGCTTCATACCCAGTTTCGAGTCAATTGGCCTTTCGGTTCATGAGAAGAAGTGAAAAATAGATTTTCAAGACAGCCGCCATGGCGGCCATCTTGGATTTCCGATCGGAACGATTTTAGCTCATTTTGATCTACAAGTCACCCTGATGCCTCCTATCAAGTTTCGAGCCAATTGGCCTTTTGGTTCAGGAGAAGAAGCGAAAAATAGATTTTCAAGATGTCGCCATGGGGCCGTCTTGGATTTCTGATCGGAATGATTTTAGCTCTTTTTGATCTACAAGTCACCCCGATGATTCCTACCAAGTTTCAAATCATTTGGCCTTTCGGTTCAGGAGAAGAAGCAAAAAATAGATTTTCAAGATGGCCACCATGGCGGCCATCTTGGATTTCCGATCGGAATAATTTTAGCTGTGTTTTATCTATAAGTCCATATATGCCATATCCCACACTGTGAGATAAAATCTCGCAGAATTTGGCCCATCTGGAAGGTGATTCCCATAAAAAATTCAAATCTCACAGAATTTTCAGACCATTTTACAACAGATTTTATGAAGAAATTAACATAAATCATACAGTGTAGTGGTTTTCACAAGTTTCTTGAAAAAAAAAAAAAAAAAAAAAAAAAAAAATAGACTATATTGGGGGAGCTTCAAAATGATGTTTAAGAAAATCTCACAGAATTTTGTCAATCTCCCGTAAAATTTTGCCTTATCTCACAGATTTTAGTCCACAGCTTATGGCATGTATGTAAGTCATCCTAATGCTTCTTACCAAGTTTGGAGTCAGTTGGCCTTTTGGTTCAGGAGAAGAAGCGGAGAATAGATATTTAAGATGGCCGCCATGGTGGCCATCTTGGATTTCTGATCAGAACTATTTTAGCTATTTTTGATCTACAAGTCAACCCAATGCTTCCTATCAAGTTTTGAGCCAATTGGCCTTTTGGTTCAGGAGAAAAAGTGAATCTTGGATTTCCGATCGGAACGATTTTATCCATTGCTGATCTACAAGTTACCCCGATGCTTTCTATCAAGTTTCGAGCCAATTGGCCTTTTGATTCAGGAGAAGAAGCGAAAAATAGATTTCCGATCGGAACGATTTTAGCTCTTTTTTTCATCTATTAGTCACCCTGATGCTTCCTGCCAACTTTGGAGTCAATTGGCCTTTCGGTTCAGGAGAAGAAGCGAAAAATAGATTTTTAAGATGGCTGCCATGGCGGCCATCTTGGATTTCCGATCGGCACGATTTTAGCTATTTTTGATCTACAAGTCACCTCGTTGCTTCCTACCAAGTTTGGAGTCAGTTGGCCTTTCGGTTCAGGAGAAGAAGCGAAAAATAGATTCCAAGATGGCGGCCATGGCGGCCATCTTGGATTTCCGATCGAAACGATTTTAGCTATTTTTGATCTACAAGTCACCCCAATGCTTCCTACCAAGTATTGAGTCTATTGGCCCAGGGGTGTAGGAGGAGAAGGCTTTTAAAGCAATTGTTGACGCCGCATGACGGACGACGGACGACGGACATTGACTGACCACAATAGCTCACCATGAGCACTTCGTGCTCAGGTGAGCTAATAAAGCTCATTATTAGAAGTAATGTTTTTGCGTTTTTGTTAATATTTGTTGAATGAACATGAAGAGATTATGAGTACCCTAAATATTAACACATTGTCCGAACTCCTTACCATAATTTCCTAACATTTACATTGTCCGAACTCCTTACCATAATTTCCTATCATTTATATTGTCCGAACTCCTTACCATAATTTCCTATTTAAGGGAAATGGATGCACTTGGTAGAATTTTCATCATTTTCGCAAAGGGAGACAACTTCTGTGACTTGTTCGTTTTACTGCACACCAAACTCCTTTTGAAAAGGGGTCTACTCTTTAAGCATACAATTTGCTCCCTCCTCATTTACTGAACCTCTTTTGACAAGGGGACAAAACAGTTTCGACAGTTGTCTCCCTTGAAAGTGTATTAACTCCCCTTCCCATTAGTGCTTAGCATGTTAAAAATGGGATCTAGGTAAAAAGTGTAGAACAATCAGACGTCCTAAGATGATCAGGGACCTTCGACAGCGCCTGAATAGGGTTTTTACACAGTTTCTATTCAATGTAAGGAAATAATTAAATAATTAAACTACTCCTCTTAAATTGAGAATGAACCTATACAAAAAGCAAGATAGAAGACTGCACTGTGTTCGTTTGTGTTGAGGTTTTACGGCCCAGTCAACCCAATAGGGCTTAATCCTCTAAGCGGTTAACCAGGATTGTGTACATTCTTTTGCCAGAAAATGACAACTGCCCTTCTTGAATCAGTGGAAATATTTTATGATCTGATCTCCACGAAAGAATGTTGCAGACCCGGCGGGGATCAAACAAGCAACCTCCTGATCACCAGTCGGACGCGCACCCAACTGAGCCAACGAGGCCGGCGTCTGCACTGTGTACGAATGGGTTCAATACGTTGATTGATTATTAAGTGAGTTATATAAAAATACTGGCTGAATGGCGAATACTGCGGCCCCATAGAATAGACCCTATCAAGGGGGAGATTAAAGCCACCGCTGAACGTGTATCCGTGCGTCTTGAAACGGCTCACGAGAATTTGGAGCACTGAAACCCAAACGGAAACCAGTGTTAGCGAAGTCTAATGTCAGTAGATGTATGTTAACGGACCTTATATTGACTTACCCACGGCTAATAAACAAAAACAACAACAACAAAACAATCATGCCAGATTAAGAGCTGGATGAAGACATATTAGAGTTGAGCCGAAAGTCCACTAGAATGACTGAGTGATCAATTGGACTTCAAAACTAATTAAAACAGAGCTGATCATTAATCATGCATACAGAGAAGCAACACAACCAGGCACGTATGTTTCTTCAAAATGAAAATAGTGTGACCATAGCAAATCAGTGAGATATTGAACTATCAGCGGTATGGAGGATTTCAGAGAGAGAAAATTGATGATTTTGAGGACATTCACAAATCTGTATTATTCTTATGCCTTTCTGCGCAGTAGTATTGACCTATATTTGTTTAAACTTTATCATTCTTTGAACTAATTCAGCAGACGACAAACTGATGATATGTTTGTCCACAGAAAATAGATTTTGGCATTTCTTGCAAATTGTCTCTTCGGAAATTTGCCTAAAATGTCAATGTCTATTTTCTGGGTAAAATAGGTAAAATAGAATATATTTCGAAATGTGTTTTTCTAGAATGCTAAGCTTTAACCCCCTGTGATGTGGCGGATTTCAAAAGAACTGAAGGTTATAATTTGGAAGGCCTTCTCAAAACTTTGCTATTCGTTTGTTGTTAAACACAATATTGCTGAGCTTTATTGGACTTAATCTCATACTAAGATGCGAAAATATTTACTTGATTGCTGGCAAAACCGATTTTTCTGAACAATTAAAAGACTGCCACTCATTACAGAATGGATAGATATCCCGCGGCAAACTGCATAAGATGTGTCTCGGCCATTAGTCGTGTCAGTGATAAGACACTGGGCACAACAAAACCCAGTCTACTGTAAATACGAGGGTGAGTCAATAAGTAACCGGCAAAACGTATTTCCGGTTGAGATCCGCCTCTTCTTTTTCGATGTAATTGCCCTCTAGTGTGATGCACTTAGACCAACGTGTGTTCACCCAGAACTGAAAAAGTCAGGGTCCTTTCCATTGACCCACTCCTCAACTGCCGTCACGACTTCTTCATCAGACCGGAAATGAAGTCCACGGATATCCTTTTTCAAGTTTGGGAATAGGAAGAAGTCGCTAGGAGCTAGGTCAGGCGAATAGGCAGGATGTGGTATTAATTCATACCCGTTTCGCTCTACAGCATCCATTGCAACTTTGCAAGTGTGGACTCTCGCGTTGTCCTGTTGCTGCAAAACACCTTTAGAGAGTTTACCTCGGCGTTTTTCACGGATGGCGGTTCTCAGCTGGTCTAACAAGTTTGCATCTTCTTTGGCCTCGGGGACCCAGGCCCTACCCAATGACGACTCTGAGCTTTATTCTCTGGCTCATAATAATGAACCCAAGTCTCATCTACAGTCACCAGACGCAAAAGAAAATCATCTCTTGACCTAAAACGCTTTAACAAGGCGCTGCATACTGATGCTCTGGTTGCCATTTGCTCATCGCTAAGGGATTTGGGGACCCAACGGGCTGTTAGCTTGCGCATACCTAAACGATCATGTAAGATTGTTGAAACGTGTGAAATGCCAAATGCCTGCGCTATTTCTTCCACCTGAATTCGCCTATCAGAATATACCAGATCCCGAACTTTCTTACACATGTCTTCGTCGGTGGCATCCAGTGGACGTCCAGACCTGGCTTCATCTTCTAAAGTCGTTCTACCGCGTTTAAATTCCCTTACCCAGAATTTAACCTAAGCATAAGATGGTGCAGAAGACCCATAAACATCGGCTAACTCGCCGTGTATTTCCTTGCCTGTTTTACCTTTTAAATACAAGTACCGAATTACAGCACCGTATTCAACTTTAGATGTAAAGCACGCCTTTGCATTACTACCCATGTTTGACATTCAATATCTTGTTAAAGAATGACTCGATACGTGTGCAATTTTGTACCCATGTATAAAACATATATTGAAACAAGGCATGAAAATCGTGACCGTCTCGATCCATCGGAAATGGGATAGGCTGGTTATTTATTGACATGCCCTTTTAAACGATAGACAGATAGCGGATCTATACGGGAATAAAGTATTGGCTTATCTATTTAATCCATAGGTATAGTGAACCCTCGTTACAACGACAGCATTTGTTCAAAAAGATGTTGCCATTAAAATGAATTTGCTTTTGTACAGAGTCGTCCTTAATGGACAGAATTATATATAAGAAAGACCTTGTTTTATTATTATTCTTGTATCGAGTGTCGGTAAAAAGAGGATTGACTGTATTTTCATATGAATCTATCTGTTATATCATCAAAATACTTATTACCATTCAAATGGCCTCTTTACACACCCTACTAGGATCGCATTATCACCTCTTTATGACATGCCTATGATCTGTAGTGTGATATGGGGCGAATCCACTGAGGTTGGGCCGAATCGGCCGAAGGACGAATGAGAGATGAGGGGATCTGTCTTGCATAGCACTTAGGTAGTGGCAATAAAATCATTAGTGACTTAGGTCTTTCTCCCAATTATGATTAATAACTTGGCTCCCGTCTTAAATTGCAAGACGGCAAGTCGGTCTCAGACCTAATTACGGCTCTCTCCGCAATCTCTTTTAGACGGTTGTTGCATAACTATCAGTGTCTATCGTCAGGCCCATCGTGGTCATATTTGTGGTTTTCTTGTGGTTTGCCTTCAGGTCGCCATTGAACCCATGTTTTGTTACATCGTAATGTTTACAATCAAGTGTGTTTCACTGCAATGTCTCACTGATGATGTAGAAGACTCGTATGCGGACCGGACATAATTTGTAATTTGGAACGTCATCAGAATTAAGAGCGAAATTTCACGGAATTAAAACTGGTTTAAGCCCCAGCAGTTCTTCGGCAACAAAACCGCTCCTCTGCTGTTGTTCTTTATTCGTGAGTCGATGGTTTCATATGTGGCGTTTTTTTTTGTCATTATTTGTTCCTCATGTCCTCTAATTTCGGTGCCTCGGGAATGTTACATAAAGTGATAGCGGAATTTCCTGGGCAGCTTTACTTATATGTTTTACTGTTTTAACAAGAACTTTTCAAGTTACACTTATGATGTTGCTAAAGGAAATGAGAGCTGTTGCAGTATCTGATCACCCACAAAAACAGACCCAGTCGAACTGAATCTGCTATTTTCTATCTCTTGTTTTGTTTTGTGTTTCCAAAGCATTCCCTACTTTTCAGATTATTTTGTGATTGCAACAGCTGTCGTTAAAAGCTCGTGTATATGCAGTAAAATGTCCTGTACCTAGCCCTTTCAACCATCCAGACCAACACAGCACCTATGCAAACAGTGTAGACCAAGATGAGGCAGCTCGTAACGAGCCGCCTCATCTAGATTTACACTGTTTAGCATTCTATTTTTCAGTTTAATCTTGTATTTTCAATAATGGACATATCCAAATTCAAAAATGGAAGAGACCGCTTTAAGAATTTAGGGGTGAAAGGGTTAACGTTGATATATGACATTTTATAGTCATTCGGGACTATTGAGCCCAAGAATGTGAGACTAGAGTGTCGCTAAGGGCACTGCTAGGGATGTGAGAGATTTTGAAAAAATGCATACAATATGTCCAGGAATAGCCACGAGCATAGACTGTAGCCTACCAATAACACCAAGTGAAAGAGCAATCAAACCATGACAAACATTACACAGGCTAGAGACCAAAGAAAAACTAACCAACGAGTGTGTGAAGTTCTACTTTATCCCTCATGAGTCTGCCATTTTATATCTTTTGTTTAGTTCTGCATTTTCAAAGGATCCTGATTTTGAATATTTTGTTTTTCTGGTTCTTTGGGACTACTGAGCTCATACATTAGACATGAAAAGAGATTTACGCTTATAGCACTGCTACGGGCGTGAAGGTTGTTGCAGTGGCGATGTTGTACTGATGAGTTAGAAACCCTTCACGTGGACTGAATAAATGTCTTCTGTATACCACGGCAGAAATAAGGGCGAGGATTGTGACCACGTAAAATCGAGGAAAGCCACCAAATAATTTTTTTACTGACTGTTCCAAGGCGGTGCTTCTGCTGTGGTTTAATAATCCATCATTGTATGTTTTTGCTTGTATGTCTTGGTGAAATGTTTATTTTGGATAGCCGTTTCGTCATTGTTTGGGAAAGAAGCTGTCCTTTTGGCTTTCTGCTTGTAGTGTTTTTGATTGTGGTGTGTTGCTTTAATAAGTGCGTCCTTCGTGGATGGAAGGTGTTAGGTAATTCTTGATCATTACCTTCCTTTCTATTTCATTGACCCTCATTGTAACAGCGTATCACTCCTGCAGATTTCGCATAGCTTGCAGGTATATATTCACTCTCTGACAACTGCATCAGGGAGTCGTCTCTTTGGCTCAGTGGTTAGAGTATTGGATTTTTTATCCGGACAGACAGGGTTCGAATCCCACGATAGGTTGGATTTTTTTTCAGCCATGCTTCATTCCTTTGTTGCGGCTCTCATGTCGTAAGATGTTGCGCCGTCCGGGATTGGACTTTGCTTCGCCGAAAATGGCTTCAAGTCAATGATGACTTCCTTTAAGAGGGGGAGTGTTACGGCCTATCACTCCTACCTTCAGTTATGTGCCTTAGCAGATTTCGCATTGCTTGCAGGTATATATTCACTCTCTGATAACTGCGTCAGGGAGTCGACTCTTTGGCTCAGTGGGTAGAGCAATAGATTTTTATTCGGACAGACCGGGTTCGAAGCCTATGATAGGTGGGGTATTTTTCAGCTATGCTTCATTCCTTTGTTGCGGCTTCCATGTCGTAAGATTATTAACAGACTAAATCAGAGTCTGCAATATTCTATCTTTTGTTTTGTTCTGTATTTCTATTCCAGCGAAGATAGGAAGCCTCTTGGAACGGAATTCTTTTCTTATCAGAAGGAGCCTGACATGTAACTAAACCCATTAAGGCCGAAAGAAAAAAAGAAAAAATAAATAAAGTGCAATCTTTTATAAAGTGAAGTTACTTGTGCCTTTGGGAGAACATATCTAGTATTCTGTTTGCGGATACAAGTTTCAGCGATCTCGGTTAGACCGACATGTCTTTTTAACAGGTAGTTTGGTCTAATAGTTGTAAGGTGTGTTTCCATTTAGTGGTTTTATATGAAACATAATCCTGCAATCTTCCCAGATGGAATGCAAAAATAAAACAAAAGCTGACTGTAGAAATAGTATTTATTTATTAACAACGTTCACATGTAATTATTCTCTGAACAACAGACACTAAATAACAATGAATGGAATAATTATATAACAGTGTGAAATTACAAAAGGTCGTATCACTATTTTTTGAACAACGGTTGTGAACTAGCTATAAATAGAATAAATTAATATAACAGTATGATGTTACAAAAGGTCTGATCTATTATTTGAACAACGGTTGGTTAGTAACAATAAATAAAATAAATTAATATAACAGCGTGAAATTAAAAAAAAAAAAAAAAAAAAAAAAAAAAAAAAAAAAAAGGTCTGATCACTATTATCTAAACAATGATTGCAAAGTAGCGATAAATAAAATAAATAATTATAATAGTTCTGAGGTAACTAAAGGTCGGAATACTATTTTCTGAACAATGGTTGTGAAGTAGCAATGAATAAAACAGATTAATATAACAGTGTGAAAATGCCAAAGGTCTGATCACTATTATCTGAACAATGCTTGCTAAGCAGCAATAAATAAAATAAATTGATATAACAACGTGATATCACAAAAGGATTGATCACTATTATCTGAACAAGGATTGCTAAGTAGCAATAAATAAAATAAATCGATATAATAGTGTGAAGTTACAAAAGGTCTAATAACTATTATCTGAACAACAAATGCCAAGTAGCATTAAATAAAAAAATGATATAACAGTGTGAAGTACAAAATGTCTGATCACTATTATCTGAACAACGGCTGCAAAATAGCAATAATTAAAATAAAATAAATTAATATAACAGTGTAAAATTACAAAGATCTGAAGAATAATTGCTTAGTAGCAAATAATAAGATAAATTGAAACAAAGAAGTGCAATTAGAGCATTAACAGTATCTGAAATAGTACATATTTTATATCAGAATTTAATCCTTAAAGCGCCAGTTTTATCATTTGTAGACGATATTCTAAAATAGTTTTTTAATTTTTCATAGAAAATAAGACTAACATGTAAATTGCTTGTAGACGATTAATAAGAAATGACAACACGATTCCCGAAAGCACCACACTCACAAAACGTTGCCTACCAATAACATTGAACCTCATTGTCCCAGAACAAAAAAAAAGGAAAAAATATATATAGAATGCAGATTGCTGCAAGTTAAATAGCACGTTCTATCTTCCAAAGCGCCTTTTTTAAGAATACAGGGCACTGTAGGTGTTTGAACCTAAAAACGACAAGCTTCTCCGAATAGAAAATAATGACTATGGCATATGCGATCAGCATACATACAGATCCGACAGCGCGCCGTACAATCTGATCAGAGTATAAACTGGTCGCTCACATAATGTTCGACTTAATGCGAACAGCGTAGGCCCTGCTCCATAGACTTTGCGATTACAAGCACAGGCTGATCTTGATCTACGCTGGTCGAATAAGTCATAAGGTTAGTTCCATCTGGAGGGCACGTATGTGATAGGTATTCACTGAAGCGAATCTAAAATAAAACAAAAATGTATGTTTGTTGGAGAACAAAAGTCAAAAAGGATTTACCTTTCACCCAAAACACTTGGCTTCATAGAGCCTTGGATTCGTGTATAACTTGTTGCTTCATGTTCAATATATTAGTACGTCAAACAGGGAATTCTAGATGGTAATACAGATTATATGTGCGATTTGATTTTAGAACGTTATCATACAAAGGCTATTGGAAGAGCACCGCTTTAGAATGGTCAACAGTAATATCTACCGCTGAGGGTAGTGGGAGCGAGGAGGGCTTCGGCGTAAATTCGAACATTCTGGCACCAAGTCATCCCTCAGTTCCACATATTGTCCACTATACACACCCTGAGAAGTTTAAAAGAATTTCGCCCAGTCGTCTTAGAGTAGATGCGGTAACGAGATTGCAACACTGGAAGCCAATGGACAATTTTCAGCTTTCAAACATAAAGAAACAGCAAGCAAAACAGGCACCATCTGCAGGTGACCGCATGGTTTGTATCAGAATAAGAAAGAATGACATACGAAACAGAAAGCAAAGTGGGAACTAGCGCCTATATGTGTACTCAGGCCCAGACGTTGTAATTTTTTTTACATGCTCAGTTGAGCTGAGCATGAAATTTTCCCTGCTATTAAATATGATTAACAGATAATTTATCATACTCAGCTACGTTTAGCAAGAAAAACAACTGCACTTGTTAGTAATTTGAGATTTATAAAAGTTTTATAACCTCGGGCTGTAAGATAAATAAATGTGGTGGTATGATGCTATATTTTAGAAATATGGAAGTAGAAACAGTCACATCGAAAGGATTTTATAAACCCCCAAAAATTTTGTTTAAAGCGTGTATGCTAAAAACAAAAGAAACAAAGAACATTATAGAAAAAAGGTACACTATTTGCATAAAAAAGGTAAGAGAAAAGTCCAGAGAGTCCCACAATCACAAACCGCAGCCCTTCCCAGACACCAAGAGGAAGAGGAAACCGACAAATCCAAATCGAACAAACGTACGAAAAGCACTAAAATTAGCTCTCTCTTCCCCAAGCGAGGTAATCGCAATGCTAAAAGGACTGAAAAACACAAGAACAAAATGACACAAGGTAAGCCATAAAACAAATCGCCTCGTAGAATAAACCACAAAGCAACAAAGAGTATGACTAACACCGGGACCACCGCCTTAGACCGGTAAGTAGTAAACCACCGGGGTTCAAAGCATTTTACAGCTAGCCAACTTCACCCTGTGTCCTAGAACCAAAATGATATAACAATAGTCTAATGATCCGATCATTTACATGAGTATACTAATTAAAATATTCTGAAAACTCAGATTGCAAATGAACGAAGTTAGCTGACAAATAAGCAAATAAATCACAGAGGTTTTGCATATGCGAGTGGGTAATGTTTCCTTGCAAAGATCTGTATATAAGCATATATGCCTATAAGCATTTCAACATGGGCATCTGTAAATAAGAAGTCAGCGGAAAGATGTTTCATATAAATGTACACAAAGACTAAATGTATAAATGGGTAAATGGTCACTTACCATTACGTTACATGGGAAAATACTTATATTCTAAGCGAAATTGGGACTACAAAGCTACGTAATGGACAGTAAACATTCATAGGTTAAAAGAATATCACTTACACTTTATACAACAACATTAAAACATAGACCATTTACATGTACTATATAACACAGTTGTGGGTGAAACATTTGACAAATGACTTCAGCGTTGGCTAGCTTTATAGTGAAGGTGAACGAAAAACACTGTAAAAGGACTGTACGGTGCAACTGTGAGTAAGACACTAAAGAAGCATCACTTTATGATTCAGGTCTGAAAACTAAAAAAGACTGCAATCAACACTGTAAATTGCACACCTGGTTAACAAACTAAAACGAAAGTGATTGTTTAATTGTTGTAGTTCTGAGAGAATCATCATTTACCTACTTGTTGAAAGCACGTTCTAATGGTAAATGGATCCGCGTGGTAGTTTTCCAAATTTTCCACAAGAGAGACACGGTTCACAGGTAGGCTACCTGTTATTTTTATTATTTTTTTTGGTACATTAAGCCCTTTCTGAAATAGACGCTCTCTAAAAGAAAATGATTTGCCACAAGGGAGCAAATCCCTACTTTTTAGCGTAGATTTATTTTCAGAAGGAGAAAATAAATTTTCACAGTTACCTCCCCTGAAAATGTGTGCATTCACCTAAAGGTAAACGGCTTCACTAGGCCCCGATGTTATGAAACTTGTTCCATGCCCAACTCAGTTGAGCATGAAATTTTCTCTGTAAATTGTATGAAAATGCCCACAGTTGTTGGTATTTTCATATTTATTAGCAGAGACATTTTCGTGCTCAGCAATGTTTAACAAGAAGGATTTGAATAATTTGAGATTTATTAGCAGGACAAATTACATGGTCAGCTGAGCTGAACATGAAAAACATTTTTTTAACCTTGGGGCCGGAACGTTTTCTGCCATTATTTTTCAAATCGAGTTATCATTTGCAGACAGAAAGCTGGTTCCCTAGTAATTAACACGTTTATGCGGAACGGGCTCTTCTACTTTTTCTCTTTAGACAGGTCCATTTCCTGTGTAAGGGATGTCTGTTTAGTTTAGTTTGACAATGACGATGACAATAACTTTATTCAGTAATTCTGACCTCCAGCCCATAATACAGATTACTCGAAAATGCAAATATACCAAATAGTATCCTATCTTGTAGAAATGTCTGAACTTAGCATTTTAGCATTGCGATTACCTCGCTTGGGGAAGACATAGCCAATCTTAGTGCTTTTCGTTCGTTTGTTCGATTTGTGCTTGTTTGGTTTTGTCTGTTTCCTCTTCCTCTTGGTGCAAGGGAAGGGCTGCGGCTTGTGATTGTGACATTCCCTGGACTTTTCTCTTACCTTTTTTATGCAAATAGTGTAGACGCTGATCAGACGCCGCGTTCTGTGGCGTCTGATTTGTGTCTACACCATTAGCCAATGTTCCTTTTATGGGACGCTAGGCTTTAATGGGTTAAAGCTATCAAAATAGGTGATACAATTATGGGAAGCCAGCTGCTCCCAGAGAAAGCAGTTTTAGAGAAGCTTCCACTGAGAAGGTAGGCAAATATTTCCATATCGGTTCAGAACTGTTTGAACAGGACGTATTGTGAGTTGCTCGCCAGACAAAAATGTTGATAAGTCAGGGCACTGAGCTATTGATTGAAGCTAGAGTGGTAGTGGGCAAAGAGCTTCTCGAAGAAGAATAAGCCAAGATGAAAGAATCATATAAAGCATACTAGGATTAGCTGAAGTTACTGGGGTTAAAATGTGACAAACTCGAAGAGTACCCGTGAAACGCCTGCCCTCGTATCTCCTGTATTCCGAAATCATAAGATGAGGATGCCGGTAAGATAGTAATCTAATGCCTACTTGTAGTGTCCAAAAGATAGCCTGTTGGCATTAACCGAACACACAGGGTTTGGGTGTCAAATAGATGACGAACCTAGAAAAAGCCACGCTTCTATCCGACTTAAGATAATAGTAAAGTTCAGCAACAGTAATCTTTAAAGAACCGGGAGGAGAAATCCGGTAATTATATACAGGAAAACATTAGTGCACGAGTGTAGGAATATTAATTAAGTAAAGTAATTTAAAGTAAAGAAAACCTGTGTTCACGTTGGAAGTATGCATGTTCTTGATACTTCTAAGGCAAGGAAGAGAAGTACTTATCTGTCAGACCTTGATGAGTATCAAATGTCAGTGGATAAGCGGACTGTAGAAAATAGCATTTATTGTAGTATATATCGTTTTATGGGAAATGTGACGCTGAATGCGAGTAACGCTCTGAGCCAACTTTATAATTAAAAATTACAAATAACTCTGTATGACCATGTTTTGTTGATGAAACGTATAATTAATATTAGATATCACAGTAAAATTGTCTTATACCAGTACCATGGCCGTGCTATCTTTGACGTGTTATGGGAGGCAGCGCTAATTGAAAATAGTTCTAAGAGCTAGTCACCCAGAACGCATCAGTTTTGGATCGACTGTTTAACTGATCTTCTGTTTGTTTTAAACTGGAAATGAATGTATTAATCTGATGTTTGGACTGAATTACTAAGCTGTGTATTGCCGGTATTTGACAAGTATTATGTCGTAATAATTGAGCAAATAAGCTAAGTAGTCTAAAGAACTATATTGCAAAATAAAACTGCCCTAGTCATACTTGCTACATGTACGCTCTGGTGTGATCTGGTAGCTAATTTTGCTCCTCATTTATACAGTGTGCTTTGACTAAGTAGGAAAACCAGTTTGTAATGAAAAACTTTGCCTGACCGCGCTAGTGCGGAAGCTGGCATGTTTTCATCTTATGTGGAGCTTGGACGTTTACCTATGGGGAGGAAAGTCTTTCCTTGTTTAAAAGACCCCTTTTTAGACGAGGCTTGGTGCGCAAGAAGCAAACCGGAAGTCGTAAAATTATATCCCTTTTAAAGATTGGCGGACAGTTCACCAGTTGTACAAAGTGCCATTAAGACGTGATGTGTCCTCACCTCAAAACAGAAACGTAGTTTCATTAAAATGCAAAAGGAATAAGTGCAGTGGTCTATTTACAAGCAAACTGCCGAACTCAAATTTTGGCATGTACAATGCCCGTGAAATGCCAGCCCTGTTTTCCGCATTATAGTAAGTAGACACCTTTAAATTTAGCTGCTTTCCTACAAACTATTTGGTCTGTCACCGAATCGCCTTTTTGGAATCGAATTTATCGATATGAAATTGATATATGAATTTTCGCGGATTTACGACGAAAGCGATGCTTTTAATTTTGACATTTTCAAATTGTCCTTCTTTAGATGATCATATCCCTTGATCTCCCTCGTATGGTGTATAAGTATTTCAACTTGTTCGTGCAAGGGTATCTTCTTATGTAAATGATAGTCTTCATGCTGAAACCCTTGCACAAAGTTATCGATATCGTAAACCTCATAAAGCATTTTTCAGAATTTTATCGCCGATAATACACATTCATGGATAAATAGAAAGTCACTTTAAAAACAAAGCAAGAAATATCGTAAACAGAGTTTTACGGTGACCTAGTTTATAAATGAAGGAAAAGTTTGGGAAATCATTTTCTTTAGAAGAATGGTAAAACATGATACAGCAGGAATGCTATGCAAAGACTGCATGCATAGTTGTTAACCAACTCACGGCCAACAGCCATGCTTTCCTCTTTTATTGCACGACGATCGACCTAAAGCTTCATTAGAAAGTCGCTGCCTGATGTTATGCCAAGCCTGTTTTTGAGCCCTACGTGGTTCAACTAGTGGTTTTTGTTAACAGTGGCTGCAGTGTTTTCCACGAGCACACATCATTGTTTCATCATTGTGTTTTAGATTTATTTACATGTTTATCTGTGATGTTTCACTGACTGAGTTAGGAAGCCTCTTTGGACAAAATTATTATCTTTTCAGAAGGAACTTGAAATGAAATAAAGCAAACCGGAATATTTGTCTTTTTTGGCGGACATGGCGGACCATTAGCCATGTGTATCGGTTCCCCGTAAGGCTGGCAGTAAGAAAAAAGTGCAACATTTTATAAAGTGTAGTAACTTGTGCCTTTCGGTAAACATGTCAAGTACTAAGTTTGTGGATATAGATTTCAGCGACCTCGCTTACTTACGAACAAAATGTCGAACTCTAATTTCGGCAAGTACAATTCCCGTGAAATGCCAAACCTATTTTCAGCGTTTTGATAAATATATACATTCAAATTAAGCTGCTTTTCGACTAACTATGTTCAAATAAACTTTGTAAAGGCCAACATACCGTACTTACAAAAACCCATATCGATTGAAAACAAGATTCTATCGTTAAAGTAATAATTATACTACTTCCTTTACATTTGTCACTAAAAAGTGAATCTCGTGCAAAATTAATTCTGTGTAGTGAGATGACAATATTCTGCCTCAAGATAGTTTCAGAGAAACTCAATTCCAAGTTTCTTGCGCATCAATAAGCAAAACTATAAATGAAGTTACGAAAAGATTCTGTGGTAATTGACATAGTTTTTTCTTTCGATTATTCGAAAGCTAATATTTGTAATGTAACTTTAAGACAAATATTTGTGAACCCTTCGGAGCAAATTCTCCCCCCCCGCCCCCCCCCACCCCCCTGGGAGCAAATTCTTTCCTTCTAGACCTACAAAAAACAAAGAGGAGAAACAGAAGTTGTCTCTCTTGTAAGACATGGCGGAAAATTTGCCAAGTACATCCGGCCCCTTTATGCGGTAAATGCAGATTACTGTGTTCATTTTAACTCTAAACCACCCTGACAGCGTCAGTCACAACTGCAACTGACGGCATTGTATATGTATCATCTACAGGGCAGGCGATTCCAATGAAAAGAAAGTGCAGTCTATATAGTGCTGTCTGCGTGCAAAGCGTGCAAAACGCTGAAGCACAGGCCAATTTAGTGTTCAACGCCCCACGTAAGAGCAATAGTCAATAATATTATGCTACTCATTATGAAAACACCCCTATTCAAATATACTGAAAATTTTCCCACCAAAAAATGAAAATTTTCAGATAAAAATTCTGATATTTTTCATATTTCTGCTCAAAACATAGATTGAGTACTCACAATCTATGTTTTTGAGCAGAAATAAGAAAAATAATGCATACCCCTGTAAACCCCAGTTTTACTGTATAAAAGTGGGGTTTAAGGGGGTCAAAATTATATAGGCGTGTTTTCGTGATGTAGAAAAGATGATTTGAGTTTAGATTTCATTCACAACCGCTTTTGTGGAAACAAATGAAGTGAAACATCAAACGATACATAGACAACAAAATAAGAAATAAAGTCGTATCTTTAGTTTGAAATATTACTCCGTCATGGTTAACAAACAAACTTGAAACCATACGGCCATCAAACATCGGTACATATGAGGCCAAGTACCAGTATATTAATGAACATCATCATGAAAACACACCCTTTAAAACACATTTTAATATCGTAAAACTGGGGTTTACAGTGGTATACATTAGTCTTCTTATTTCTGCTTAAAAAACATAGATTGTGGGTACTTGTTGGAACCGCCTCGACAAGGCGGTTCTAACAACTACCCACAATCTATGTTTTGATCAGAAATTTAAAAATATCAGATATTTTATCTGAAAACTTTCAGTTTTTGGGGTTGAAATTTTCAATATATTTGAATAGGTGTGATTTCGTAGTGTATTGAAAGATGCCATTACCTGTTTGCATACTGTGCTACTACAAGTGCCGTATTTATCCTAAATATTGGGACACCATAACACCTTACCATATTTGATCTAAATCTGAAGAGCATTGCGAAAACACACCTATTCAAATATATTGAACATTTCACCACCAAAAACTGCAAAGTTTTGAGATAAAAAAATCTTATATTTCTCGTATTTCTGCTCAAAACATAGATTGTGGGTACTCGTTAGAACCGCCTCCCCAAAACGGTTCTAACGAGTACCCACAATCTATGTTTTTGAGCAGAAATAAGAAATAATGTATATTCCTGTAAACCCCAGTTTTACAATATAAAAGTTGTAAAGGTTTAAGGGGGTCAAATTTATATAGGTATGTTTTCGTGATGGAATAGCCCTTCAGAGCGATGCACTCACCTGCGAAAATAGCTAAAGCTTCAAGATAGCTAGATTAGCTGGTTTCGTCAAATTCGGTCTCATCAGTGATTCTCATAATTTTTTTTCTCAATTCATTTAAATGGACTCAATGATAAAAGATGACCAGCAAAATATAAATTACACTATAGTGAAGTACGGATTAATGTTTTGCGTTTAAATTCTATTTTACTATCTGTTAAACTGATGGATACTCGGCAAATACTGAAGACCCGGATCAGATGGCGCAGAACACGGCGTCTATTCTGGGTTTACACTTTTTGCCCGGGCCTATTATGTATCTGTCCCAATACTAAGGATTATTACGGTACTGTAACTATTCTTTACATCGTTATTCAGCAACATCTTCTATTTGTTCAACGTTCTCATTGTCAATATTTTCCTCGTCAGTTTTAAACAGAGCATAACCAGAAAACGTGGAATACATGTAACCATGCATATATGGGGCCCGTTTTAAGACCTGGAGCCAGACTTGTTGACCGGATGTCAATTCCAAGATGGCTGTGTTGGTTGACGTTGCCCAGTATGGATAACTCTCTGCCCATATCGTCTCCACCATCACGTTCTCCTTTAGTAGGTAGACAGCAGCCTAAATATAGAAAGACATATAAAAAACTATGTGAGAACCGTCATGTGAAAATGTTATGTTGGGGCATATGCGGACAGCAAAAGCACAAATCAGGCTGAGCATTCTCTCAGCCTGATTTGAGCCTTTGCTGTCCGGCTTCAGAATCATTAGATAAAGTAAGACAGATCGAGGTATAGAATAGGACATCAGGGCCCAGTTGTTCAAAGCTAACGACGTCGTTAGTAAACGATTCGTTAAAATTTACATCGAGTGATACGCAAATATGCTGAATTTTTTTGCTGAAGAAATGTGAGTAGCTTTTGCAGTGCAAAAGCTACTCACATTTTTTCAGCAAAAAATATCAGATTATTGTATATTGAATCTGCTAAACACTTAACGAAATGACCCTTAACGAGCTCGTTAAGGTAACGACGCTTTGAACAACTGGGCCCTGATTGTGCGGGTTCACTGGCTGGTCTGTATCTTTACTGTTATAGCCAGTGCGAATCCAGAGAGGATTCACCCCTCTCGCGGGTTGCAGTTAGGACATTTACATTTAAGTCAATTTTTGTGAAAGTCAGGTGAATCATTTAACGTTTGCTATTTTTTGTTAAATCAACCCAGCTTTGATGGTGGATATGGTCATTTTCTGCTATTTGCAAGTGGAAGAACCAGATGGGGTTCATTAGGTTCAGTCAAAAACCTGGCAAACGATTCACTTGAAATGTGAAACATTGTTTTGAAAAAAAACAAAACAAAAAAAAACAACAAAAAAACAAAACAAAACAAAAAACAAACAAAAAAACAACAAAACTTTAAAAGTTTGCATAAGACAGTCTTATAATCTTAACATATTACTACTGGTTTTATTTGTCCCATTCCGTCTAATTAAAATAAAACAAAACAAAACAAAACAAAAATAGCCTGAAAACATGCTGGTAATTTGGCCATGATCTATTTGTTAATTGCAAAAGAGAATGAATACACATTCTGCTTTGCTAATAAACTCCAAATTAAATACAAACATTACTGACAACTTCTCTGTGAGAAAACCAGCACATTGCCAATGTCAGAAGCGAAGTCCCAGATGTTCAGTTACATTGTAGACAGTGTATTCGGTCTTCGTCGAATAGAAGCGAGAATAATTTATTACCCACGACGATGGCAAGTGGTAATTAGCTTTTTGCTGTGTCCTTCCGTCACAACTTGCGTCTTCGCAAGAAAGATATTTTTCTCCTGATCAAAACGGAACAGAGCCGTTCACAAAAACGAACAAAATGTCAAATTCATCCTAGGACGCGGCGTTTTATCTGGGTCTACACTGGCACTCATCCAGCAATTTTCAGACACAACATCGGGTAGAAAATTATACTTATTCAAATTTTAGAACAAGTATGGTTAGGAGGAGGTGTCTGAATACTTAGGGTAAATACGGTATATCGCGGAACAAGGTATCAAATTCTCCCCTTTGTCTGTGTACCTTATCAATCGTATGTATTCGGACAGACAGGCATGAGCAAACAGTGCAGACCCAGATGAGACGCCGCATTGTGCGGCATCTCATCTGGGTCTACACTGTTCACATTGTGCGGCATCTCATCTGGGTGTACACTGTTCGCCACTCATCCAGCAATTTTCAGATACAACATCAGGTAGTAAATTGTACTTGTTCAAAGTTTAGAATAAGTATGGTAAGGAGTAGAAGTGTCCGAATAGTTTGGGAAAATAGGGTATAGCGCTGTATTAGAAGCAGGTAGTAACATATAGCACCAGTATATTTGGATGTACAATTTTCATAAAACCTTTCGTTGTAACGAAACTCTTATCGGACCTGGGAGGGCCGATTTACGTGACAGGTTGGGTGTGTGTGTGTGTGTGGGGGGGGGGGGGGGGGGGTGGGGGGGGGGTGGGGGCGGGGAATTTTCTTGATATCCCCATGTCTTCTTTAACTTTTTCCATACTCTGGGCTAATTCAGCAGACGTCAAAACGATGGCATTTTCTTATTTTTACCAAAAAACAGGATTTGAAATTTCATGCAAATTGTCTCCATGGAGACACTTTGCATGAACTGTCAAAACCTGTTTCCTGGAAAAAAAATCAATATGTCGTCTGCTGAAAAAATTACCCAGAGTTCTAAGCGTTAAAAACAACTTGATCTGTCTTATCAGTCTTTACGGCGTAGGTAATAGCATTTAAATCAGAGCCATCCAACGTTCAGACCTGAGCGCCCAGCGAAGATTCAGATCATCCTGCACATTTGCTCTGTTCAGACACCACTGTGTGCTGCGGCGTTTAATCTGGGTCTACATTGTTTGCACAAGCGTGCATTTCTGAATGGTTAAGGTAAATACGGTATGCTTATTGAACTATCGAGGCGATCTTTTCAGTCGCAGTCATCCACTGAGAATTCGGTCGGTACGCATTTGAAATAAAAGAAATTTCCAGTTGAAAAGAAATTTAAATTTTTGTCACCAAGCCAGACGTCTCAAAAGTGAAAAATTATGTTTTTATGAAACCACTTTTTTTGTAGTGAACATTACTCATTGTTGCCGAACAGCATATGATACGTGCCATACGAAAACGATTACGTTAACACAATCATGTCAACTGTATGCTTCTAATCCACTACTCTAGTAAAGACATTTTGTTTTCAACTATGGTGGTCGCGATATGACTGAAAGATTGTTGAAAGTGGCGTTTAACCGAATAAAACAAACAAACAATTCGATCATGCTGGACTGACGGTTTTCGTATTTCTCCAAGAACACACTTGTTGCGGGAACTCATCAAAAAGCGCCTTGTTAAGCGGTACTAATACGCACTCATACTATTTCGTTGAGACATAAGCCATCCCCGTGAGTTGTGTAAGCAGTACCATTATTATGTACTAATGAGAAAAAAAGGAGGAAAATTGGGTTATTTAGTACATCAAGTCATATTTATGCAGTATAAAACTGATAGAAATAACCAATTCAACAAATTAAAACCAGAACTTAAAATCGTTTTTTAATGTGTATCCTTGTATACATGTATCCCTTTTTTCACTATATATTATAGGGGAGGTGGGGGGGAGGGGGGGGGGGAGGATGGGTATATATTGCATAGAATTGTTAAAGTAACGGGGTCTTCGGTGTATGTGAGTACATACATGTGATATGGCTTCAAGGATGCGCAGGTTAATAACATACACTTGCATAACGCTGTTTATATTTTATTGAAGATATACCTATTTGAAGTGTCATTTAACCCATAAACATAGAATGTATTTCTGTTAGCACTGAGTCATTTTAAATATAGTCGACTCTCGTAAT
This sequence comes from Anodontia alba, assembly GCA_964016985.1. NCBI lineage: Eukaryota > Metazoa > Mollusca > Bivalvia > Lucinida > Lucinidae > Anodontia > Anodontia alba. The sequence continues at coordinate 2,284,996 of OZ024831.1, forward strand.
ATAGAAGTCCAAATGACTTTCTGAAATAATTCGGTCTATCCGTACGTCAACATATCAGATTTGCAGAATTGAGGAAAAAATATATCGAACAACCACGTTTCACAATTGTTACGAGCCAGGCGTAACGAGAAAGAAATGAAAGTGAAACCAGCAACAAGCTTTAAATTATTAACAATATTTATTCACAAAAAAATAAGATAAGATTCAAAACAAAAGAATGTAAGTTAACAGTACCTTTCAAGTTTATGTCACAAAGTCCCTCAAAAATAATCCACGAGAATTTATAAAACAAATCCTTTGAATATCAGTTTCTGATCCCACAATTTAAAGTTCCTGAATTCAGAATTTAAGTCCAGAATGAATAAAATAGTAAGTAATCCAGTATAGAATAATTTCCAGTGAAAGTATACAAAGATGCTCAGATGAAAATCTGTTCTCCTTATATAATATCAAAGAAGGTTCTAGAAAAAGAATTTACTACAAGCATCTCTTACTTTCCAGTTCCAATCAAGAGACTTCTAAATCTTCCATGGCATTCCAAAAACAACTCAGTCCAGAATCAAGGCCGTAAACATCATATTATTGTAAACATGTTGAACATTCCAGAAAGTTATTTTTGGAAACATAGTAAATAAAGCTATTTATGGAAACATAGTAAACATGTTGTTTAAAACAATTGAACACCCTGTTATATAACACTTCCCCTCTTCAGGGAAAAGAAAGATTTATGTAATAAAGCTTTCTTTTGCCATAAAATTATCATAAAACAAAATACTGATAAAGGCAATTATTATCTTATATACAGCAAGTTACAGGAAACCACAGATCAAGACATCATGCTCTGGACAAGGATTCAGGAATAATATTATCTTTTCCCCTGATATGCCTGATGTCAAGATTGTATTCCTGTAACAACAGGCTCCATCTGAGCAACCTCTGATTCTTGTTTTTCATCTTATGGATGAAAGTCAGTGGATTGTGATCACTGGAAACAACAATAGGTGAGGACGAAGAAGTCAGATAAACTTCAAAATGTTGAAGAGCAAGAATGAGAGACAAACATTCTTTCTCTACTGTAGAATAATTATTTTGATGTTTGTTAAACTTTTTCGAAAAGTAACAAACTGGATGATCCACACCATTGTCATCCTCTTGCAGTAATACACCACCTGCACCAACATCACTCGCATCTACTGCTAACTTGAATTCTTTATTAAAATTCGGTGCCAAGAGAACCGGCTCACTTCTCAGTATGGCTTTCAGTTTATCAAAGGCATTCTGACAATCACAGGTCCACTTAAACCTCATTCTTTTACTAAGTAAATTAGTCAGTGGCTCAGCAATGACAGAAAAATTATTACAGAATTTTCTGTAATAACCGGCCATACCAAGAAACCTCATCAGTTGTCTTTTGCATGTGGGCACCGGAAAATTTGAAATAGCTTCAACTTTAGCCTCTATAGGTTTAACCTGACCATGACCCACAACATGTCCTAGAAATGTTAAAGTTGCATGACAGAATTCACTTTTAGCAAGGTTTATTGTCAATTTTGCTTCACTTAGTTTATCAAAGAATGCTTTGATAGTTTCAAGATGGTGATTCCATTCATCATTGTATATGATGGCATCATCGATGTAAGCATCGCAATGCTCGATTCCAGCTATTATGGTGTTGATTAAGCGTTGAAATGTTGCTGGAGAGTTTTTCATTCCGAAAGGCATTACTTTATAGTGATATAATCCATCAGGAGTAACAAATGCTGAGACCTCTTTGGCTCTTTCTGTGAGAGGAATTTGCCAAAATCCTTTCAGAAGATCAAATTTAGTTATATATTTTGAATTTCCAACTTTGTCAATACAGTCATCCATTCTTGGTATGGGAAAAGTGTCTGTTTTACTCAAATTATTGACCTTCCTGTAATCGGTGCACATCCGATATGTTCCATCAGGTTTTGGCACAAGAATGCAAGGTGAACTCCATTCACTTTGACTTGGTTCAATAAAATCATTGTCCAGCAAATACTGAATTTCCTCCTTAAGATATTTTTGTTTTGTTGGGTTCATTCTATATGGATGTTGTTTGACAGGTTGTGAGTCCTCAACATTCACATCGTGATAAATTTTGTCAGTCCTTGTAGGAATGTCCGGAAATAAGTGTTCATATTGATAAATTAACTGTTTCAGTTCTTTTCTTTGGACTGGATCTAGGTGTGAAAGTTTCTGGTCGAGATCCTTTAGAATGTCAGAATTCTGAAGTTTTGATGAAGCAGGATCAGATTTGGTCAAGTTTATGTCTTCAGAGTTCATTTCACTTTGTTCTTGAGTGACCGAACTAACAACACTAATTGGTGTAACAGAAGAGCTATCCCTATCTATGTATTGTTTAAGCATGTTAACATGACATAATTGTTTTTGTTTGCGTCTCCCAGGAGTGTTAACAATGTAATTTACATCACTTATCTGTTTATCTACAGTGTAAGGGCCGTAATACCTGGCTTGCAATGGTTTACCAGGAATAGGCAAAAGAGCAAGTACCCTGTCTCCAGGCATGAATTGTCTTTCTTTTGCATTTTCCTCATACCAACGTTTCATTTTCCTTTGTGCTGACTTAAGATTGGTCCGAGCAGCTTCACAAGCTTTAGACAGCCGGTCTTTAAAATCTGATACATACTGAAGTAAGTTCAGAGAACTGTCATCATTTGAGAGAAATTTCTCTTTCAAAAGTTTCAAAGGTCCACGCACAGTGTGGCCAAATACCAGCTCAAATGGGCTGAAACCAAGAGATTCCTGAACAGATTCTCTAACGGCAAACAACAACAAATGAATGCCTTCATCCCAATCTTTTTCAGTGTCAAAGCAGTATGACCTGATCATATTTTTCAGTGTCTGATGAAATCTTTCAAGGGCACCTTGACTTTCAGGATGGTAAGGCGATGACTTATATTGAGTAATGCCCAACTCATGCATGACCTGCTGAAAAATTCATGACATGAAATTTGAGCCCTGATCCGACTGAACAGACTTTGGAAGGCCTACAAATGTGAAAAACTTTACCAAAGCCTTAACAATATTCTTTGTTTTAATATTCCGAAGTGGAATGGCTTCTGGGAAACGTGTAGAAGCACACATTATAGTGAGAAGATATTCATTACCTGACTTTGTTTTGGGCAAGGGACCAACACAGTCAATAATTATTCTGCTGAAAGGTTCATCAAAAGCAGGTATGGGCTGTAAATGAGCTTTTGGTATTGTCTGGTTGGGTTTTCCTACCATCTGACAAGTATGGCAAGATTTCCAATACTGAGAAACGTCAGATTTTAACCCTGGCCAGTAAAAATGGTTAAGAATTTTGTGATAGGTCTTGTTTACACCTAAATGACCTGACATGGGAGTCTCATGGGCCAAGTTCAAAATTTCAGAGCGATAAACCCTTGGAACCACTATTTGGTGGTTAACAGTCCACTCGTCTTCTGCTGAGACATCAGGAGGACGCCATTTTCTCATTAAAATGCCATTTTTGACATAAAAACAGACTGGGACTTGATCTATTTCTTTCTCATCTAAAGCCCTTTCAAACAAAGGCAAAATTTCAGAATCATTATGCTGTTCCTTACAAAGTTGTGACCTTGACACCAAGTCATGACCTTGACCTTGGTCATTTATCATTGAAGAGTAATGACTGGACTCTGACTTGTTACTTAAGTCTGTCTGCTTGCCAGACAGGCTGGATGAAAGAGAATTTGTAATCTCATGTTTAAAAGACTGACCCAAAAAGGTATCAGTTAAATCAATGTCCCCATCATTCTGTTTTGCATTCTTTGCCATGGCCCTTGTAACGGCACAAGATGGGTAAAGATCAGGGATTTCCTATTCAATGGGATCAGGTGGCTGATCAATACAAGGTCTGTTAGTCAAAAGTGGGTTTACCACAACCTTATCTCCTGCTAAGTCATTGCCTAACAGTAAGTGAACACCTTTAAAAGGTAAAGAAGGTCGAATACCAACAGCCACTAAACCAGTTACCAAGTCTGAGGATAAATAAATGTTATGAAGAGGAACATTAACAAATCCACACTCTACACCCTGAATAAGGACACTTGTCCCAGAAGAAGTCTTCTCAGAAAAAGGCAGAGTATCTGCCAAAATAAGGGATTGAGAAGCTCCAGTATCTCGTAAGATTTTAATTGGGGTAGACTGGGCATAGTCACTATTTAGTGACACAAAACCATCTGATAAGAATGGTTCATAAATCTCCATAACAGAATCAGTCTCAGGCCTTTCGGTCTGGATAGGATCTTCCTCCTTAACACATGACTGTGGTTTTGACCGTAAAGAGGTAAGGCCAGTAGGTTTAAGCCCCTCTTGTTTTTCTTTCTTTCTTTTCAGATGTAAACATTCAGATATAATATGACCTGTCCTTTTGCAATAATTGCAAATTGGTTGAGATAAGGGATTTTGATCTTTATTTTCACCAGAAGGTTTGGGTTTGGGAGTAATTGTTTGGCTATGACTGCCAGGTGGATTACTAGGACTATGTTTGGATCCTGAATGTGGGAAAAATGGTCTTCTAGAGGGATTTGACTTATTAATAAAGGAAACTTTATGTGTTAAAGCATAATTATCTGCAAGTCGAGCTGCAGCTTCCAAAGTTTCAACCTGTTTCTCATCTAAAAAGGACTTAATGTCTGAATTTATGCACCTTTTGAACTCCTCTACAAGCATGAGCTGCCTAAGTTTTTCATGATTAGAGCCAATTTTCTTTGACGAGCACCACCTGTCAAATAGCTGTTCTTTAGTTCTGGCAAATTCTACATGGGTCTGCTCATTTTCTTTCTTACAGTTCCTAGATGTTTGCCTGTAAGCCTCAGGGACCAACTCATAAGCCTTAAGAATTAATTCCTTTACAGTATCATAACTGGAGCTCTGCTGGACAGTCAGCTGAGTATAAATTTCTCGAGCCTTCCCAATTATAACACTTTGCAAAAGCAAGGTCCAATGCTCCTTTGGCCATTTTAAATTTTCTGCTACTTTTTCAAAATGAAGAAAATATTTGTCAACCTCTTTTTCTTGAAAAGGGGGAACTAATCTGATGTGTTTGGTAATGTCAAAATGAACGCCAGAGTCTAAAGGTTGCCGTTTTACCGTCATATTTTGCATTTCTAATTCTTTCATTCTTAATTCTGTATCAAATTTTAATTTTTCCCTTTCTATCTGCATTTGTCTTTCTTTTTCTTTCTCTCTCTCTTCCATTTCTATTCTTTCTTTCTGCATTTGTCTTTCTTTTTCTTTCTCCCTCTCTTCCATTTCCATTCTTTCTTTCTGCATTTGTCTTTCTTTTTCTTTCTCCCTCTCTTCCATTTCCATTCTTTCTTTCTGCATTTGTCTTTCTTGTTCTAATCTTAATTTTTCTAACTCAATTTGCTTCTGAATTTCAAGCTCTCGCATATGCAAACCTGTCTGAGTTACGAGAACAAGAGACAAAGCAGAAGAATCAAGAATTTCCTTATCAACCAAAAATTGAACCAAAATATTTTTTATTTCCTGTTTTAACATGGACTTGTTGACAGTAGTCAATTTATAGTGAGCAGCAATATCCAACAAATCAGACTTTTTGGCCAAATCTAACAGCTCCTGCGAAGGCGCAGTGATAAAAGCTTGAAGGTCAAATGAAATGATTGCTTTTTGCTGGTTTTATCAAGTAAATTTATCAATCAGAGTTTATTTATTGATATTTTTCAAAAGTCAATACTTGCTTCTTTTTTTTTCTATTATATTTTTTTGAAAGTCAATACTTGTTTTTTATCAAACAAAGATTTTTATAATTACTGAAATTTTTTAAAAGTCAGTACTTGTTTTATAGCAAACAAATATTTTTTTTTTCTTTAAAAATCAATATTTGTTTTCTTTAAAAAGCTCAAACTTGTTTTAGCTCAAGAAAATGTTCGATCCCGGACGAGCCCCATATTTCTGTTACGAGCCAGGCGTAACGAGAAAGTAATGAAAGTGAAACCAGCAACAAGCTTTAAATTATTAACAATATTTATTCACAAAAAAATAAGATAAGATTCAAAACAAAAGAATGTAAGTTAACAGTACCTTTCAAGTTTATGTCACAAAGTCCCTCAAAAATAATCCACGAGAATTTATAAAACAAATCCTTTGAATATCAGTTTCTGATCCCACAATTTAAAGTTCCTGAATTCAGAATTTAAGTCCAGAATGAATAAAATAGTAAGTAATCCAGTATAGAATAATTTCCAGTGAAAGTATACAAAGATGCCCAGATGAAAATCTGTTCTCCTTATATAATATCAAAGACGGTTCTAGAAAAAGAATTTACTAAAAGCATCTCTTACTTTCCAGTTCCAATCAAGAAACTTCTAAATCTTCCATGACATTCCAAAAACAACTCAGTCCAGAATCAAGGCCGTAAACATCATGTTATTGTAAACATGTTGAACATTCCAGAAAGTTATTTTTGGAAACATAGTAAATAAAGCTATTTATGGAAACATAGTAAACATGTTGTTTAAAACAATTGAACGCCCTGTTATATAACACAATTCACAAATGAAATTTGACTCCTGAAGTTAGAGATATACTGAAACAGTAATATCAGTCTGTGAAGGTGGGGAGGGCTTCGGCGTAAATTTGATTCTTCTGGTAACGTCTTACCACTAGATCCACAATACATACTATGGGAAGTTTGAAAAAAAATTACCCAGTCTTCTCAGAGGAGATACGGTAACGAGATTGCAACACTAAGCCAATTGGCGATATCAGTTTTTAAACATGAAGAAACAGCAAGCAAAGTAGGTAGCAAATTCAGGTGACCGCATTTCTTGTATCAGAAGGAGAAAGCATGACATACGAAACAGAAAGTAAATTGGGAAGCCGTGTACTGTAATGCTAGTAGTCATACACCCAGCTAGCATTCTACGTAAATCTACATCGGGCCGTCATCGGCCCGTCAGCTACCCTGACGGGCCGATGACGGCCCGATATAGATTTACGTAGAATGCTGACTGGGCAAGTAGTATAGGCTGCTTGCACTACTCATACATAACTTTAGATGTCAGGAGGGGCCATAAAATATATGAAAATAAAACAAAGCCTGACAAAGAAAAACAATACAATAACCACCGTCTTAAACATTCAAAAGTATATATTCTCTTGCGGTAGGACAGGGATTAAATCGACTGAACTGGCGCCCTACGCGTGTATTTAGGTCCCGAAGTTATAAAATGTTTTTTCATACCCAACTGAGCTGAGCACATAGTTTTTCCTGCTAACAGATATGAAAATACCAACAATAGTTGGCATTTTCATACTTTTCTGGCTACGCTTAGCAAGAAAAAAAATGCGCTTGCTAGTAATTTGAGATTTATTAGCAGGACCAATTTCATGCTCAGTTCAGCAATGCATGAGAAATGTTTTACACTCACGCGACCTGATTTGTCGTGCTGTAAGATGACTAAATACAGTGGTATAATAAACAAATTTAACAACTACAAGGATTTTATTGAACCCCAAGTTTTGTTTAAAGCGTGTGTACTAAACATTTGAGCAGATAATTCATATGAATATACTTAAAAAAAAAAAAAAAAAAAAAAAAAAGGGAGGAGTCTTTTCCACATTATTATGTTACGAGTACCTGTGATAGATTTCCATGTTAAAACAGGGACTCGATTTTCACTTCGATATAAGCGGTTATTCGAGGTAAGCGAAGTCGAGATAACGAGAGTTGATTGAATACCGGGACTCTGGTTTATTGCATTGCTATTATTATTTTTACAGAATTTTTCCAAGTTAATGCGCCATCTGACCTTGGTTCACAATGTTTGTTAATGTCCCTCTTATGTGACGTTAAGCATTAATCCTTTCAACCCTGCAGACAAAAACAGATATCTTTGCAAACAGAGTCGATCCAGATGAGACGGCTCATAATGAGCTGTCTCATCAGGATCTACACTGTTTGCCATTCTGTTTTTTTTTTTTTTTTTTTTGATTTTGATCGATACCCCCATATGCAACACTAGCATGTCCAAATTCAAAGCTGGAAGCGACCACTTCAGAACCTTGGGGTGAAGGGGTTTAGATAACTGATTCACCAGTCTTGCTGACCATTCTAAGGTGACGCATCTATTGTGGTTTCTGTTTGCTTGTGCGTTTCCGTTTCCAAGGAGTGTTGTTTTGTTTTGCCACTTTATGTCTTAAAACCTGCCTGTCATTCAATTTTCTGGGAGGGTTTTGTTACTTGATTGCGCCCTTTCTTGTCTATTTCTGACTTGCTTCTGTTTATGTTGTATGCAATATACGATGGAGGATTCATGGAACTAGTGTCCACTTTACCATACATTCATTTTCAAGCAGAGCACCCTCTGGGAAAGGATTCAAAAATAAAGGAGTACTGTTGTTTGTAAACTTGTCCTCGACATTCCATACAAAATCATTAGCAAATATGAGCAAGAGTATATATTATTAGAACTCCGCACAATTGCTATGTGGAAACTATATGAACCGAGGTAGACAGGTGAGAATAAACATACTTCTGAAGCAGGGAACATGAACCCGTCCACTGCCTAGAAGCCATATAAAAATGAACAACAACCTGAGCAAACATACATTCTGATATGTACGCCCAACGAAGACTCAAATCAGCGTGCACATCCGCGCAGTCTGATCGGAGCCTTATTTGTCCGCATGAACGATGGAATAAACTTGGCATCCTTGGTTATCCAAAATGAGCCCAGGAAAGATTCTGATCAGACTGCGTAGGCTGATCTGATTCTTCACTGGGCGCATGTTTCAGGACGTTGCGGCTCAAATATGCTGTGTTATTTTTCCAAGTAAATAAAAGGAATATTGTTACTGTTGATTCTGTTATTTTCAGGAAGTATTGTTTTGTGATGCCATAAAATCCTTATCACATGTCATGGTAGGGATGTCTTTCTTGACCTTTCCTGGTTTTACCCTTACCTTTCACTAACTGAAACATGGCATCAAAGAACCCGGGTAGGGGAAGGGGGTGGGGTCACCGAACTACTTAAAATATGACGCCTAAACTAATATTAGCATCAGGTTTTATAGACGGTACCTTAGTATAGTTGCGCCATTATCTACGACGTATAATGCACACGGATCTCAAACTTCTTTTCAGAATGAATTGGATTCGGTAAAAATATAAGTAAAGATACCCTAAAAGGTCACATTCACTAAGCACCGCCTTCCTGAGGCATCAGAACAGGAGAGATAGGTAACAAATAATAACAAAACAAGTTGCACTTATGAAACCACCATCACGAAAACACGCCTATTCAAATATATTGACAATTTTACCACCAAAAAAAAAATGAAAATTTTCAGATAAAAATTCTGATATTTTTCATATTTCTGCTCAAAATATAGATTATGGGTACTCGTTAGAACCGCCTCTATGTTTTTGAGCAGAAATAAGAAAAATAATGTATACCTGTGGAAACCCCAGTTTTACTACATAAAGGTGGGGTTTACGGGGGTGAAAATTATATAGGCGTGTTTTCGTGATGACCGACGCAGAAACAAAGAAAACATGAAGCAGAGGAATCGCCTTTGAACCATCAGTAGACAAACCATAAGGAAAAGGGGAGGCGGCTTAAACCTGTTTTATTAGTATTGTTCAAAAGAGTATCAGATACGGTTAACGTTAGGTAAACTAATATCAAAATTACTTGGCAGTAATGAAGAACATAGAAGAGTAATGCCATGACTTATTAAAACGATCGAAAAAACAAACAGAGGCCTTCACATTTAAAAGAGACGCGTGTTGTACATAGACTTTATCTACATGTTGTTATCTAATCCACATTTTGGAAATTTTCTTGCGGTGTAACTACTAAATGTTGTCTGTTATTTTCTAAATTTAGACGGTTAAATGTTGAAAAACGATGACATATCGTCACAGTGTGGCATCTGTTTGACCCGTTAATTCATCATTTAATTTTTGTATTCCAAATTACTCGCAACATATTTTCTGGCCGAAAATTAATCAGTTTATTAATAATTAACGAATGCGATGCATATGTAGTTTTCAATACTGAATTTTGTGTTGAAGTAAAACTAGTTTGAGTCCCACCAGCAGATTTTCTGCTGTCCTTTCACAGTAGTCCCTCTGTTTCAATTCTATTTTGTTTGACCCTACAGTTAGCTATGCGGGTCCCAGCTAGCATTCTACGTAAATCTACATCGGGCCGTCATCGGCCCGTCAGCTACCCTGACGGGCCGATGACGGCCCGATATAGATTTACGTAGAATGCTGACTGGGTAACCGGTCATAGCAGCATTCCGCCCATCCTTGGCACAGTGGTCTTTGGTTCTGTGTTTCTGTCATACCTCGTACCTGGGCGTTCACTCCTTAACCTTATGTATATAATATTTTGACGTGGTATAGGACACCTATGTGGACCGAACATATGCTTGTGATTTGGAGCTGCATCGGATTAAAGGGCGAGTGTTTAAACACTTCTTCTTTGTTCATGTGTAGATGGTTTCTTATGTGGCGTTTTTCTTCATTGTTCGTTGCTCATCTCTTCTCATATTCCCCTTTTGGTGACTCTGGAAGGTTATACTTTCTAACTGGTATTTACTGAGTATCTTCATTTATATGTTTCACCTGGCTGCGGAGATGTACATATTGAACAATGCATTCACTGTTCATATAAGCGTTTGGTTGATATTCCAATATTTTTACAAGGGAGACAGCGTTTGCCACTTCCTATTTCCTATCATTCACACTAAGACCCTTCTGAAAAATATAAATACTAAATCATGCTCCAAAATTCTACTCTTAGACTTTTTTAGAAGGAAGCAATACAGAATTGTCTCACTTGAAATTGCTTTATTTCCCCTCAAAACCCGTTATTAGGATGCTGATAAACTTTTACAATTGTCATACCTTTTGTCTTCCGACAGCTGCTACTACAGCGGTGAAGTGGAACACTCCGTTAAATGGTGCCGTAAAGCGGCCTGTCTCTACGTCATATCCGCCTCCTATGTTTGTTACTATTTTATCAAAGACGAGATCTGTATTTTCTTCTATCGCGCCCAAATTTCTATTGCCAATGCCAACAAAGAAAGCAACTGTGGGAGCAGAAGGAGCAGACTTACCTGAAAATAATAATAATAATAATAATAATAATAATAATATTGATGATGATATAATAAGACTACTATTACTACTACTACGACTAATAATAATAGTAATTAAATAAGTAAGTAAATAAAGAAACAAAATTGGTGTCTGGGCCTGCTATGTGACCAGAATAAGGCCATTTCGAACAGTCTCACATGAGTATTTGGTTTGCTAATCATCACGAAAACATACCTTTATAATTTTGACTCTCTAAAACCCCATTTTTATATAGTAAAACTGTGATTTACATTATCTTTCTCATTTCTGCTAAAACATAGATTGCGGGTACTCATATAACGAGTGCCCACAATCTATGTTTTGAGCACAAATTTGAAAAAAATATCAGAATTTTTATCTGAAAATTTTCAGTTTTTGGTGGTAAAATTTTCATTATATTTGAATAGGCGTGTTTTTCTTATGAAATACAATGTTCACTCTTTATTAATAGATATCTGCATCAAGTAGGCGAATAATAAATAAAACGGATATAGGAATACTCGGGGAAGGCCACGATCACTGAAAGCATGTTAACAAGTAAGCATTTGAAAGAAAACAACAGCTCAACCATCGTCTTAAATCCGGACACAGTTCTAACTATACACTAATGACATAAAACAAACAAGCATATGCTGGATTTGATTATCTTAGTTTCTACAACCAAATGCTATGAAAGCGTCCTAATATTTCCACAACTCTTAGAACGTTCTTTTAACCTATTTATATCGAGATGACTCTCCGACACCCTCTTTAAACTGTTGCCTTTCCAACAGAAGGCATGTCTGATTAGTTTTTATCATTACCATATTCTATGGAAAATTCCTGAATTTAATACAAACAATAAAGACCCTGATCATATGACCCTCTGAATTTAATGCAAACAATAAAGGCCCTGATCAGACGGTCCTCTTTATTTAATGCAAACAATAAAGACCCTGATCAGATGGTCCTCTTAATTTAATGCAAATAATAACGACCCTGATCATATGACCCTCTGAATTTAATGCAAACAATAAAGGCCCTGATCAGACGGTCCTCTTAATTTAATGCAAACAATAACGACCCTGATCATATGACCCTCTGAATTTAATGCAAACGATAAAGGCCCTGATCAGATCGTCCTCTTAATTTAATGCAAACAATAACGACCCTGATCAGATGACCCTCTGAATTTAATGCAAACGATAAAGACCCTGATCAGATGACCCTCTGAATTTAATGCAAACAATAAAGACCCTGATCAGATGACCCTCTGAATTTAATGCAAACAATAAAGGCCCTGATCAGATGGTCCTCTTAATTTAATGCAAACAATAAAGGCCCTGATCAGATGGTCCTCTTTATTTAATGCAAACAATAAAGGCCCTGATCAGACGGTCCTCTTTATTTAATGCAAACAATAAAGACCCTGATCAGATGGTCCTCTTAATTTAATGCAAACAATAACGAGCCTGATCAGATGACCCTCTTAATTTAATGCAAACAATAACGACCCTGATCAGATGACCCTCTGAATTTAATGAAAACAATAAAGGCCCTGATCAGACGGTCCTCTTTATTTAATGCAAACAATAAAGACCCTGATCAGATGGTCCTCTTAATTTAATGCAAACAATAACGAGCCTGATCAGATGACCCTCTGAATTTAATGCAAACAATAAAGGCCCTGATCAGATGACCCTCTGAATTTAATGCAAACAATAAAGACCCTGATCAGATGGTCCTCTTTATTTAATGCAAACAATAAAGACCCTGATCAGATGGTCCTCTTTATTTAATGCAAACAATAACGACCCTGATCAGATGACCCTCTGAATTTGATGCAAACAATAAAGGCCCTGATCAGACGGTCCTCTTTATTTAATGCAAACAATAAAGACCCTGATCAGATGGTCCTCTGAATTTAATGCAAACAATAAAGACCCTGATCAGATGGTCCTCTTTATTTAATGCAAACAATAAAGACCCTGATCAGATGACCCTCTGAATTTAATGCAAATAATAACGACCCTGATCAGATGACCCTCTGAATTTAATGCAAATAATAACGACCCTGATCAGATGACCCTCTGAATTTAATGCAAACGATAAAGACCCTGATCAGATGGTCCTCTTAATTTAATGCAAACAATAAAGACCCAGATCAGACGGTCCTCTGATATTATGCAAACAATAAAGACCCTGATCAGATGGCCCGTTCTGCAGCGCCTGATCTCGGTGTACACTGTATGCCAATGACATAAATGGGCTATGGTGAATGTAGATACTTAGTAGATATTCCGCCATTGTTACAAGGGATACATTTTTGTGACATATTTGCATTCCGGACCCATTTGTTCAAAACTTAACGTAAATGTTAGATAACATTCTATTTTGAAATATGGCAAATACATTAATATGTTTTTGCTGAAAAAAAAGGTACTCGTTAACTGTTGTATTTAAAATATTTTCAAATACAATGACATATTTGCTGCAAAAATGTGAATAGCTTTTGCACTGCAAAAGCTGAGAAGCAAAAGCTACTCACATTTTTACAGCAAATATATCGATGTATTTAAAATACCCTAACTACAACAGTTAACGAGTTTGTCATTAACGAGTTCATTAAGCTAACAATGCTTTCAACAACTGGACTCTGACTGCGAATCTAGCCCTTTCTGAAAAATAGTTTACTCTAAAAGGAAAGAATTTGCCTCTTTTAAAGTAGACCGCTTTTTCAGAGCGGACGGATCAAAACGGTGTTGATATACTTTAGCTATCTTCCCTAAAGTGTTCCATTTATACGGTGAATGGATATACACGAAAGTTCTCTAAGGCGAAATAGTTTCTTCTCATTTTGTAGGGACCATTCTAGCAGAAAAGTAAATATTTCCCTCGTATATGAATCCCTACTCAAAAAAGATTTCTGACAAAGACTTATGAATATATATATATTTTTTTATTTACGAGTATTTCCATTTAAAAAAGGAGACAAATACGTGCGGATCACAGTTTTTGTCCTTTGGTATGTATTCTTAACTTAGATATCAGCAGACGACAATTTGAAGCATTACGTCCTGGGTTTAGACTCATGTCATGCACACAATCTCATTTTGTTCTAAATCACTAATAATCTTTTCCTGGTTTCACTGTGTGTTGCATTTGCAGAGTGGACGTTTCAAAACATATCTAGACCACTAGCTGATCTTTTTGCCCTTGTTCCCTGCTTTTGGCAGCGACCGTCATTTTGTTTTAGGAATCCAGGGCAAACGTTCAAGATCATGTACACCTGAAAACAGTCCTGAAAGCAAAGTCGATCGCCATACAAAGAGGGGGCACAGATATTATAACAAATGACACCAAAACAAGACTTTTCGCCATACCTCCAAACATTACGAAAACAAGCTTATTCAAATATACTGAAAATTTTACCATCGAAAAATGAAAATTTTCAGAAAAAAAAATTCTGATATTTTTTATATTTCTGCTCAAAACATAAATTGTGGATACTCGTTAGAACCGCCTCAGTGAGGCGGTTCTAACGAGTACCCACAATCTATGTTTTTGAGCAGAATTAAGAAAATAATGTATACGCCTGTAAACCCTCGTTTTACTATATAAAAGTGGGGTTTAAGGGGGTCAAAATTATATAGGCATGTTTTCGTGATGGAACAGCAGTAAAAGCTACTACTCGTATGCGGGACGTGGAATATATTCAGGTTTTACGTGGGAACAACCTCAACATTAATTTTAATGATGTTCCCATTAACAATAAATTCTAAAATGAATGACCCCTGAGAGTAATGGCGACACAATTACTCTGTGACAAGGCCCTGAATTTATAAAACTTTTTCCATGCTAAACTCAGCTGAGCATGAAATCTGTCCTGCTAATAAATCTCAGATTACTCACAATAGCAATTTTCTTCTTGCTAAAAACAGCGGAGCATTAAACTTTCTTTGCTAATAAAGTTGAAAATGCCAAATTTTATTTGCATTTTCATATTTAAAAGCAGAGAAAAAAAGAGAAAAAATATTCTCAATTGAGTTTAGCACGACGAGAAGATTATAACCTCGGGGCAGGATTTCGTACTTGTCGACTGCTAATACGAGTACGCCATAAAAAGGCCGTGTATGGTACCATGCATCACGAAAACATGCCTATATAATTTTGACCCCCTTAAACCCCACTTTTATATAGTAAAACTGGGGTTTACGAGGGTATACATAATTGTTCTTATTTCTGTTCAAAAGCATAGATTGTGGGTATTCGTTAGAACCGCCTCAGCGAGGCGGTTCTAACGAGTACCCACAATCTATGTTTTGAGCAGAAATATGAAAAATATCGGAATTTTTATCTGAAAATTTTCATTTTTTTGGTGGTAAAATTTTCAGTATATTTGAATAGGTTTGTTTTCGTAATGGGTTGTTTTGGTTGCTTTCTGGTCTATAAGGGCTACCAAAAGCAATGTCGTTTAGGTTATCCACTGGTATTATAGGTACGATAGATATAAATAATGAGTGCATCAATTGTTATCCGAATCAAACATTTAGGATGCGGGGATTGGTCACAGAAATAGGTGGTACACATCTTTTTTTGTGTTGTTTGAGGCACTTTCATATCCGTTTTGTCAGAACTGGAGGTACTGCGTTTTAGACAATGGGAGAGAAATATATTGTTTAGATTAAGAATATACTATTTGTCTAAGTCCTTCATTTGATTTCCAAATGGGCCGCGCAATGCAAAAATGCATTACGAAAACACGCCTATTCAAATATATAGAAAATTTTATCTCCAAAAACTGAAAATTTTCAGATAAAAAAACTCAGATATTTTTCATATTTCTGCACAAAACATAGATTGTGGGTACTCGTTAGAACCCAGTACCCACAATCTATGTTTTGAACAGAAATAAGAAAAATAATGTATACCCCTGTAAACCCCAGTTTTACTATATAAAAGTGGGGTTTAAGGGGTCAAAATTATATAGGCATGTTTTCGTGATTAAAAACGTGTCTTTGGAATCCGTGCAGTCAGATCAGGGTCGTTGCTGTTCATTGTCAGAATCATTTGATACAGACCGATTTGAATACTACATCATACAATAAACATCATTCGGAACCTCTCGGTCTTTAAGGCAGAGTTAATCCCGTTCCTCTTGGATGGCAGAAAGCTCTTGTTTACGTTTATCTGACTGTATAATTGCCAATGTTTTTTTTGTTTGTTTTTTTTAAATTTTTTTTTCAGAAAAAAATTAAACAGTTTCATTCGTCGAAAGTTTCTTTTCAGAAGAGATTCTCATCAAGTGATCATTTAAATGTCATAACCACAAATATTAACATAAGTAGTATAGGGGGGCACTATGAACACTCCTTATGGGAAATATATTTTTACTAGATATTTGCTAAAGCTAGGCATAAAAATGGTCACCATTAGGCAATATTACGGTTGCGTGCGTACCTGATGATATCGGGAAAATATCATTGAAAGAGTTGTATTTGTCTTAGGAAAAGCAGTCAGATTGCTTCTCAAAGCTGTATTTTAAATTCCTAGATAAAGTTTACGATTTCATATAAACCAAAAGGGATTTATTACCCAAGTAAAACTTGGCTTGAATCAATTGTTATTAATAGAACCGGAACTGTTTTGCCATCCACAATTTTTGGTCACGTGGCATAAGACTGTAATCACGTCGTCAGAAGGCCGGATGAAAACAATAACATTGAAAAGGTCTATAGAATTTATCAATGGAGAGCAAAGGCCCGGATGTGACCTTGCTCATGCGCACGATGATTTAAATCCGCTTTTTTTGCACATGGACGAAGCCACTTTTTCGCTTGTCGCGGGCCAGACGGGCTCTTCAAAGGTATTCCTTCTTATGTTCTTATTGCTGGAAAATGAAACAAGCAACCCCTGCGTGTTTAGTCAATATGTTTTACTGTTACACATTAACGTATTTGGTGTCACTAAATGGGCATAGATATTTACCCACTGAACCCGTAATAATGTCTCTGAAGAATCGACTAGGCCCAAACTTATAAAATATTTTTCGTGCTCAACTCAACGGAGCATGAAATTTGTCCTGCTAATAAATTGCGAATTGCTAATAATATCTCTGATATCATAAATGGAAATGCTAACTATTATTGGCATTTTCATATTTATTAGCAGAGAAAATTTCGTGTTCAACTTAGCTGAGCACGAAAAAAGTTTTATAACCACGGGACCAGGCTGATAAATCAGTTGCATATCGAATGTATCTAGATGAAATTTACTCTATTCGACAAGTGTAGGAATGTACGTCTGTACAGAACAACCCGACTACACGATCGTGACAGAGTAATATATATATGTGGATCAGGGCAAGTTTGTAACTGTGGCAGCTCAGTAATCATCTTTAGCACATGGCGAACGGATATAGGTCTTATTGTTATATCCGAGGCACACTTTCTATTGATTTAGCAATTTCTTTTACAGATAAATCCTCTCATATTGATGGATCTAAATCCTCTTACATTGATGGATTTTTTATTGCCCGTAAACACATTCATTACTTACACCGTAAAATGTATTTAATATTAAGAGACTAGTAGGACTGGTGATTACTTTTGTTTTAAAGAATCAGGCTTAAAGTGAATCAGTAATAGACACAACAGTGTAATGTACATAATATATGGTATAGACATAGTGCCTTGGCTACAATCCGGCTTCAGTACTATTGAAACGAAGTTGGACTACAGTCAAACTTCAATGGCTCGAACACCTTTGGGACCATGGAAAAGTGTTCGCGCCATGGGTAGTTCGATCCAATGAAGGTTAATCATGGCGCCAGGTCGGGAAGCAAATATCGCGAATTCTGGGAAATCTATCGATCTTCTACACAATAATTGTATGTTGAGTGTACTCATTAGAATCGCCTCGAAGAAGCGATTTTAATGAGTACACACAACATACAATTTTGTGATAAAATAAGAAAATTTCCTTAAATATTTGTTTTATTAAGCTATCGGAAGAATTTCGTAGGGACTCTAAAACGAGTTCGGATTAGCCATGGTAAACGAGCCATCGGTGTTCGAGCTATCGAGGTTTGACTGTAATTAGTTTGTTTTAAATAATGCTATTTTCCAGCCCAAACGCTCCCTCACCCATTTTATTTAAATAAAAACTACTTGTAAGTTTCTTGTATCAAATGATCATTGATCTAACATCGAAATATTTACAATTGCGTAGTAAGACTAAATGGCGATTCCCTCCTCAGATGGTTGGAGCCTGACTATCAATGTCTGTAATCGGGCTCATCGTAGTTCTGTTTGTGATTTTCCTTGTGTACTGGCTTCAGATCGCCGTTGACCTACAGTTGACTCTCGCTATCTCGAACTCGCTTATCTCGAATAACCGCTTATCTCGAAATGAAAATCTTGTCCCTGCTTAAACATGAAAATCTAACAACAGGTAAAAAAATATTGTGGAAAAGAGGAGAAATTGCTCCTAAGGAGCAATTTCTCCTCTTTTCCACAATATTTTCAATATATCTAACTTCAAGAGTCCAATTACACATATATTTATTAAATATTGTGAATCGAATTAGTTTTTCCCCAATTCTGCAAGTCTGATATGTCGAAGTTCGGATATCTTGAAGTATTTCAGAGAGTCCCTTGGAATTCGAGATAACGAGAGTCGATTGTATTTGTGTTAGTGTTTATATTTATTCACGGTGATATTTAATAGATGAGGCAGAGGACCTTTATGCGGACCGAACATATGTTTGTTAGGGTGAGGTTTCGCGCGAAGATAACTGGTTTAAGCCCTATCCGTCCCCAGTAGTTTTTTACTGACAGTTCCAAGGCGGATTCTCTCTTGCGGTTCTATTTTGTGAATTAGTGGTTACATGTGTGACGTTTTTGTCATTGTTTGTTCCTAACCTCTATTCACTTATATTTTTGAGTTTGTTGAAAACAACAGTTGTTCAGGAACCAGGCCCTTAAATACTTGTTTGTAGCCTACTCTTTGTTGCTTTGTGGTTTATTCTACGGGGCGATTTGTTTTATGGCTTTACCTTGTGTTATTTGTTCTTTTCTTTTTCAGTCCTTTTAGCATTGCGATTACCTCGCTTGGGGAAGAGAGAGTTAATCTTAGTGCTTTTCATACGTTTGTTCGATTTGTGCTTGTTTGGTTTTGTCGGTCTCCTCTTCCTCTTGGTGTCTTGAAAGGGCTGCGGTCCCTGGACTTTTCTCTTACCTTTTTTTCTATTAATGCGTTTTGTTAAATAATGACCCTAAAAATATTCCTTGACATCTGTTTGTGGTCTCAGATTAAAGGTTAGCCTTCGACTAACAAAAACATCAGCATGGTTTTGCAGTGTTCTGCCTTTGTACACATGTACCCTCATTGTGATGGAAAAAAAAATAGTTTACTTGGTCTGAATTTTAAACGTTAGCATATAAAATCCCATTGGCAGATTTTAAATTTAATCTGCAATTAAAGATATTTTATATTTGTGTGTGTAAAACTGAATTCATAATAAAACTATTTTTTTTTT
The DNA here is from genome assembly GCA_964016985.1 of Anodontia alba. NCBI lineage: Eukaryota > Metazoa > Mollusca > Bivalvia > Lucinida > Lucinidae > Anodontia > Anodontia alba. The sequence continues at coordinate 2,304,681 of OZ024831.1, forward strand.
TTTTTTATTTTATTTTACTAAACTGTAGGTGGTGTTGTGTCGTGTGGCGGCCGGAAAATGTCTCCCCGTACATCATCATAGCGCAGGTTATATTGTATTTACTTTGGGATCATTGAGCCCATCCTGATTATTTTGAAAATCGAATACCGCTTAAGCCGTAGCCAGGAGGCGTATGCAGCCTCGCAAACTACAATGTTGCATATGAAGAGACTCAATCAAACCGAATCTCCGATTTTCGTGATTTTGTGTGTTCTTTGTTTCCAAAGGCAATTCTTATTGATTTTTTATTTCAAACAGTCTCATGTATTTTTGTCCAATCAGAGTCAAGCTTTTAGTCAAGCTCATGGACCTGTACACGTTTTGTTGGATCCACTTCTCACTATTGGACTTAGCTCTGTATAAAAAGGAGCAAGTATGAGCTTGGTTTGAATACAAAATCTCAGCCTTTACAGTAGCATTTACAACAGTACAGAAGTATAGTATGTATTGTGACATTGCATTTCAAACACAAGTAGTATATTTTGTTAACACTCAGTAAATGTTTTATAATGTATTTAGTAGGCGTTTATAATATAAGAAAGATACCATGCTCATCCGAAAAGTCATTTAATGAGTTCATAATTATACACGTGTAAATAGCCCGGGGCGATTAGTAGATGCGGAAAACATGTAGGCGATAAATTCTGAATTGTAGCCGAGGAGCCTTGCTACTTCCGTTGCACTTTGTAAGTGTCTTCCATTCGTGTTTAATACATTTGAGAATATAACTGTCCGACAGTTTCCCCATACGTATGTTTTATGAAACAAATCTGTCTGCAGGAAGAAGGTCAAACAAAGGTCATCATTTGAACAAAGTGGGTAGACCTCTAATTCCAGATGCATTATGTCAAGACTGATCCTCCAAGCTGTCTTGCTTATTGAGAATAAAAAAAAAAGATTTTGAATGGTATTTTCCTTATATGACTTTCACTGGCCATTTAAACACACTGAAGGCTCCCTAAGAAATTCGGCGATCATTTGAACAAACTGTCAATACCCTTCGGACAGAAGAATTAAGAATTCGGGTGAAAATCACCTAGAGATCAGAGGCGATGTTGTTTAAATGAGTAGACGGATGAATGACGGACGAACGGATTGAGGTCACAATAGCTAAAACTAACATAAAAAAAAAACAAAAAAAAAAAAAAAAACAAAAAAAAAACAACAAAAAAACAAAAAAAAAAAAAACAACAACAACAACAAAAAAAAAAAAAAAAAAAAAAAAAAAAAAATCTAAAACGGGTGACGCGTAGATCATCTTCAAGCAAGTTTGCTTTTGGCAAGCCGTCCGACATCATCAAAGTTAAAGGAACCATGTTCACTTTCTGCGAGACGAACACTTACCAGACAGAGTGTTAGACGCACCAAACTTAAATTGCCTATTCTTCAAATTTTCGTATGTTACCAAGCGCATTACTGAAGGGACATAGATACACTTTCAGGGGATATAACACTGTCATGTTTGTTTTTGTCTCCCTTCTGATACAGGATTTACCATAAAAGGTAAAAATTTGCTTCCCTTGGGAGCAAATTCTTTCCTTTTAGGGTAGACCCATTTTGGAAAGGGGATTGTATGCATGGCCACAAACAAAAAGTTACACAAATCGTCCGCCTTGTGAAAATAGCTGAAAACCTTACAGGTAAATCCAGCCCCTTAAAGCTATGCTGGGTTATTAGTTTGGTTATGGCATAAATAACGAATGTGCACATAAACTGAAGTTTCAGAGACACATATTTCGTCTATAAATGATCAAAACGACAATTTATTGGCACTGTCTATCGTTATGCGTAATAAATATATAAGTATTCTTACAAAATGTGATGGAAATCATTTATCGAAACTGTGTGTGTTTAACATAACTCTTATAGATAAAGTCGCTAAATTTTCAAAACTCAGTGGTGTCTGGATAGTTTATATTATTATATTTTTACACAATTTCCTCAATTTAATGAATACAATGTTGCCACTGATCAGCCTGAGCGTTTGGTCTTTTGCGGCCGCTGATCTGGGTTTACATTGAAATCTTCTCTTTGTTGGATTTTAAGCACGAAAGGGTTTGAGAATGTGTCTGTTTGCTCGCTCTTCCTCCTGATATCGGAAGTAGACGACAATCTATGACTGTGTAATTTTATGGACATCTTCATTAATTCCAAATGACATTGAAATCAATAGTTCAGGAATAAATTAACATACGTAAGGAATATTAATTCACAGGAAGGCTATTCACATTAAATATCAAAGTAAATAAGTAAACCCGGAAACTGATACAATCAGATCCACATCAAGCCCACCAACATCAACAGACAGACAAATACAATTAAGTATCAAGCATTATGTTCTCTGAAACGAAAAAATCGAAATGACGTCTGTTGCAGTTGTGATTAATGATAGTTCTGTATACACCAAATATCATAATTGTACCGTGTCAAGAGAAACAATGCGCAGATTCAGATCATCCTGTGCATGCGCAAAGTTTCATTTTGACCTTTTCACTCCATTCATCATACATTGTTTAGTATTCAATGATTCTGTTAGCGAGATGCGCAGGCTAATCTGGGCTTTCCATCACGAAAACATGCCTATATAATTTTGACCCCCCATAAACCCCACTTTTATATAGTAAAACTAGAGTTTACAGGGGTCTACATTATTTTTCTTATTTCTACTAAAAAAATAGATCGTGGGTACTCGTTAGAACCGCCTCGTCGCGGCGGTTATAACGGGTACCCGCAATCTAATTTTTGAGCAGAAATATAAAAAAATATCAAGAGTTTTTTGTCTGAAAATTTTCAGTTTTTTGAGATGAATTTTTCTATAGATTTGGATAGCATATTTTCGTAATGTCAGTCCGCAAATGCCAGTCGGTGGACACATTTTCGCATGGCGCTTCCTTTATAATGAGGACTGCTCTCTGCTTGCTAACGTTCGGACTTCAACAGTATTTAAATATAGTGATATTCAGGAAAGGCCGCAATCCACTGATTCTAGTGGTGGGTTTCTTTACTCTGACCTTTAGGTTTCATATCTACGGTAACCCTCTTCGTTTTGAAAATCAAATTATATGTATTAGTGCGTTGATCCAAGGACGAGTTAGATCATTAATACGCAGATGGAAGCACTATCTGTAGCTGGAATTGCATCCTGATAACGGGTCTTGGTTAGGCGAGCGAAGATACCCAGGAAAGGCCAAATTCATCAGGAAAACATGCCTGTATAATAGACTTTAGACTTAGTAAAACTAGTATTCATGATTTTTCTTATTTCTGCTAAAACATAGATTGTGGGTACTCGTTAGAACCGCCTCGATGAGGCGGTTCTATCGAGTACCAACAATCTATGTTTTGAGCAGAAATATAAAAAAATATCAGAGTTTTTCATCTGAAAATTTTCAGTTTTTGGAGGTGAAATTTTCTATATATTTGAATAGGCGTATTTTCGTAATGCGCGAAGCGCAACCTTCCAGATACACCGAAAGAAAAGTATGAAGACACAAAAAATGACAAGCCAAAACGACACACTCAAAATAACTATTGACAAACTAACAAAACAGCAGCAGAGAAACCAACTTGAAACGGTCAGTAGAAACAATTACAGATGAGCTTAACCCATTTATGCCGAGTGGACTCTCCTACATGAACTCTTTGAACAGGTCCATTTCCAGTAAAATGAGTGCCTAGTTAGTTTGTATGATTGCCATATTTACAGAAATTCCTGTACGTAATGCAAACAGTGTAAACCCTGATCAGACGCCGCGGTTTGCGGCGTCTGATCTGGATTTACACTGTTTGTCAATGTCCCTTTTATGGGACGCTAGGCATAAATGGGTTAACCCATTGTAGTCAGGAGACCCCTAAAAGGGTAGTTGGCAAACAGTGCAGACCCTGATCAGACGCCGCAGAACGCGGCGTCTGATCAGGGTCTCCAATGTTTGCAAATAGTACAACCATTTTTCTCTAGGAATATCTAAATCACACAGCCTGACATACCTGAAATCAAAATTAGACTCTTCCAATATATAGTGCGCGGTCGTTTATTCAGTGGAAGATGGGTTAAACTAGTTTTACTCGATCAGAATAATGCCCTTAATTATGATGCAGCTCAAAATTACAAAAAAAAAAAAAAAAAAAAAAAAAAAATGTATTCGGTCCGCATACAACTCTTCTCTACCTGATCAGTAAATCACTACAGTAAAACACAAATAATCTCAATGGCAATCTTGGCCAAAGCAAGATAAAACTACGTCGGCCCACGGCGGGCCCGACCAGAGACAGCAACAGTCAGGACCTAACTTTTTGATTGAGACAGAGGCCGTCATTCAGTCTGAGGTCCGTCTTACCGTCGTACAATCAAAGAGGGTAGCAAAGTTACCAACATAACTGAGGTCTGCATGCATGCACTTTATCCCATACCATTCATTATTTTGTAACCACTCTTTTTTGTAACGACTGACAATCCTTTCTTATTGTTCCAAAATCAGTATTACTGGCAAGATTTTAAAACATATATACTGAAAGGAAAAAGAAACGCAGGGTAAATTTTATTCCTAAATTTCATTCAAGTTTGAAAAAGTTTGTTAACTATTTTACTATGATTACAAACCGGTACATGTATGGAACAAAAGTTCCAAATTTCATTGGTTTGTGATCAGCAAGTCTCGAGTTATTGAAGTTCATTGGTAGCTACCCCGCAAATCTTGAAATCAAAATCAAACTGAAAATCAATATCGGGTGTGCCCCGTTCTTGCTGCCGTTGCTGCCCTAATTCTCCTTTGGATAGAGTTAAACAAAGCATTGACAGTTCGCATCGGGATGTTATTCCATTCATCGATCAACGCATTCCTTAGTTGTGCGAGAGTTGCGGAGGGATTTCGGCGCTTCCTAACCCTTCTGTCCAGCTCATCCCACATGTGCTCTATTGGGGTCAAATCTGGACTGTACGGTGGCCATGCTAGTGGTGCGATGTTATTGTTTGCCAGGAAATCCTGACAAACTCGGGCAACATGTGGTCGGGCATTGTCCTGCTGCAGAATCAGATTACGTTGTTGCACAAGCGGGACTGCAACAGGACGCAAGATCTCATCCCTATACCTTACTGCGGTCATATTGCCCGCAACAATAATCAACTGTGATTTTATCCCGTGAGCAATGCCTCCCCAGACCATAACGGAACCACCCCCAAACCGATCCCGTTCGACAACACAGGCGTCGGCAAAGCGTTCTCCGCGACGTCGGTACACACGACGTCGACCATCTGCGCGATAGAGTGAACCTAGACTCGTCCGTAAAAAGAACTCGTCTCCACTGCCTCCTCGGAAATAGCCTGGGCGCATGCGCCGTCAACCACGCCATACGACGCAACCTACGTGCCTGGGTCAGAGGCAGACCAACGTATGGACGACGAGCTCGAAGACCAATCTCACGCAATCGACTTCCAACAGTCTTCGGAGAAATTTGTCGATTATGCGTACCTTCTGTATTAAGGGCAGCAACAGCAGCAAGGGGCGGGGGGGGGGGGAGTGGGGGGTGGGGGGCACACCCGATATTGATTTTCAGTTTGATTTTGATTTCAAGATTTGGGGGGTAGCTACCAATGAACTTCAATAACTCGAGACTTGTTGATCACAAACCAATGAAATTTGGAACTTTTGTTCCATACATGTACCGTTTTGTAATCATAGTAAAATATTTAACAAACTTTTTCAAACTTGAATGAAATTTAGGAATAAAATTTACCCTGCGTTTCTTTTTCCTTTCAGTATATATTAAGTCGCCATACAATTTGGACTTCGACAGACCTTCCTACAGAAGTGTTTCAAAGCCAAAGTAATATTTTGATCGCGATAAAACCTAGAATATGTTTACACAGGTTATGATACTCATGCCACTCTGTTAGAAATTTAGCAGTTTAATTAATTGTTTTTAAGTTTAAAAAGTTTTAATCGATTGTTCAAACACCAACTTGACTATTTGCTCTAGTAAAACGAATCAAGTGATAAATATAGACACCGTAGTATGTAGCCGGTGGGACGTCGCCACCGACACAAGGAAAATTAACACTATCAAAATTAAAGTTCTCCCGATTTTCATAAATTTTAATAGAGATTATATCATTAAATGCTGATACAATTAAATCCATAAGATTTGTTTGTCTGAATTTCTTAAGGTTTGTTTGTGTTGAGGTTTTACGGCCCTGTCAACCCAATCGGGTCATGTCGCGCGCGGTCAGTTTACCTAACCACACTTTTACTGGGCAGGCTTAGTCCTCTAAGCGGTTAACCAGTATTGTGCACATTCTTTCGCCAGAAACTGACAACTGCCCTTCTTGAATCAGCGGAAGGGAGAGAATGACCGTAGAAAATATTTCACGAAAGAATGTTGCCGACCTCGGCGGGGCTTGAACCCGCGACCTACTGGTCTCCAGTCGGACGGCGCATCCAATTGAGCCACTGAGGTCTGTGAATTCCTTTTGGTTTAATTTTTTGTCTACTATTTGGTCAAAATAATCATTATAAATATTAAGTATGTCAAATAAGTGTCTAGAAGTCGACTTGAATGTTCCAATATTCGTGAAAAAGAGACAATAATAATAATAATAATAAAAATCCGTCGTAAAAATCTTAAATAAGGGGTCAATATTAGTAGCCATCGCTATACCCAATATTATTGGCTTGATTTTCGTAAAAAAGAGACAATATATATATAAAAAAAAAAAAAAAAAAGAAAAGAAAAATGCGTTGTAAAAATATTAAACTAGGGGTCAATATTAGTATCCATCGCTATACCCACTATATATTTGTATAAGTTAGTACCAAAGCGAATAAAGATAGTATCATGAAGACAGAAATAAGAATCATACGTGCTCTGACTAGGCTATAAGTTATAATGTTTACGATCCTCTGAAGTCGAAGAAACGGTTTCCATTACAAGCAAGGTAAAGCGAATAAAATATTTGGTACTTGTAAAGTAGAATTTAACCCCCGGTATTTTATCCTGGCCATCGTTCTAAGGCAATGATTCTGGTGTTGTTAGTTATCTGTGTGTCCATGTGTCTGCTTACTGAGGGCTTTTATTTTTGCATTTTCGTTGTCTTATTATCGTGTTCAATGGATCCTGTCTAGCATTGTGATCGCCTTGTTGTGGAAGAGATGGCTGCTGTGCTTTTCTTGGATTTGCAATCCTTTTTTACTTTTATTTTCCTATACTGTAGCTGGTGCTATGCCATGTGGTGGCCGTAAAAAGAAGTCTCCCCATACATCATTATAGTGCAGGTTATATTTTATTTCCTTTTGGATTATTGAGTCATCCTGCTTATTTTGAAAATTGAATACCGCTTAAGCCGGAGCTAGGGGGCGTATGCAGCCTCGAAAACTACAATGTTGCATATGAAGAGACTCAATCCAACCCGGTCTCCGATTTTCTTGATTTTTGTTAGTTCTTTGTTTCCAAAGGCAATCCGCTTTGACTTTTATTGTAGATTGTGTACTCTACTGTGGGTTGTTTGATGTATTTGGTACGCTATGTTCTGTGAGTCTGGCTATTCCTGTGCATTTTCTATTTTTTTTTCTCGTATGGACTTGCTTTGAAAATAAATGCAGAGGATTCTATTTGCTCAGTTTAAGTTGCAATATAGAATGAAGTGTGTAAAACCAAGTGTAAGCCTCTACCCCAATTTGAATGTTGACGTCGATTGTTCTCAGAAAGGCAGTAACAAATTAATGATTATAATTTATTAAAAATATTGATTATAATTTATTAAAAAGTCCAATTTTTTTAAGAAAGTCGATGATTTTGTTAGTTGGTATATCATTAAAAAGATCCTTTACAGTTTTTATATTAAAATATTTTGTGCGAATATGATTAAATTCTGCACAAGTAATAAGAAAATGTTTGACTGTAAAAGTTTCGTTACAAGGAATGCAGAATGGTGCTTGTTCATTTTTTAAGATATAAGAATGAGTAATTCTAGTGTGTCCAATTCTACATCTGGTGATTTTCGTTTGTTCTTTTCTGCTGTAATTAAAGAATGCGCATTTGCTGTTAAAATTTGGTTTGATTTCATTCAGTTTATTTTGAGTTTGTTTTTCCCAAACAGATTGACATTTGTTGTTAATGTATTGATGGATGTTGGGTTTAAAGTCAGAGTAAGGAATTTTAAAATTTGTTATCATTAAAGATAATGCATTTAGCCTCTAAATCGGCTAATTCATTTCCACGAATATTATTGTGGCTGGGAAGCCAACAAAATATAATATCTTTTGAAACTGAAAGGTAATAATATTTTTTAAGAATTTGCTGAATTAATGGGTTCCTATGGTGTAAATCTTTAAGGGATTTTAATACAGAAAGAGAATCTGAATAAATGATGAATTGTTTTTCAGACTGATCTATAATATGATAAAGTGCAATATCAATTGCTTTGGCTTCAGCGGTAAAAAAGGAGCTATTATCAGGTAATCTGATATAGTCAGTAAAATTTGGGCTAATAATAGAACAAGCAACTTTCTCATCTTGTTTCGGACCATCAGTATAAATCGACAGGTGATGTTTATATTTCGATTTGATTTCTAAAAATTCATTCTTAAAAATATGTGACTTAACTTCTGAATTTTTATTTTTATGAAGGTCTAAATAATCTTTGGAGGGTTCAGCGCCCATGGCTCTTTTGATGGAAAGGAAAAGGGCTGAATATTTTTAATGTTAATTTTGGCCTCTTCAAGTAACGGTTGTACTCTTAGACCAATGGTTTTAATAGCCGTTAGTTTATTGTTGTAAAATCTTTCGTATTTAGGGTTAAAAACACAATCATAAGCTGAATTTCGTGGATTGGCGGCTAATTTAGAAACATATTGGAGAGACAATTTCTCTCTTCTTATATACAATGATGGTTCATTTGATTCAGTGTATAAACTTTCGACGGGTGAAGTACGAAAAGCTCCTAGAGCTAGACGTAAACCTTGATAATGAATTGTATCCAAAGATTTCAAATAAGATTTTCTAGCGGATCCATAAACTATGGATCCGTAATCCAATTTAGATCGAATTAAAGATCTGTAAAGATTTAAAAGAACGGTACGATCTCCTCCCCAGTCGGAACTGGAGAGAACTTTAAGAATATCAAGTGCTTTTAAACATTTAGCTTTTAAAGCTTTGGATATCCGGTGCAGTTTATCTTTGTTTGTTCGTTCTGTTTTCGATGAATGCCTGTCCAGTACGAAAACATGCCTATTCAAATATACTGAAAATTCTACCACCAAAAAAGAAAATTTCGAGTAAAAAATTCTATTTTTCACATTTCTGCTCAAAACATAGATTGTGTGTACTCGTTAGAACCGCCTCGGCGAGGCGGTTCTATCGAGTACACACAATCTTTGCTTTTGAGCAGAAATAAGGAAAATACTGTATACGCCTGTAAACCCAAGTTTTTCTCTACAAAGGTGGGGTTTTAGGGGGTCATAATTATATAGGCATGTTTTCGTGATGTACGTACTGTCGTTTTATGTCAGCTTATCTTAATTCGGTGCCTCTGAAGGATATATTTCGTGATTACTGCTTTTCTGCGTATCTATATTTCTATGTTGTTCAACATCTTTGTGTGTTCGTTCTTTACTCTAGGGATCGCTGTTTTGCATTCTCATTACATGTCCTGAAATATAAATGAAGATGTCACGGAAAGCCACTATCACGAAGCTCAGTCCTCCTGAGGCACTCAAAGAAGGAGAGATGAGGACCCTTATCCGGTGTCTCTGAAGGCTGAGTTCCAACGTTGCATAAGTGTTCTTACTTTGTAGCCAGACTGATTTATGGGCATTGTCTATTCTCTAAACAGTTTAAGTAAAGTTTGTTGCACGGGAAACAGATTCATAAAATATTCCCATAATTTTCAATTGAAGACTCTAATATCTCCCTGACATTACATTTATTGTTTACATGTAAACACAGAATTGTGTAGTCTTACTCATAGCTGAAGCCCTCCCAGGTAGGGCGGGGGGAGCGGGGTGGGGCGGGGCGGGGGGCAGTATCTCTTCCTTTGTTCCTCTGAAATATTTCAGCATTTTCCTTTGTTCCCCAAAATTAAAATCTTAATTTTCTATATTCCCTGGTCCCCAAAATTACATTTGTTCCCCTGTATCCTACATTTTATACTTGTTTTCCCCTGTTCCCCTGAAATAAATGACATTATTCCCTTGTTCCCCATAACCCCTGGGAGGGCCTCATATCTCCGCTGCTCGCTAGAATTGAACGTTTGAGATTCGCTGAATTCTCAAGAGTACACTTGGATACACTTGATAGATTTCCGCCATTCTGTACAAGGGAGACAACTTTTGTGATTTCCCGTGTGCAATGATCCCTCTGAAAGAGTGGTCGATTCTAAAAGATAAGAAATTCTTTGCCCTAAGAGTAGACCCCTTTTTCAAAAAGGAGGTAAACAATTTGACAGTTGCCTCCCCTGAAAGTGTATCACTTCCCAATATATCTCAAAAACATACCTATATAATTTTGACCTCCCTTAAACCCCACTTTTATATAATATAACTGGGGTTTACAGGGGTACACATTATTTTTCTTATTTGTGCTTAAAAACATGGATTGCGGGTACTTGTTAGAACCGCCTCGCCGAGGCGGTTTAAACGAGTACCCACCATCTATGTTTTGAGCAGAAATATGAAAAATATCAGTTTTTTTATCTGAATATTTTCAGTTTTTGGAGGCGAAATTTTCGTTATATTAGAACAGGCATGTTTTCGTAATCTATTCTTATTCTGTTGTACTGTCATTTTTATGTATTTGAAATAAATAATATTTACCACTCTTTCTGACACTACTAAATACATCTTTGTTTTATATCTTCCTTGAGTTTTTTCTTTATAGAACGACCTTTAATAAACTGAAAATTTCTCTGCGGTTACGTACTTAGCACATTAATACTATTCCTGAATTTGGCGACTGGATTATTGTTTTCTCTACTTGAATTAATGTCTCAATTCTATTATTGTGCTATCCAATAAATAAAATTGAAATATTGAGGTCTGTATTCAAATATTCCTACAAGGAGAAGAAAACAAAACTACAAGTACCTTACTTTCCTAGGCATGGAAGGCAGTCCGCCTGAAGGAGGAACACTCCTGCTCTGTAGGGTATTCAGAGGTGATACTTGTATCAGCATGATACCACAGGGAGAAGTCTTCCGAGGTGACGGTAACGGCCAGAGCACATCACGAAAACATACCTTTATAATTTTGACCCCCTTGAAACCAACTTTATATAGTAAAAACTGGGGTTTACAGGGGTATACATTATTTTTCTTATTTCTGCTAAAATAATAGATTGTGGGTACCCGTTAGAACCGCCTCGCCGAGGCGGTTCTAACGAGTACTCACAATCTATGTTTTGAGCAGAAATATGAAAAATATCAGAACTTTTATCCGAAAATGTTCAGTTTTTGGTGGTGAAGTTTTAAATATACGATTTGAATAGGTGTGTTTTCGTAATGAAAAAGGCTTCAAGACAATCTCAAAATTCACTCAAAAAAATAAATAAATAAATAAATAAATAAAAAATAAATAAAAAATAATAATAAAAGACTGACATTTTGTCATGCCATCCATCTATCCGTAAGGTCCAGAGGATATGCGTTTGTAACTGGTGCTGTCTTCTGGTAGACAATTTTTGTTTCAAACTTGAAATATTAACGGATACAGGAAACACATGTACGAATAGATGCACGTGGGCTTATAGAAATGTTTCAGAATTTAGATTGGAGCCTCGCCCACACCTGTTTTGGGACTGATCAGTAATATGATTGTTGTGGGTCACCATACGATCTGCAACGTCAGGTCATACCTTCAGACATTTGCGTACAGTGAAGATACAGATGAGCCTGTGGATCTGCGAGGTCTGTACATATTCTTTACTGGGTGTATTTGTGGAAGCCAAGGATGCAAAATTTCTTCACGCGCGGACAACTCAACTTCTGATCAGACAGCGCAGATGCGCAGGCTGATTTGAGTCTTCGCCAGCCGCACATGTCAGAATGTATTATTTACGTTTTAGCTTATACCATCTTTTCAAAATAAGAAATGAAGCATGAAATAGCAAAAAGAATGCCAGAAGAATACTAACTCAGTCTTATTTTCTCTGGAATTAAAATTCTATAAAAGGGGAATCTCTTCACACTCCGCTGGGGTGGGGGGGGGGGGGGGGACGGAGGGGGTCAACTCGTTCACAGGTATTTGTCCCCTTCTGAAAAAGGTCTACTCTAAAGGGATAGAATGTGTACCCTATGGGAGCAGAAGGGTTTGGTGTACAAAGACGAAAACAGGAAGTCCTTGTACTTATCCCCATTGTACAAAATGGTGGAAGATCAGCAAAGTGTATCCCATTAACTGGTACACATGGGAACTGCTTAAAAATCGAGATGGTATGGCAATGACGCTTCAACTCTTTGTTGGCGTAACCAGTCTATACTCTGGGTAACGAGTTCACATTCGGTTTGCAAAAGGAGTGTGCAAGGAAACACAACAATAGACTAAGTGGAAACAGTCAATACATAACAAAGTGTAAATAAGAAAAAGAAACAAAACTGCTTAATTTAAACTCATAGACTATTAACCCATTGAAGACTGGGGACCCTAAACGGGTAACTTGCAAACAGTGCAGACCCAGATCAGACGCCGAAGAACGCGGCTTCAGATCAGGGTCTCCACTGTTTGCAAATAGTTGAACCATTTTTCTTTTGGGATATCTACATCACATAGCCTGACATACCTAAAATCGAAAATGGACTATTGCAATATGTTGTGCGTGAAAGTTTATTCAGTCTTTAATGGGTAAAATGTCACAGAACATTGCTAACGGTTACATAATAAAGAGTCTGAGATTCTGAGATTGTTGCCTCTTTCTGAAGCCTTTTTTGTACATGTTTAAATGTCGGCATTGGGACAAAATGTATAATTCAGGCAATTCCGCAGTAGATGTGACAATAATAGGACTTAAGTGGTTGCTATGTAATTAACCTTGAGAGTCATCTAGAGAAGATATTCCCTTAACACCTGTCATTAACCCAATAAAGACTGAACAAACTCACTCACACTTTATATTTGAAGAGTCCATTTTTGATTTTAGAGTATGTCAGGCTATATTATATAGATTTACCTAATGAAATTCGTTGAGCTATTTGCAAACAGAAGACCCTGATCAGACGCTGCGTTCTGGGTCTGCTCTGTTTGCCAGTTACCCTTTAGGGGTCTCCAGTTTTCAATGGGTTAAAAAAAAAAAAAAAAACACATAAACGCTTCTTATATGGCACATAGCCTACCACCCCTTTCTAATTTTAGGCGTTTCAGAGCAACTGCTGTCAAACAATTACCTACTAGTTACCGTTTGAACCTAACATTTTGCATGCTGAGTAAACAATCAGCAGGCGGCATTAAAAAAATCTTAATTTTAATGAGGTGTGGCATTTTATGCATAGTGTCTCCTTACCATTTCTATGAAGTGTCAGATCATATTTTCTCCTTAGGAGACAATTTGCATGAAGTGTCAGAATCCTATTTTCTAAAATAAAATTTAAGAAAAAGGAGACTATAGCATGAAGTGTCAGATCCTATTTTCTAGGAAAAATAAGAAAATATTTCAACAATTTGTCGTCTGCTGAATCTACTCATACCGTGGTAAGTGCTAACGCTAAAATTCTACAGGCTTCAGAACATTTCCAGAACTATATGTAATATATAAGAAAATTCCAGTGGTTGTCTTTACTATAATGCTTTTTTTATAGTGCAGCCTCCCGGAAGCAACACACGTAACGCCCACCCAGCTAGCATTCTACGTAAATCTACATCGGGCCGTCATCGGCCCGTCAGCTACCCTGACGGGCCGATGACGGCCCGATATAGATTTACGTAGAATGCTGACTGGGCATATGACGATATGCCATCTAGTTACATAATGCTGAAAGTCAAAGGAAAGATCAGCTAGTACTGTTATAAAGTGTCATAGGATCAAGATTCGAACCCGCAACGCTCTATGTTGGAGCCTAATACGTCCCAGTCAGCATTCTACGTAAATCTATATCGGGCCGTCATCGGCCCGTCAGGGTAGCTGACGGGCCGATGACGGCCCGATGTAGATTTACGTAGAATGCTAGCTGGGTTGATATTTTAAATATGGAGGACCTACGGATACTGTACACCTGCTCTATGGGTTAAGTAACAACAACAACAACTACTACTACTACTACTTTTACTATTTTCCATTCTCTTTTCTTTTGCGCCTCGTTTTACTATACAATATGAATAAGATAACGATACTGATTTCTGGGATGAATCAATATTGGAAACTAAAATCTTTATAAAAGATTCTATTCCTGAATTGAATTGCTGTAATCCACTTAGCACTTAATATGCTGGGTGAAAAATTCAGCAAACGACATTTTAAAATTGTTTTCTTACTCTTCCCAGAAATTAGTCTTTGACATTTCATGCACATGGTCTCCTTTAGAAATTTCAAAGCTTTTGTCTAGGAAAATGAGAAAATAGCATCTGTCTGTCGTCTGATAACGAATTAGCACAAAAGGGGTAAAAGTTAATGTATCGTAGACAACATTTCTTTTCACTGAGATGAAAACGAGTGTAAAGCATCTGTAATGCATATAGGTTAATAAAACAAAGAAAAAATACTAAATTTACCTTATAACATATGCGAAAAGTTTAAAATAAAATAACCTTCCACTTCAATTTTCTGTGAATAGAGACATCTGAAAGGTTTTGCCGCCATTTTGCAAAATGGGTGAACTGTTTTTGACAAGAAATTGTTAACATTACTTTGAAACCTTTCAAGAAAGGGCAAGTTTTGAGAATTTCGCAATCAGTTTTTCAATATATGTGTGCGTTTGTATGTGTGCGTTTTTACTTTAAATAAATTTTTATCTGCATAAATATGTCTTAACTTGTTAATAGCCAATACACACATCATTCTCTAAGTTATATAGTGAAACAGTCATGGCTTGCATAGTTCTAGATAGGAGGGTATCATGACAAATAAGTAAAAATGAACTTGCGCACGACAAGACCTGTAATTAGACTTGTGCGACAAGCGAAGACTCAGATCACCCTGCGCATCCGCGCAGGCTGATCAGAGTCTTCGATGGTCACATGGCCTCCTACAGCCTCCGGGATATCCAAACAGGGATAAACGAGAATCCTTGTTTTACTCGATGGATGTAAAGGCTGATCTGAGTCTTTCCTGGTCACGAAGGTCTTATTGAAGATTTTGTCGTGCTCTGGCTCAACTATCAAGCTACCGAATCGCATAATCATCAAATAAGTCTCTTATTTACGCCGGGCTGGAGCCCGGCGTATATATTTGAGGTTGTTTTTGTAAAATGTGTATGCATTTGGAGAACATCGGTTTTCTTCCAGTTTTATGGGGTTCTTAGTGGCCCCCCCACGTTTTTTATTATTCAAAGTCACACTTTTGCAGCATTGCTATTGGTAACATAGTGAAATAAAAAAATGGGAAATACTGTGTAGAATGAATGTAGCAATGTGGGTTTTGCTCATTTAAAAGGGAAATGAGCAGTTTTCCCGTAGGAGCCCCAATTTGACCATTCGACCTGAAGTGAGCTTGTTGCTGTCAATATTCGTACACGTTTGAATTTTTTCATTTTTTTTTTTTTTTTTTTTTCATCGTACTACGAAGAAGAAACAAAAGATATTTTTCTTTGTTTACGATTGGAAATATACATTCTCAAATCGAACGGATTATGAGCTGGTTTAACAATACAGTTTAATTTGATATTCAAGCATGGAAAGATTTGGGCCGAAAGAAAACATTATGAGTGGAGAAAAAAACGAAACACTGTTACATAGATGATTTCGTAGTATGTTCGGCCTAGGCTATGGATGGCGACATGTAATTATGTATGCGGGCAAGAAAACAGACGATCATAGTTGATTTTTTTTACATAGCTCTGAAAACGTCTATAATGTTTTTACGTTGAGTATTGCGATAATTTATATAATTACAACCTTTCATAAATTATAACATTTTTTTTCACTATACTACGATCTATAGGGAGCTAAGTAATGCATGACAGATTGGTTTCCCGGCGTATTGATGCTTTGCATGAATGTTTTCTTGTTGATCTTTTTTATAGCGTATCCTTAGTAGGTAGATACATATTTTACCACAATTGAGTGTTCCCAGTAATTTTGAAAAACCTAAGCACAAAGTGCGGTATTTAGGTCGAATACGGTAAATGGTGAACGCTGGCGTATCTAGATATCTGCTATATGAGTCGCAACCGTGAGAAAACGTACCTTCACACATATGCGCCCTTTTCCGAACTGAACCTGCGTCAAGTTGACATTAATTCACCACATGTATTTCGTTCGAATCAAACGAAAGAAAGTGCTTCTCGTATGGAGACAACTATTTGAAATTACTCGTTTATGTCAGAAACATCAGAGCTTCAACGTCAGAAAACGATCCTTCGGACATATGCGCCCAGCGACGATTCAGGTCAGCCTGCGCATGCGAGATCTTATCAAAATTCTCACTGGCACATTTTGGATAGGCAAGGATGTACATTTTCTATTGCAGTTTCACTTTGCTTGTTTGCTGTGTTTTTGATCAATGCTTGTTTTTGTGTTATCGTTTTATGTCAGTTTACCTTAATACGGTCCTTTGAAGGGTGTATTCCGACTTTTCTTCACATCTCTATTTGATGTTGTTTAACATCTTTATTTGCTCTTTCTTTACTCAAGGGATCGCTGGTTTGCATTCTCAATATATCATAAAAATATGTTATGATATTGTACCCAACAGTGCTACAGATAATCGATTATAATCGATCATCAGTCATTTCAGCCTCTTGTGACTGATGATCGGAAAGATCTTTTATAGTCGAGTATTCGGAAAATTCTATTTTTAGAAACATATTTTTCTCACTTTTTATTTTTATAGGCAAGTTATATAGAAATGAATATTCAAAGTTGTCTATTTGGGTCATTCTAGATTTTTGATCAATAAAAGTGAAGAAATTTGATAAAATAGCCTCAAATAAGTCAACCCAGAAGAACTGATAATTTTTCATTTCTCCATGAAAAAACATATATTGTGGTACTCATTGGAAGCGCCCCGTCGAGGCGCTTCTAATGAGTACCCAACAACATATGTTTTCAGGGAGAAATAAGAAAAAATATAATCTGGATACCCCTCTTATTGATCTGGAATTTTAAGAGGGCTTAATTAAGAGTGAATATATCTTCTATAAGTCGATTATTAATCGATAATCAGCCGGTTTTACAAAAACGATGATCGACTATGAAATTCTGGCCGCTTCCCAACACTAACTGTACTCAGGAAATGCCACAATCTCGAACCTCAGCCCTCCTGAGGCACCAAAAGAAGGAGAGATATCACGAAAACATACCTATATATAATTTTGACCCCTTTAAACCCACTTTTATACAGTTAAACTGGGGTTTACAGGGATATACATTATTTTTCTTATTACTGCTGAAAAACATAGATTGTGGGTACTCGTTAGAACCGTCTCGGCGGGGCAGTTCTAACGAATACCCACAATCTATGTTTTGAGCAGAAATATGAAAAATAGCAGATATTTTACCTGAAAAATTTCAGTTTTTGGTGTTGAAATTTTCAATATATTTGGATAGGCGTGTTTTCGTAATGTGAGTACCTTATCCGGTGTATTTGTATGTTTGTGTTCCATTGTTGTATCATTTCCTGTAATATCCATTTCTTTCTTGATAACCAGGATGATTTATGGGCCTTGTCTCTTCTCTGAGCAGTTTAAATGAAGTTTGTTGCGCGGGAAACAGATTTATAAAAATAGTCCCATAAATTTTAATTAAAGACTGTTATCTATCTTACATTACATTTTATGTTATCTTGTAAACGCATTATTGTGCAGTCTTATTCATAGCTCCGCTGCTCGTCAGAATTCAGCTTTTGATATTCGCTGAATTACTTACTTTAGCCCATTGAAGTCGGGAGACGCGTAAAAGGGTAATTGGCAAACAGTGCAGTACGCGGCGTCTGATCTGGGTCTCCACTGTTTGCAAATAGTTTAACCATTTTTCTCTAGGAATATGTAAATCTCATAACCTGACGTACCTAAAATGGAAATTGTACTCTTCCAATATATAGTGTGGGAGAGTCTATTCAGTCTACAATGGGTTAGATTACACTTGGATAGACTTGAAAGATTTTCCATTATTTTAGTAACATGAGAAACAGCTTCACTGATTTCCGGTGTACGATGACCCTTACCAATGAGAGGCCTATTCTAAAGGAAAGAATTTACTCCCGAACAAATTCTTTGCTCTTAGAGTAGACCCCTTTTTCAAGAAGGGGGCAAACAACTTAACAGTTGAAAGCGTATCAATTCTTCTATATGCTCAATTTAAAGTACAGTCGACTCTCGTTATCTCGAATTCCAAGGGACTCACTGAAACACTTCGGGATATCCATACCTCGACATATCAGAGTTGAGAGAGTGAGGAAAACAATAAATTGAACAACCACATTTTACAAATGAATATGTAATTTGACCCCTGAAGTTAGAAATATATATATAAAATAATATGGAAAAGAGGAGAAATTGCTCCTTAGGAGCAATTTCTCCTCTTTTCCACATTATTTTGTTTATTATTGTCATAGTTTCATGTTAAAACAGGGACCAGATTTTCACTTCGAGATAAGCGGTAATTCGAAATAAGCGAGTTCGAGATAACGAGGTTCGACTGTATTTGTTTTTATTTTTATGTATTTAAAATAAATAATACTTCCCACTGTTTCTGACACTATTGAATGTAACTTTGCTTTACAGCTTTACTGAATTTCTATTCTTTAAAGAACGACATTTAGTAAACTGAAATGTTCTCTTCAGCTCTGTATTTCGCAGATTAATTCTATTCCCGAACTGAACAACTGAATTATTGTTTTCTCTACTTGAATTAATATCTGAATTCTATTATTGTGGATTCCAATAAATAAAATTGATATCGTGCTCTGTAGTCAAATATCCAAAAAAGGAATAGAAAACAAAAGTACGTATCCCAGTGTTCCTAGCCATGGTAGACAATCCACCTAAGAAAGGAACACTTCAAATTAAAATCCCCTGCTCTATAGAGTAATCAGGGGTGATTTTAACAGGATATGACGAGCTGAGAGTGTTCCAAGACGGTCCATGTCCAAAAAGGAAGGACTTCAAGACAAGCTCAATGCTTACACGTTGTAAAAAATAAAAGACAGGTATCTTGTGATGCCACCCATCCACCTGTCTATACGCCCGATTGGCGTTGTAGACCTTGTTTGTTACAAATTTGAAGTATTAACTGATTAAGGATACGTAATTATATAACGTTGGCAAATAGTCATTTATGAGGATTTAGCTTGGAACGCCGCCCACACCCGCTTTCTGTAAGGTTATAAACCTTATTTTCATGCTCAACTCAGCTGAGCATGAAATATTCTCTGCTAATAAAAATGAAAATGCCAACAGAAATTGGCACTTTCATATTTATTAGCAGAGAAATTTTCATGCTCAGCTATGTTTAGCAAGAAAGAATTTGCTATTGTTACTAATCTGAGATTTATTAGCATGAAAAATTTCATGCTCAGCTGAGTTGAGCATGAAAAAAGTTTTATAATCTCGGGGCCAGAAATGTGGTTGTTGTGGATCAGTATAGGATCCACAACGTCACAAAACGTACCTTCGAATATGTGCGTCCAGTGAAAATTAAGATCAGCCTGCTCATTCATGTAGTCTGCAAAAAATCTTCACTGTTTCTTTTTGATGGCCAAGAATGTTGAGTTTCGTCACGCGGACAACGAAGCTTTATATTACACTGTGCGGATGCGCAGACTGATTTGAGTATTCGCTAGGCACACATGTACGAAGGTACGTTTTCTCACATCACGGCTCATGCTGCCTTTTCGGAATATAGAAATGTAGCATTACGAGGATGGCCGGAAGAATAATTAATCAAGGTAATTTTCTCTGGGGTTAAATTTTTATGAAGAGAAATTTATACAATTTCAGGGGTAGGTATCCCTTTCTGAAATTTTTGTCCCCTTTTGAAAATAATCAACGCTAAAAGAAAAGAATTTGCGCTCCGTGGAGACTTTTTTCTTCCTTTTTGGATAGACCGTTTATAAATGGGGCCATCATGAAAACATGCCTATATAATTTTGACCCCCTTAGACCCTACTTTTATATAGTAAAACTTGGGTTTACAGGGATGTACATTATTTTTCTTATTTCTGTTCAAAAACACAGATTGTAGGTACTCCTGGTCGAGTCGGTTCTAACGACTACCCACAAGCTATGTTTTGAACAGAAATATGAAAAATATAAGAACTTTTTATCTGAAACTTTTCATTTTTTGGTGGTAAAATTTTCAGTATATTTGAACAGGCATATTTTCGTAATGCTTCGTGTGCAAGATCAAAATGAGGAAGTCACTAAAATGGGACTTGATTTGCAAGGACGACACCAGGGTGTCATAAAAGAGGTCTCCCTTACACACAACTGCAGAAAAAGTTATCAATTGTATACAACCCTGTTCACTGGGATTCATGGGAACTGAGGGAATTCGAGATGGTATGACATCGACGAATCAACTCTTTGGTATTGACGCCAATTCACACTCTTAGTAACGATGTCTCATTGGTATGACATCGACGAATCAACTCTTTGGTATTGACGCCAATTCACACTCTTAGTAACGATGTCTCATTCGGTTTTCAAAACGAACGCGCAAACAAACATGCAGTAGACTGGACAGAAATAATGCATAACAATTTGCGCCTCAATTTCATAAACTGAACCTACTAACATGTGCGCACACCGGAGACTCAAATCAGCCTGCGCATCAACACAGTATAATGATAGGCTTTATTTTCCGCATGAAGAAACTTGCACCCTAAGCTGTCCAAAATACGCACAGATAATATATCGATCGGACTGCTCGGATGCGCAGGCTAATTTGAATCATCATGAAAACATACCTATATAATGTTGACCCCCTTTAAACCCCACTTTTATGTAGTAAAACTGGGGTTTACTGGGGTATACACTTTTTCTTATTTCTGCTGAAAAACATAGATTTTGGGTACTCGTTAGAACCGTCTCGCCGAGGCGGTTCTAACGAGTACCCACAATCTATGTTTTCAGCAGAAATATGAAATATATCAGAATTTTTACCTGAAAATTTTCATTTTTGGTGGTAAAATTTTCAGTGTATTTCAATAGGCTAGTTTTCGTAATGTCTTCGCTATAAGCACATGTTCAAAGGTGCATTTTCTGACGTTGCGCTTCATTGTAAAAAAGAGAAGAAGTAGAAAAATAGAATTAGATATGTAATACTACCCTTTATAGTAAAGCCTTCCTGAAACAACACATTGCAGACACATACCTACGAAGATATGTCATGTACTTACTAAATGCTGAGCGTCAAAGAAAATACTAGCTAGTACCATTGTAAAGTGTTATAGGAATATGTTTTGAACCCACGATCTCATGACTCTATGTTGGAGGTCATACTTGATATATTGAATATGGTTGACATATGAATACTGTTCAGCAATTGTACGGTTTAACCCAGCGGGCACATGACGTTTATACAAAGTCGTCTCAGTGTCGATGCAACGTCATGACGTTGCATCGACGTTGAGGCGACGTTGTATAGGCATAATGGGTCTGCTGGAACTACTACTGCCTGTTTTCCCTTCCTTTTTTTTTCCTTTGTGTCTCGTTCTACTATACATTATGTATAAAATAACGATTCTGATTTCTGCGATGGATCAATATTTGAAATCTAAAATCTTTACAATAGATCCTATCCCTGAACTGAATTGCTTCAATCCACTTAACGTTAAGCATGCTTGGTAAACATATCAGCAGGCAGCATTTTAAAAGGGTTTTCTTCATCTTCCCTGAAATTAGCTTTTGACATTTCATTCAACTTGTCTTCTCAGAACACAATCTGCATAAAATGACAAAAGCTATTTTCTGGGAAAAATAAAAAAATATCATCAGTCTGTCATCTGCTGAATTAGATCAGAGAGGGGTAAAGGTTATGTGTCGTACAGATAACATATTTCATAACATATTTCATTTCAGTAAGATGAAATGACTGTAAATCAATCGTAAAGCCTACAAGGTAATATAAACGACGAGAAACGTACAAAATTACCTTCTCACATACAATGTATGCAAATTACCTTGTACCTCAACTTCCTATGAACAGAGACGCCTGAAAGATTTTGCAGCCATTTTGTAAAATGAGTCGGCTGTTACTGACAAGAAGATGTTACTCTTGCTTTGAACCCTTTCATAAAAGGCCAGTTTCTTAGATATTTGTAGTCAGTGTGTGTAATGAGAGAGAGAGAGAGAGAGAGAGAGAGAGAGAGAGAGAGAGAGAGAAAGAGAGAGAGAGTGTTAGCAAACGTTTATCTGAAAATGTACTTTGATTTATCAATTATCAAATCATTTCTGATTTCCTACATTATATGGCTTGCATTGCTCTACGCACGAGGGTATCCGAACACATATGATACAAGGTTGGTTCAGATCAGCATGGGCATCCGTGCTGTCTGATCTGAGCATTCTCTGTTCGTCGACATATACTATAGTATCAGTTAATTCTGTAAGCGGACAATGAAGACCCTGATCAGCCTGCGCTTATGCGCAGGCTGACCTGGTCCTGCATTGTCGAAAAGATTGGCCCTTGTCGTTCTTTACGCATCATATTTGTTTGTAATTTCTGCGAAAAAAACGTGCGATTTTGGTACTCATTAGAAGTTTTAATGGAGGAATAATACAACATCAAAATAATACTTAGGTATAAATGGCGTATATAGAGCAATTGCTAAGATGTACACATACACAGGTGTGCTAACATAATTTCTTGAAGAGTAAACCCCAAGTAAAATGGAGGAAATGTTTCCAAGTCAGAGTTATTTTCTCTTGGCGGTGACTTTCTTCCCGTCAATTAGATTAATATCTATTCATTTCGCTATCTACATGTATGTTTCATAACGCACAAATGTAATATTGCAAAATGGTTAGTCCCTGATCTGCGTACGCTAGTTAACATGTCTTGTGGGAATGCCAATATCCCATTCTCAGTAGCATTTCTATTGGATGCGTCTCTACTTTACCAATACTTTATTTAGCCCTTTCTGTATAATGATTCAAAAATATCTTTTACGTCTCACAGGCTATATGAGCCAAAACGCCAGTGAACGTACCTTCGAACATAAGCGCCCAGTGAAGATTCAGATCAGTCTGCGCATTCGCGCAGTCTGATCAGAATCTTCATAGGGCGCATGTTGGATAGCCAAGGATGTGAAGTTTCTTCATGCGGACAACGAAGATTCTGAGCAAACTGCGCTGATGCACGGGCTGATTTGAATATAGGAATCAAACATAGGTTTTCATGCATTAACATTCGCCAGGTCCCGAGGGAGGTGTTGAAAACCGAGGCCGGAGGACGCGGTTTTCAACACGTTCATAGGGACCCGGCTGAAAAAAACATGTTCGATGGCTATTATTGCATAAAGTCTGAAAACATTTGCTACATTTCGCGTTATTTCTTCCACTAATTTGTTTTGCTTTTTTCACCGATGTCTCACGAACGCAATTTCCACGGACTATGCTCGTTCTTGGGCCGGGCAGTACACATCTCGTAACGGCAGCAAATCTGTGGCCCCGGTACGATCATATTGAAAGTTGTGTTGCCGTGTGTTCACAACGCGTGAATTGCCTTGTTAATTCACAGCTTTTCGCCGGTTAATGCACGGCTCCTAATAACGTGCGACACTGCTTTTTATGCAATAATCTCCGTTGGCGCACATATCAGTTTTCTCACATTTAGGCTCATATGTTTTTGCTGCCAATATGCTGATTGAGTATACAAAAAATAAAGTACTATATTGCCAATGACAACCATATCTATGCCAATGACTACAATATCTCACAGTTTCAAATGCCATATCTAGAAAGCTTGAAGACAATTATATATTTGTGTTGAACAACTTTGTTCGACTGACGCGTAAATATTGGATCACCAAAACCATTGACCATACTTGTTCTAAAATTTGTACACATCTCTTTGGGTGCATTCCACAGTTTCGCACTTTTGAACCTGGCAAAAATGTCAATAACTAGGGGTAGGGCTAGAAACCAGTCTGAAAATACTTTTTGCTGCACATTTTGACCAAAACTGAAGTTTTATGCTTGTCAGTTATTGTTAACACTGATAAAAAAGACTTTTCTTGAGGTCACATGACCTTTTTATAAAACAGTGTAGGTAAAATACGAAACTGTTGAACTCTGTCTGGTACCCGGTTTTACCTTGTCAAAAATTGTAGCATGCTTTTCTGTGGATTTTATCTTAAAAACGAGGTGGCTTACAGGTATTGATTTCTGGATAAAAGTAATATTCTGTAGGCGCTCTGTCAAATTTCCAACTGTTTCAGACCAGTGCATTGTCCTGGAGTTGATGATAATCATTCGAAAACTGCACTTTTTGCATAAATTTGGCCGCAGTCGGAGGGGGGTGGGGTATTGTTTACATTAGTGCAACAGCAGGTTTTGGTACATTGCAGTTATTTTTATGATGCTTAAATTATTATTTGGTATGTTTGCAATTTATTGATACAGTACCTAATGGACAGGTACTGTTATATTTGCTGTGATTGCATTTTATGTATGTGAGGGCTGTAAACAGATAGAAATGCAAGTCAAAACTGTGGAGTGCACCCATTAACACAGATCTGAATTTTCAAGTTTGTTTAAAGTTAAAATATAGTATTTAAATTTCAAATTTAGCACTTTCTTGTCAACATTACACTATTTTCCTTGCTTTGAACAGCAGATTATGAAAATTATAAAGATTCTAAAATTTTCTTGCTGTATTCCAAGGGAGATAACTCTGTTTTTCTGCACATCTTCCAAAGAGGTTTATACCTATTTTAAGTACCCTCAAACCTATTCAAAGAGCACATTTTGTTAAAATAGATGCATTTACATTGATAGAAAGGTATTTTTGTCAAAATTTGTTTATTTGTACATGTATTTTGTCATTTATATAGTCAGAATATTCAGTACATCCAGTACATCTCCACACTGACATGGCAGGGTTAGTGTTTGCTTCTGTTCTAACTGAAAATGAAGTTTCGTACTGTAAATACCAACTTCACCGACACTGAAATTACACCACTTCATGTCATCTTTGGCTTGCACCAAAGATAAAGACAAATATGGACTTATTCAATTCCAATTCAGGGGATGGCGAGTCAAAGTGAAGGCACATTGGTTATCTGTTTATGTACAAAATCATTTTCAGCAAACACTCATAAATGCCATTTGTTTAACAAAGCATGTATTTAATATTAGGGTTTATTGTTCAGAGACGTGTGTAAATGCAGCCACCAGAGTATGGATGGTACCAAGATTGATTGTACCAGATTTTCTTCAAAACTGGTCAGTATACAAGATGATTCAATTTTATTTTTTTTTTTCATTTTTGCAGGGTGTAGTTTCCTTGGCAGTTGTAGTGGATTAGCAGTCATATTTGTTGCCAGCACTTGACAAGCAGTTAGATATTTCTCAACACTTGGACGGATTGATTGTGTAGCTGTGTTACAAGTATTTTCACTGACATCTTCCAGAGTACCCGGATTTTTATATTTCGGTGGGTAGGACTTCTGACAGTTTCTTTTAAATGTGTGACTTCAGACTGCACTTTCTCGAAGACATTTTGAACACATGTTAAGTCAGACCAACATGTGGATCTTCTCATCTGGAGCACTTTTATATCCAATTATATATATCCACATTTATAAATAAATCCAGAAAACAAAAATTATTCCTTAGTATATAATCTCAGAAGCAAGCAGACATCATGTGTGCTGTTCCAAAACATGCATTTCTGGCCTGATTGCTACAAGCACACCTTACTTGCAGCTAAAGTTGGTGAAATGCAATCAGAATTATGCCATGAGAAAAGAGCCTTTTTTGACATACATACAAACAGTAGATACCTATATACATACAAACAGCAGATACCCTGATCAGAGGTTTGATCAGGGAATTTGCTCTTTCCTGGTCAGGCACATAGTATACAGCACATATATATATATACAATACAGAGTACAGAAAAGAGCCTTTTCATGAGGAAAACAGTCTCAGTGGCATCTGTCAACAGTGAACACCAAGATCAGCCTGTGAAGAGTACCTGCACAGTCTGATCAGGTCATGAACTGTTCATTGTTTGCAAGAGCATTATTAAACACGGTGCTGATTTCTTCAAGAAAACACCGAATGCCCAGATGAAGACTGCGCGGGCTCGTCTGCTGAACTGGGCTTGGCTCAGTCTGTTTCGGATCATCACAGTCCAGCTGATCAGGGCACCTAAATGTTGTAGGACTGTTCTCTTGTCACCAGTCCAAGCTCATATCTGTTTTATCTTGCTTAATACTATTTCTATATCAAGTTTGGTTTACAAAGATAACTGCAACTATTAATTCTAGTGTGCTCATAGTCAGGTGAATTATCTCCCTTTCACTATGAAGAACAAATTATAAAGTTTGTGTTTGTAATACCTTTCATGTATCACTGTAAATGGATGTGCTGGCAGGATGGAAGTGTAATATAAACCTTTTTCATAAAAAATAACTAATACTAGAGTGTTTTTGCTGGCTTAGCAGCTCCTAAGACTGTAACTTTGTATATAAAACACATATTTCTGTATGTGAAATGTGTTTGATTTCAGTTGCTGAACAAGCAAGACCAGAAGTCACTGCCCACTGAACTGCATACAGAATAACTTGTCTATTTGTCCCTATTATTTGTGTAACAGTGGACAGAAATCTATGGCTCTTATAAAGATATTCCGACAAATTTTGACATATACCGGCCAAATCACTTGATTTCGCGATTTGGCCGCACAGAGACTAGCATGCATTATAGTCAAATTCTTTCTCAGTAATACATCATGGAAGAAAAAAAGTGGTCTTTTTGTTGATCACGTAACTTTTGCTGCAAGAATATTACCATTTTGTTGCAAGTAGACAAGTTTGAATTTTCCTTAAAGGGTGCATTCCACAGTTTCGCACTTTTGAACCTGGGCAAAAATGTCAATAACTAGGGGTAGGGCTAGAAACCAGTCTGAAAATACTTTTTGCTGCACATTTTGACCAAAACTGAAGTTTTATGCTTGTCAGTTATTGTTAACACTGATAAAAAAGACTTTTCTTGAGGTCACATGACCTTTTTATAAAACAGTGTAGGTAAAATACGAAACTGTTGAACTCTGTCTGGTACCCGGTTTTACCTTGTCAAAAATTGTAGCATGCTTTTCTGTGGATTTTATCTTAAAAACGAGGTGGCTTACAGGTATTGATTTCTGGATAAAAGTAATATTCTGTAGGCGCTCTGTCAAATTTCCAACTGTTTCAGACCAGTGCATTGTCCTGGAGTTGATGATAATCATTCGAAAACTGCACTTTTTGCATAAATTTGGCCGCAGTCGGAGGGGGGTGGGGTATTGTTTACATTAGTGCAACAGCAGGTTTTGGTACATTGCAGTTATTTTTATGATGCTTAAATTATTATTTGGTATGTTTGCAATTTATTGATACAGTACCTAATGGACAGGTACTGTTATATTTGCTGTGATTGCATTTTATGTATGTGAGGGCTGTAAACAGATAGAAATGCAAGTCAAAACTGTGGAGTGCACCCTTTCACTACCTGTCAATGTGTCTAAAACTGTTGATTGAGTGGCAAATATGTCTGATCTGATGAAACTGTTTGCTCCTGACAGGCTTTTCTGTCCCAACACAGGATAAATATCGCATTAGATCACTCATTTGAAGAAGCCAGAAACTCCTTAAATGATACACAGGTTATCCATTATCGTCGTACGTGTTTACTTGCTCTCAACAGTCATTTCTTACAGAATATATTTACTTAGTCCTGATTTCTATCGCAGTTCATTCTGTAGTTTATTATAAAAAAAATGTTAAAAAAAAAAATGTTATACCATTCTGCAAACTTTAAATGAAATCAATGCACCCCTTCAAAGGTTATTGAGGGGAAACATCTTTACCTTGTATTTTACCCCAACTTTTAAAACTAAGTCCAAAAAGGACCAAACCTTGTCCAAGATTTAGCGTATGATTACCAATATCGAACTTGACCTGTATGTAACAAACTTCCAATGAAATCAATAGAGCGGAAACCAGTATCAATACAGCAACAAAAACTAGGTCGTAAAGGGTCATAATTCTGCCAAAATTTTGCGGATGATTACAAATATCAAATTTGACCTGCATTTTTATGATATATCCTTTTGCAAACTTCCAATGTAATTAATGCATCTCTGCAAAATTTATTACTTATTTATAACCAATATTATCAACACAACATCAAAAACAGTCGATCAAGGGCTATAACTCGGGCAAATTTTGCGGAATATCACCAATATCGAAGTTGACCTGTATTTTACAACGATTGATTCTTCTGCAAACTGTAAATAAAATCAATGCATCCCTGCAAAATTTATTGAGCGGAAACCAATATCAACACACCAACAAAAACTAAGTCGAAAAAGGGCCATAACTCTGCTAAACGTTTGCGGATGATTACCAATATATCACTTGACCTGTATTTTACAATGATATATGCTTCTGCGAACGTTCGATAAAGTCAATGCATGATTACCAATATCGAACTTGACCTGTACTTGACAGTGATATGAAATTCAGCAAAGATAGAATGAAAGCAATGCATCTTTTAAAAAATTACTGAGTGGAAACGAACAACAAAATCTAAGTCGAAAAAGGGCCATAACTCAGCCAAAATTGGGCGGATGATTACCATATCGACCTTGACTGTATTTCACAGTGATATAAAGTTCTGCAAAGTTAGAATGAAATCAATGCATCCCTTTAAAAGTTTTTGAGCGAAAACGAAAAGTGTGGCTGCCGCGGCCGCCGCCGACGACGACGACGCGGACGGACAACATGATCTCTATGTGTCTTGTGTCTGCTGTGCAGGCGACAGAAAAACCCCCAACAAAAATCAACTTATAAAGATATCCAGGGAATGCTATAATCAAGGAGAAGCAAAGTATTCCTGAGGTACCAAAAGAAGGGGACATGAAGAACAAACGTCACATATGAACCACAGACGCACAAACAAAGCGACACTACAAAACAAGAACCGCCTTGGAACGGCCAGTAGAAAAACTACTTATGGCTTAAACCAGTTTTACCCGCGCGAAAAGTCATCCTGAATTCTGATGCAGCTCCAAGTTACAAACATGTGTTCGGCCCTCATAGAGATCATCTATCTCATCAGTGAAACAAACATACGATGAAACATTTTAACTAAAGGTTCAATGGCGGTCTGAAAACAGAACACAAGTAGACAATAAACAGAATGTGCCCTGCTACAAACATTCAGACATTGATCGTCACGTTTAACATCACGAAAACATTCCTATATAACTTTGACCCCCCTAAACCTGACTTTTATACCGTAAAACTGGGTTTACAGGGGTATGCATATTTTTGCTTATTTTTGCTCAAAACATAGATTGTGGGTACTCGTCAGAACCGCCTCGAAAAATAAAAAAGAGATATAAAAAAATATCAAAATTTTTATTCTGAAAATTTTCCTTTTTTTGGTTGTAAAATTTTCAATTTGTTTGAATAGGCGCGTTTTCGTAATGTTACGACCGAGCACTCCTACATTCGATTATCTGCCTTGGCAGATTACGCATAGCTTCTAAGTATATATTCAATCTCCGACAACTCAGTGGTTAGAGCATTGGATTTTTAACCGGGGGGACCGGGTTCGAATCCCACGAATGGCGGAATATTTTTTCAGCTATGCTTCATTCTTTTGTTACGACTTTCATGTCGAAATTGGGGGCTAAGCCGGGATAGAACTTATACGCCGAAAATGGCTTCACGTCATCATAAATGATGATTTCCTTGAAAAGGGGGAGTGTTACGACCGAGCACTCCTACCTTCGATTATCTGCCTTGGCAAATTACGCATAGCTTCTAAGTATATATTCAATCTCCGACAACTGCGCCAAGGAGTCGTCTCTTTGGCTCAGTGGTTAGAGCATTGGATTTTTAACCGGGAGGTCCGGGTTCGAATCCCACGATCGGCGGGAATTTTTTCAGCTATGCTTCATTCCTTTGTTACGACTTCCATGTCGTGAGAGTAATGAATTATTAAAATTAGTTTACCAACTTTTTCTCCTTTTAATTTTTTTAGGCATAAACAGTGTCAAAATTCAGGCTTTGCACTTACATAGTCCTTCCCATATACATTTGAGCCGCAACATCAGAAAACCTGCCCTCGGATATGTGCGCCCAGCGATAATTCAGATCAGCCTGCGCATCCACACAGTCTGATCAGAATTTTCACTGGGCTCACTTTGGATATCTAAAAATGGAAAGTTTCTTCATGCGGACAACGAAAATTCTGCTCAGACAGCGCGGATGCACAGGCTGATTTGAGTCTTCGACGGACGCACATGTCAGAAGGTACGTTTTCTCTCGTTGAGACTCATAGCTTGACGATTTGTCTTTGGCTTCGCCCGCCGTGGTTCAACTAATGGTTTTCATTTACTCTGTCACACAGTAGAATTAGCCATGAGTACTCGTCTTTGTTTATCATAGTGATGAATTTGATTTTTATGTTTTCACGTTGATGCATTGACTGAAAAAATAAAGGTAAGAGAAAAGTCCAGGGAGTGCCACAATCACAAACCGCAACCCATCCCAGACACCAAGAGGAAGAGGAAACAGACAAAACCAAACAAGCGCAAATCGAACAAACGTACGAAAAGCACTAAGATTAACTCTCTCATCCCCAAGCGAGGTAATCGCAATGCTAAAACGACTGAAAAACACAAGAACAAAATAACACAAGGTAAGACATAAAACAAATCGTCTCGTAGAATAAACCACAAAACAACAAATAGTAAGACTAACACCGGGACCACCGCCTTAGAACGGTCAGTTGAATAAACCACCGGGGGTTTAAAGCACTATTATTGCTAGCCAACTTCACCCTGGGTCCCGATGCCACTTTTAATCACAAGTAAAACAGAAAGCGAAAAGAGCAGCTGTTGAAGGTGACCAAAATGCTAGCATCACATCATGTCTTGTCTTGTGTTATTTTGTTCTTGTGTTTTTCGGTCCTTTTAGCAATGAGATTACCTCGCTTGAGGAAGAGAGAGATCTAATCTTTGTGCTTTTCGTACGTTTGTTCGATTTTCGCTTGTTTGGTTTTGTCTGTTTCCTCTTTCTACTGGTGTCTGGGAAGGGCTGCGGTTTGTGATTGTGGTACTCCCTGGACTTTTCTCTTATCCCTTTTTTCATATATCACCTCTTGTTGTCTTAGAATTTATTTCGGTTTCATCTCTTTATAGACGAAATGATTTCATTTAATTTGACAGATGATTTCTTGATATTTTTTAAAACTTTGATATTAAGAACAGTGTATTTTGAGTATCGTTGTAGAGCACTTATTTCTGTTGAGTTTGCAGGCTGGGGAATAAGTTCTTTGAACTTGTTATTACGCCTAAGTTTTCGCCATACTTTATCGTAACTTTCGCATCTCAAGAGATATCACAGCGAAAGTACATATTTATAAATAACCACTAATTGGAAAATCTAAATGGTCATTCGGTTGAAATCCTGTCTTTCAATTAGGTAAGGTCTGAAAGCGAATTACAATGTCGCATTCAAACCACTCTTCGCCCGTTTGAAACTGCGACTCGATAAGTCCTATCCGAGCTTTCCATTTCGGATTTTCGTGTTTGGTTTGCCTAGATACTGCGCTCAAAGAATGAAGCTCCAAAGCAGACTGCTTAGACTAGCAGCGCCCAATTGTTTTTGTCTTATTTTCTGGGCCCAGTTGTTCAAAGCTAACGAGATCGTTAGTTAACGATTCGTTAAAATTTACATCGAGTGATACACAAATATGCTGAATTTTTTTGCTGAAAAAATGTGAGTAGCATTTGCAGTGCAAAAGCTATTCACATTTTTTCAGCAAAAATATCAGTATTGTGTATTGAATATGCTAAAACAGTTAACGAAATGACCCTTAACGAGCTCGTTAAGCTAACGATGCTTTGAACAACTGGGCCCTGATATTTTGTCGTACGATCTATTTCCTCCTCAGCATCTCAAACATCTTAAGAATATTACATTTCTGGTATATCAATAAATAGCTTAATTTAAGGTTGTAAATTATTTTTTCTCAATACGTGACATTTGATCACAGGCAATTCTTGTTATTCATATCATGAACTTTTCATGTCTGAATTCAGCTGAACATTATTAATATTTTCGTCGATAAAATACATCCATATATTGGCTCAATCATTTGAAAAGTCAATTATATTCTTCATGTTAAGGAATCTCATCGACCTTAATTAAATCGTCCGTATAGTTAAATATGTAAGCTCTGTATGCGTTTCCTATTTATGTCAATTCTAAAATATCGTTGTATACTAACACGTTTGTTTTTTGAACGGAATAATTCCAAATAAACTAATTTAGTGCTTTTTGACTGGTTGAAATCAAATTGTGAAATGCATTTATATTTCAATAATACCACTGACCAATAATCTTGGAAATACCTTTTGTGGGGTTTATGGATGTACAAGCGCCGGCGAACCTCTCACAAACTGTATATAAAGTTCTTCGGGCTTGGGCTTTATCCAGCGTGTGAGTGAGTTCTCGGCGTTTATACATTGGCAATCTCCATAAAAACGACACTCATGTTTACAGAATGTGAGCATACTTTCGTCACAAAGCTGACAACTCAAGTGTACGAAGATATATTACTTTATACACGTTACATATCTACTTTATACATTTAAAAAATCATATCATAACGACAACGATAATTTAAGGTCATTTTGCAGATTATATTTTTATGTCCGTTTGAATTATTGAGCCCATTCGGGTTACTTCGATAATCGAGTTCCGCTTGAGCCGGTGCTAGGGGCGTATGCAGTCTGACAAATGGCATTTGTCGTATATGAAGAGACGTAATAAAACCGGGTCTCCGATATTTGTATTCTTTGTTTAAAAAAACAACCCCATTACGAAAACACGCCTATTCAACTATATAGAAAATTTCGCCTCCAAAAAATGAAAATTTTCAGATAAACAACTCTGATATTTTTCATACTTCTGCTCAAAACATAGATTGTGGTACTCGTTAGAACCGCCTCGGCGAGGCGAGGCGGTTCTAACGAGTACCCACAATCTATGTTTTGAGCAAAAGTAAGAAAAATAATGTATACCGCTGTAAACCCCAGTTTTACCATATAAAAGTGGGGTTTAATAGGGTCAAAATTATATAGGCATGTTTCGTGATGTTTAGATTTATATTCTCATTGAAGACGTTATTCTTTTGCGAATTAGCCAATTTTGGGTTACTTTTATCATGAGTAGTCGCGGTAGTGGGCATCTCCTACTTGACGTTTGCGGCTGTCTTGTTTCGCGGATTATGGTGGCTGATATATATTCGATGGAGCGCTAACTGCGTAGTCGTTTTCTGTCTGATATCTAAGGCTGTCTGTTTTTCAACACTGTGTGTTGCCGTTACTTTTCGTTCATTCGATCTTGTTTACTTCTGAGGGCTGTTTAGGGTGCCGTTTTATGTCATTTAAGCCTTATCCGGCGCCACTGGAGGGCTTTGATATAATATTATTTTTGCTTTTCCTCTGTATGCCTAATTCACCAGTCTCTTTCAGAAGGCTCGCGCTTGACAATCAATGTTTGGGGCCAAACGTGACCCTACTTTGGGTATTCTTGTTCTCTGGCTTCAGAATCGCGCTATCTCCATTGTTTTATTATATTATTTGAGAGGAAATATTATCTGTAATCTTTCACAGACGAAGTAAAAGACTTCTACGAAGATCGAGCACATATTTGTAATTTGGATATACATCAGAACTAAGGGCGAGGTTTCGCAGGCTAGTTTTAGCCCACCCCAACCAAACACACACATGAACATTTCTCATGACCGTTCCAGGGCAGTTTCGTTCGTGCGTCTTTTTTTTTTTTGTAAATGTGTCGTTTTGTTATATCATTATCTTTAATATCTTTCCTTCTTCCGTTGCCTCGGGATCGTTGTTCTTTGTGAGTGAGTGTGCCGGTTCCTGGTTAACTTCATATACAGTCAACCCTCTTTATACCGACACTCGATACAACGACGAAATTCGTTACAATGACAATTTGAATGTCACAAAACCATCGCTCAAGAGGAGACAGTTAATGAGAAATTATGCAAGAATATTGCATTAAAACTTCAAGCAACATACGTTTTAGATATTTGTTAGAATCGCCTCAGTGAGGCGATTCTAATAAATATCCAAAACATATGTTCTTTGAGGAAATAAGAATAAAATGTCTTTCTTACATATCATTCTGCCCATTAAGGAGGCTTTACAACAGCAAATTCATTTTAATGGCAACTTCTTTGGGAACAAATGCTGTCGTTGTAACGAGGGTTCACTGTACATTGTCAATGTTGTCATACGTTCTTTTTTGTGACTATCGTATGGGCTACAATTAACTGAGAAATTGTACTTTCTGACATATGTACCCAATGAAGACTCAAATCAACATGCGCATTCGCGCAGTGATCAGAATCTTTGTTGTCCGCATGAAGAAACTTTGCATGCTTGGCTTCCAAAATGGTCAAAATGTGCTAAGCGAAGATTCTGATCAGACTGCGCTTATGTGGCATTATTGTTCATAAATACAATCAATAAAAGGGTGTCGTTCATTTGTATGTGTTCTTTTTGCTTCCAACGGATCCCACATTTCAAATCTACTCATCGCACATGCGGACAAATGATCAGGCCATTTGCTGTTCGTGTACAAATCATTCGGTACTGTAGAGGATGATAATTCTGAATAGAGAAGTCCCAGATCAGACTGCTAGAAATGCACAGGCTGATCTGAAATTTCACTGGGTGTACATATAACAAAGTGCGCAGTTTCACGTTTCTGTGGCACACATATGGTCCACATCTTCAGAAAACTTACCTTCGGACATGCGCGCCTAGCGAAGATCCGGATTCGCGCTATCTAATCGGAAACTCCACTGGGCGCATTTTCGATAGCCAAGGATGCAAAGTTTCTTCATCCGAGCAGAAAAAAAATGTCTGTTCAGACTGCACAGATTCGCAGGCTGATTTGTGTCTTCGTTCAGCATACGTGTCAGAAAATACGTTTTCTAGATAATGCTCTGTAGCAACGTTAATCAAATACTTGATAATCAAGGTTCCAGAAAATAAGCTGTCATAAGATATTACATGAATGTCATTCATATATACATGCAATATTTTTTTTCTGATAGAACATTAATGGTAAACAGTGCGAGAAAACGTCAGTATGCCATTTGTGGGAAACAAAGCCGCTGATCAGACTGCGAATTTGCGAAATGATCAGGACTTTCGTTTCATGCTTAATAAAGCAGTGGCTATTGTAGAATTACCAAAGGACAGTGGACCTTTTCAGACTGGTTTATGCGCAGGCTGCTCTTAGTCCTCATTTTTCGCATAAAGCTTAAATTATTTTTTATGTTGCTTGTCATTACGTCTATATTATTAGTTGATACAATGAAAACACACTTTACCAAAAGATCCGAATCAAAATAGAAGATATTATTGTAGAATATTTATGAACATATGCCTAGCGTTCCAATTTAAACATGTCTAACCTTATACGACTCGCCATGCGACATTCTTTGCTGGTTGTATGACGTCACGGCCAGTAGCGTTTACTTATTTGATATTAGACATTTTGCGTTGGATATCTTTACCTAATGAAGTTAGGAACAATGTCAGACAAATGACACATATGAAACCGCTGACGCATGCGCAACGAAGATCCGCAACAGAGAGACTGCCTTGGAACTTTTAGTAGAAAAACACAACCGTGGAGCATAAACAGTTTTACTCGCGCGCGCGACGATGAAGTTCCAAATGACAAACATATGTTCGGTTTGCATAGGGATCCTTCTCCTCATACGTAAAACACCACTGTAAAACGCATTTAATCACAAATTTGTGGTTAAACAACGCAAATGGCTCTACCAGAATACATGAAAACCACACACAGGACCACGTGGGCCCGTCAAGACATTGATAGTCAAGCATCAACCCTCCGAAACAGTTTGAGGACGGAATCGAAATTTAGTCTAGGGATCGGCTCACTGTCGTTTGAATATACACTTTATAAATTTAAATGTGGTAAGACCTTTGAAAATGGACCTTTTGGCGACAAAAGAATCTGTGCGTAATTAAAAAAATAAATATAAAAAAAGGTAACATCACAGGCATCAGTTTACTTCAGCGGCGTTGTGTTGGTTGCGCCGTTCACGCGTACCATATTTAGTTTATACCTCAAATAGTATACTCTGTGTGCTCTAGTAAGATATGCATTTCTTTCAAAGTCTAGAAATGAACAAAATATATATATATATATATATATATATATATATATATATATATATATATATATATATATATGTGTGTGTGTGTGTGTGTGTGTGTGTGTGTGTGTGTGTGTGTGTGTGTGAGTGTGTGTGTATGTTAAATAACATTTCATTGTCAGGTCAAAATAGCATTTCAACTACTGTTGCTTCTACGACTACTACTACTACTACTGCTGCTATTACTACTATGATTTACTGGGACATTCCTCATATGTAAATTGGGCCATGCGAAAACGTGTCTCCGGGCAGATGTGGACAGCGAAGGCCCAGATAAGCATCCGTGTAGTCTGATCAGGGCCTTGCCTGTCCCCTAACAGAATCATTTGACACTATGGAATGTGTCAGTGGAGAGCAAATGCCCAGATCAGACTTTGCGCATGCATGAGATATATCTGAATTTGTGCATTTTGCGCATGCTCGAAGACACATTTTCGATTGGCGTGGCTCAAATGATAAGATACACAAATATGATATGAGTGGTGAGTCAAGCGCATAAAACGTCTTCAAGCATAATGGGAAAGCGCAGATTCAACATATTCTGTGCACTTGTGCGCTCTGTTCAGGGTCGCTGTCACCCGTAAATGCATGTACGGAATCTAATAATCTTTACGCTGTCAATGAAGGCCTATATACAGACTGCCCGGATAAATAAGCTGATCTAGGTCCTCACTGTCTGCATATACTTGATAATACCGATTCCCAAGGCAGGTCCATATTAAGCGGATTGCATACACTTTCCGGAGCGACAATATCAAAACGGTTTTGTCCCTCATGAAAAGTTGTCTACTTTTAAAGAAAAGAAATTGCTCCCCTTGGGAGTAAATTCCTTTCTTTAAGAGTAGAACCCTGTTCAGATGTACCTTATTAGTGCAGGAAGACAAACAGGGATTCACAAACCTGGTCTCCTTTGTAAGAATTGCTGCAAGGTGTATGAAGCCCCTTAAAGTACAAACTTACGGTACAAAATAAAACTGAATTTTCAAACAGTGATAGTCGCATACTGATTATTTACCATCACGAAAACATATCTATATAATTTTGACCCCCTTAAACCCCACTTTTATATAGTAAAACTGGGGTTTACAGGGGTAAACATTATTTTTCTTATTTCTGCTCAAAACATAGATTGTGGACGAGGCGGTTCTAACGAGTACCCACAATCTATGTTTTGAGTAGAAATATAAAAAAAATATCAGAGCTTTTTATCTGAAAATTTTCAGTTTTTGGAGGTGAAAATTTCTATATATTTGAATAGGCGTGTTTTCGTAATGCAGTGATAAATAACCATGAGTTTGCAGACAGCAGTTGAGAGATATGAAGCATTTGAAAACGTAGTTATTGTGATCTGCAATATGATTCAAGTCAGAAAGGATTCAAAATCAATACTAGATCCCCAATTTAGCCATGATCTATGTCTGTTTAAAGCAATAATGTTGCGTAATGGAAGAGATAGCTGTAACGTACCATTTATCGACATCCTGAAAGGTGTTACATATAACTAGAAAACGACACTGCCATGCGACATTGACATTATTTCGTCAAGTACTCGTATATTGTGGACATGAAGTGAGACATATATCCTGATGCTGATCATCTAGTATTGTGGTCACGCGCTATACACAGCTGCCCATTTTGCTTTCTGTATTCCTGTTGGGATGCTAACTTTGAAGTTGTGATGTCTGTTTTTATTTTCTATTTGCATCATTTTAATGTTTAGAGCTCCATCGGGGGATAAGGCTGAGGTTTCGCGCGAGTTAACCCATTTAAGACTAGCGTTCCACAAAGGGGATATTGACAAACAGTGTAGACCCAGATCAGACGCCACAGAATGCGGCGTCTGATCACGGTCTGCACTGTTTGCATTAAATAGAAGAATTTCTATAAAACATGGTATTAATAAAAGCTAACCAGACACCCCTTAAATGGAAATGGACCGGTCCAAAGCATAATGGTAGAATAAGCCACTCAGCATAAAGTTTGTTCAACATAACCCACTAGTTTGTCTACTGGCCGTTCCAAGACGGTTCCTCCGCTGCAGTTCTTATTTGCTCGTTCGTCGGTGGCTTCAAATGTGGCGTTTGTTTTTTCCTTGTTTGTTGCTTCCCATCTCTCTCTCTTTGTGTGATGTACTGGCGAATTTTGTCTAAAATTAGAACTTGGCATACAGGATTCCGGATACCAACTTAAACCTTCCATTGGTTGATTGATGTCATTTATTCGTTTTTATTTTTTTTAGTTTCTAAAAATATACAATGTGTATGGATACCCAGAAAAGGAGACAATTCATCATGAAACACACACTTTCAAAGGCACTGAATAAGGATTTAATTAC
Source organism: Anodontia alba (assembly GCA_964016985.1). NCBI lineage: Eukaryota > Metazoa > Mollusca > Bivalvia > Lucinida > Lucinidae > Anodontia > Anodontia alba. The sequence continues at coordinate 2,343,638 of OZ024831.1, forward strand.
ATGAAATGACTACACAAAACAGCACTCTCTCTAAAAAAACAAATGAAGACAGAACAGACACAAGTGAACTGTAACAAACGTACCGCCTTGGAATATTAATATATGATAATTCGGGTCCGGGCAGATGCTCCTGACCGTACCAGAGTATCAACCCAGGGCCCATTTGTTCAAAACTAATAATGCCGTTAGTTAACGTATCGTTAAATCTTTGATCATTAAATATCGCATATATGCTAATAAGTTTGTTGAAAAAAAAAATAAACGTAAGTACCTTTTGTATTTGCAAAAGGTACTCACATTATTTCAGCAAAAATACCTGTAAATCTGAATTTGTACTTATTAGAACAATTGACATTTTGATCACTAACAAGCTCATTAAACTAACGATGCTTTGAACAACTGAGCCCTGGATGCTAATTTAAATCGCAAAATTACGGTCTGAAATTCGATATGTGGATCTGGATACATGCTTCGTAACATATGAAACATCCTTGTTAGCAGCTACGTATCATACAAGTAAAAAAACATGTATGTATAGATCTAACCTCTGCAAGTGCCTGTTGCAACTCCGTGGTTAAAGCCTTTGACTACAGGACTGTGAAAAGACAATATATTCTAAAAGAAATAATCCTTTGTTTTCTACGAAAAAAAAAACAAACAAAAAAAAAAACACAAAAAAAAAACAAAAAAAAAAAAAAACAAAAAAAAAAAAAAAACAAAAAAAAACAACAAAAAAACAAAAAAAAAACAAAAACAAAAAAAAAAAAAAAAAAACAACAAAAAAAAAACAAAAACAAAAAAAAAACAAAAAAAAACAAAAAAAACAACAACAACAATAAAACAAAAAAAAAAAACAAAAAAAAAAAAAAAAAAAAAGAACAAAATGTCATCCACTGCAGTTTTGATTACCACTATAAGACGCATGCGTTTGAACATTTTTCCTGTACTGATTTCATGTCCTGCATATTTCAAAATTACAGGAATGTTACAGACAACGTATGCCTATATATGCCATCAAGCGTAGGTAACTTCACTCAAGAGAACATTTCATATTTACTGGTCTTTTCTGATCATTGGTCGCATTTAAGGAGTTATGCATAATGCTAGCTATCACTGTGATCATCTTCTTTAACAAATGCGCACTTTTCTGTCTGTTTTCTTTCGTTCTGTATTGTTTTCTGTTGAGTGCTGAAGAAGGAGATAAGGGTACGCGAGTAAAACTGGTTAAAGCCCTAAGAAGCTTTTCTACTGGCCGTTCTAAGACAGTTCTTCTGTTGCAGGTGTTTGTTCATGTGTCGGTGGTTTAATGTGTTACGTTTGTTTTGTCATTCTTCTTTCTCATCTCTCTCTCTCTTTAGGTGCCCCGAGATGGCTGTGCTTCGTAATTGTGGCATTTCACGGGGTTTCACTTAAACATAAACCGTGTTAGTTAAACAACCATGTCATATCCAAACAAAAATGTATAGATTATATTGAAAAATGACCATTTATGGCCATTTTTCAATATAGTCTATACATTTTTGGGATCCATCTTTGAACCGTGTTATATCCAAAACCGTGTTATAACGAAACGTGTTATACAGAGGTTGAAGTGTACATTTCTTTGTTTAATATTTTAAGCTCCTTAGACAAAGACAGGCTCTTTTGCAAACAGTGTAAATCCAGATGAGACGGCTCAGTGTCATCTGGATCTACACTGTTTGCCATTCTGTTCTTGATTTGCAACTGTCACCCTTTCAACAATGATGGATGTGGTCACATTCAGATATAGAAATCTATTTCAGAAACTCAGGATTGAAAGGGTTAGAAAGTGCATCTAGAAATACACAACGATCTTTGATTTCAGGGGAAAATGATTTTGTTTCAAAACTGCATATTCTTTGTACAAAAAAATTAAACGGCGTGTCCACTTAATGTTGAATTAGATTAAACATTTAAGCTTGAACAGTATACAGGATCTGTCATATTAGGGTAATAAACTCCGGAAGCAATAATTGATTCTGACAAACTCTGGAAAAATTAAAGCCTGATTGGAGAAATATAATGAAGCAAGTCGTTTTTAGACACTTTTCACAGAATCCAAGCGTTGCTTTCAAGCATATAAGATGAATTTTCCTTTTTCCTAACACTAACTATTGCTGTACAGTAGGAGAAACTGGCCGCGGACAAAAGCGAGATATTTATGCAGGTCCCAATTAAGATCTATAAAGGGTAAAATTGGAAGCAAAAACACGTAGAAGAATAAAAATTGGACTGTCCGTTTTATGGAAACTATCCATATAAGAATATGTACCCCGTCATCCGAAAACATACCTGTATAATTTTGACCCAAAAGCGAGATATTTATGCAGGTCCCAATTAAGATCTATAAAGGGTAAAATTGGAAGCAAAAACACGTAGAAGAATAAAAATTGGACTGTCCGTTTTATGGAAACTATCCATATAAGAATATGTACCGCGTCATCCGAAAACATACCTGTATAATTTTGACCCCCTTAAACTCACTTTTATTTAGTAAAACTGGGGTTTACAGGGTATACTCCACTTTTCTTATTTCTGCTTAAAAACATTTATTGTGGGTACTCGTTAGAACCGCCTCGGTAAGGCGGTTTCAACGAGTACACACAATTTATGTTTAGAACAGAAATATGAAAATTATCAGAATTTTTAATTGAAACACTTTCAGTATTTGGTAGTGAAATTTTCAATATCATTACGAAAACACGCCTATTCAGATATATAGAAAATTTCACCTCCAAAAACTAAAACAATTCAGATAAAAACTCTGATATTTTCATATTTTAGCTCAAAACATAGATTGTGGGTACTCGTTAGAACCGCCTTGGAAAGGCGGTTCTAACAATTACCCAGAATCTATGTTTTTGAACAGAAATAAGAAAAATAATGTATACCCCTGTAAACCCCAGTTTTACTATATAAAAGTGGGGTTTAAGGGGGTCAAAATTATAAAGGCATGTTTTCGTGATGATTTGAATATGCGTGTTTTCTTAATTGTCCCCGCTAGCACCGGCTTCAGCTGGATCGATTTACTCAGATGCCAAAACAGGCTCAATAGTCCCAAGGAAACCGTTACGAAAACACGTCTATTCAAATATACAGAAAATTTCACCTCCTAAAACTGAAATTTTTCAGATAAAAAAAAAACAAAAAAAAAACTAGTATTTTTCATATTTCTGCTTAATACATAGATTGCGGGTACTCGTTAGAACCGCCTCGGCGAAGCGGTGCTTACGAGTACCCAAAACCTATGCTTTTGAGTAGAAATATGATAAATAATGTATACCACTGTAAAACCCAGTTTTACATATAAAAATCGGGTTTAGGCGTCAAAATTATATAGGCATGTTTTCGTGATGTAAAACTAAAATGCACTGTGATGGAATACGAGGGTCAGTTTACAGCTATCAAACGAATATTGACAAGCTGCAGTAAAGCAAAACACTATTCGAGTATTTGACAAAAAATAGATTGACTGTATTCGTAGTCCACCCCGATCGAGTTTAAAATTTTAGGTGTCATTTGACAACACTTCTCAAGTCTGTTTTCATGGAAAATACAGTGATACGTTTCTTAGAAACAATTTTCTTGGATACTAGTATATTAAAGAGATTCAATTGTTGTCTTCTGTGACAGAAGTATAGACTAAAGCGACATCAGTAAAGATGCATCGGTAGTCTGTATTGAGGTAAAGAAAATGGGATTCGTCCTCCAACAGGTTTCGATTGCAAAGGAAGTCATTTTACATCATATAAGTTTGAAGAAGAAATGCTTCTAGTTTATTCAAAGATTGCCATTATTTTGTGCCATTTTGGTTACAGACTCTTTCAGCAACTGTCATATAAATGCTTTGACAACATGAATAAAATCTAAATGTTGAATTTATCAAAATGTTTATTTACGAAAAACATCAATAATTCTTATAAGACACAAATCACTACGTGTCTGTATTTATGCAGTTGGCTGTCTGGCCAATTTAATACGGCATGCTTTATTGCTGTCTGCATACAAATAAGTTTTGATAAAACTGCAAAAGAATAGTTTACTTTTATTGGTGTTAGGTATATATCATCCAATGCATTATTATATTTGCTAAAGAAATAAATATTTTGACTAACGTATTACATGTTTGATGGTCTAAATGACCTAAACGTCAATCTTCCGGTGCCAATATGAGGAAATTGAGCTGCAATGTCAGAAAACGTACCTTCGGACAGGTGCCCTGAGCAGAGATTCGGACAAGGTGCGTTTTGGAAAGCCATTAGAGATGTCCGAAAAATTACAGATAGGGTAAACTTTCTACAATAAATGAATATATGGCGCGGACAAATATCTAAGTTGGAGGGTTAAAATAAAAATCACAGTTTGATATTCGTGGTGCCATTAAAAAAAAAGATGAAAAGAAAAAAAGAATAAATATGGTCATTAAGGGGTAAGTTGTGTTTTCGCAGACTAATGTACATATTCCATATTTATAGCAACATTACTTGCATTTCGTTTTCATCAAAAATGTTTCCTCTGTCTAACTATAAACCGCACTCGCTATTACATCTTACCGCTTATACACTGACGTTTTATTACCACACTGGAATATACTTGACCACTTCTTACCAGGCGAAATGATATCATTTTTCACTACCTTTACAGACTCTTTCTGAAGAAAATTGATTAAACTTACGCGTAATTATCCTTTGATACGTTCTACCATATTACGTATATAGGAAATAAACCTGTTAAAAGAGCAAACAGTAAAGTTTTAGACTTTATAGCGTTATAGACGCCAAGTTCTTTGGCTTAATACGTGCAGAAACGCGTTGAAAGCATGTGGATAATGTGTTGTATACCAGGGAAAAAAAGACAGCGCCATGTCTATTTACAATTCAAAATTAAATGTTTTTCTCTTGCACGCGCCTTTTCCCGCCAAGGTTCTCAACCCGCACAAAGGCATACTCAACCGCACTTTTTTTCCTACTCGTATGATCAGCTTTCTGACTTCACAGATCATTTTTCCGCAGCAACAAAATAAAAAATTACCGTATTCACCCTACACAATAGACACATTTTTATCGATACCGTATTTATCCTGTAATTTGAATAAGGTAATTAGATTTTAAAAGTTTGGGCTGACTGGCAAGAAATGAATGATGAGTAATAGAAACCCTGATCATACTAATCTGTAGGTGCCGTTTATCTGGGTATGTACCATATGCTAAGGTGCTTTTGCTTGAATAATGAAAGGAAATGGGTAGCCCACATTATCAATGTACTAAGAATGATACTGGTGTTATAAAAAAAAGGTAAGAGAAAAGTCCAGGGAGTGCCACAATTATAAACTGTAGCCCTTCCCAGACACCAAACCACCAGAAGAGACAAATCTTCTGTAAAATATATAAAAGCATCATCGTGTGAGGCGCTGATCATGTCATGCACCTGTACCTCGCAAATTATTTGAAAACATAAACTTTGCTTTAAACCTTGTTTATAGCTTTTTGTGAGAGATTATGCTGATACGTTTTTGTTTTTTACTAAACTGTCCAAGCCAGCAAATGGGGCATTATAAAAGGGGACATTAAACCAGCTCCTGACACTACAGAAACGGTGAGCACAGGCGCCTTGGTACTCGTTTCTTGTTTATCATGGTGATTAATTTGATTCTTACGTTTCCGCTTTGATGCATTGACTGAGTTGGGAGACTGTATGCGAACCGCATTTGTATGTATTTCTGTATTAAGAGTAGGACTGGGATCCAGGGTGAAATTGGCTAGCTGTAAAAGTGCTTTAACCCCTCCCCCCACCCCGGTGGTTTATTCTACTATCCGTTCTAATACGGTGGTCCCGGTGTTAGTCTTACTCTGTGTTGCTTTGTTGTTTATTCTAAGAGGCGATATATTTTATGTCTTACCTTGTGTTATTTGCTTTTGTGTTTTTCAGTCCTTTTCGCATTGCGATTACCTCGCTTTGGGGAGAGATAAACTAATCTTAGTGCTTTTCGCATGTTTCTTCGATTTGTGCTTGTTTGGGTGTGTGTTTTCTCTTCCTCTTGGTGTCCGGGATGGGCTGCGGTTTGTGATTGGTACACTTCCTGGACTTTTCTCTTCATTACGAAAACATGCCTTTTCAAATATATTGAAAATTTCACCACCAAAAACTGAAAGGCTCTAAGATACAAAATCTGATATTTTTCATATTTCTGCTCAAAACATAGATTGTAGGTACCTACAATCTGTTTTTTTTTTTCAGCACAATAAGTAAAATAATGTATACCCCTGTAAACCCCAGTTTTACTATATAAAAGTGGGGTTTAAGGGGTCAAAATTATATAGGTATGTTTTCGTTATGTACTGTTTTGGGTGATTAAGATGTACCAGAACCATCTAGTCACAACTACACCACTGCGATTTCAAAATTAAACGTTTCTAATGCCCTTTTCCCTACACAACTGCGATTTCAAAATTAGACGTTTCTAATGCCCTTTTCCCTACACCACTGCGATTTCAAAATTAAACGTTTCTAATGCCCTTTTCCCTACACCACTGCGATTTCAAAATTAAACGTTTCTTATGCCCTTTTTCCTACATCACTGCGATTTCAAAATTAAACGTTTCTAATGCCCTTTTCCCTACACCACTGCGATTTCAAAATTAAACGTTTCTAATGCCCTTTTCCCCAGATTCGTTTCGCTAAAGAAGAATAAAGTGTTTATCAATTAACAGAAACGGTACAGTTCAATTCGCTTTATTTACTGCGCATGCGCAGAAGATTTGTTTAATGAGCCGGAATTTGAACATCGACTATAGGGCATCGCTAATGCTATTAAAGTTTTACATATTTTATAAAAGGCGAAAGAAAACAGGCAGAAATTTCAAGACAGAACTTGAACAGAAAAAAAAAAAAAAAAAAAAAAAAAAAAAAAAATGATGAATCCAAAATTACTCTAGTGGGTCTAAAACATTATGACTAGGGTGGAAGTGACCGAAATGACAAGGGCCGAAGACATTAAGGTCCAAAATGACTGTATTCCTGTATTTGACATTATTCCCAAACCAACAGTCATAAAAATAGTCAATAGATTCACAGGGCATTGCCATACCCAAAGTCAGAGAACGACCAATAACTCTTCAAACGCCCGTCACAACTGCAGCAGACGACTTTTTTCTATTTTCTTTTAATACTTCAGAAAACAAAAATGAGGTAATTATTCCGATACCAGACTATGTATGAGTCACTTTTACATATTACATGTACGTAATTTAGAGTATTCGGTTTGCATATCGAAAACGTATGACGCAAAAACATAACATTACACGAAAAACGGAAGTTCTGAAGACTTTTTTGAAGTCATATGCCGTCTGTAGCCCGATAATTATCTTACCAGGGACTAGGTTTACAATCGTCCCTCAAGTTAAGGTAAACCTTAACGTTGAGGATCGAGATTTGCAAAGCACATTTTGCGCCTTGACATAATCGAAAGCTTGCTTTCAACGATGAACTAATTAAGTACAGTTTGATTTAGTCTATGAAGCTTTCATAAAACTTTTCATTCTAAATGACTCTGAATATCTTATTTCAAATTTTGAATTTCCGTACCTTTAATCTTAAGTTTGCAGTGAGTATTAAAGAAAAGCAAGACAGACTTCCTACGTTATATTGGTTACCGAAACTTCATAAACGACCTTATAAAACACGTTTCATTGCTAATTCTAGTTCTTATACGACTTCTGTTTTGTCCAAACTGCTAACTTCATGCCTTACTGCTGTTAAAAAACATTGGATTAGATACTATGATACAGTTTACGAAAGGGACGGAATTAACTATTTTTGGTCAATTAAAAGTTCTAATGATGTTCTTAATAAATTTAAATCTAAAAACTTTCAGGCTTCTAAATTGTCTACATATGATGTTTCTACACTGTATACTACGTTACCTTATCATCTTATAAAAGATAACCTTATTGATTCATTTAACCGAACGTTTATTCGGGAGAATACCCAATATTTGACTTGCAACGAAGAATGTGCTTTTTTTCACTTCTGATGTATATAATAATCACAATTTATGGTCGTGTCAAAACGTTTTTGTTTATCTTTTGGATAATATTTTTATTAGATTTGGAACTAAACTTTATAGGTAAACTATTGGTATTCCGATGGGAACTAATTGTGCTCCTCTTGTTGCAGATTTGCTTCTTTTTTGTTATGAGAGAGATTTCATGAAGTCTCTCTCACGTGAAAATCAGGCTGACATTATTGAGGCTTTCAATTCAACTTCAAGATACCTTGACGATTTATTAAATACTGACAATATTTACTTTGACCAAATGGTGGACCGGATATACCCTACACTCTTTAATTGCACGACGGCGGTTCGGGCCTCAGACTCAATGACGGCCTCTTCGTAAAACTTTAACCAGTGGGTTGGGGCTTGACGATTTGTCTTTGGCTTGGCCCGCCGTGGTTCAACTATTGGTTTTCATTTACTCTGGCATACAGTAGAATTAGCCATGAGTACTCGTCATTGTTATTATAGTGATTAATTTGATTTTTATGTTTTCGCTTTGATGCATTGACTGTGTTGGGAGCCTTTATGCGAACCGAATTTTTATGTATTTCTGTATTAAGAGTAGCATCGGGACCCAGGGTGAAGTTAGCTAGCTGTAAAAGTGCTTTAAGTCCCCCCCGGTGGTTTGCTCTACCGACCGTTCTAAGGCGGTGGTCCCGGTGTTAGTCTTACTCTTTGTTGCTTTGTGGTTTATTCTACGAGGCGATTTGTTGTATGTCTTTCCGTGTGTCATTTTGTTCTTGTGTTTTTCAGTCCTTTTAGTATTGCGATTACCTCGCTTGGGGAAGAGAGAGCTAATCTTAGTGCTTTTCGTACGTTTGTTCGGTTTGTGCTTGTTTAGATTTGTCGGTTACCTCTTCCTCTTGGGCTCTGGGAAGGGCTGCGGTTTGTGATTGTGGCACTCCCTGGACTTTTCTCCTACCTTTTTTTCCTACATATGACTTCCTACTCTTCACTTCCATTTTTCTGCTTCTGACTTCCTACTTCCCATGCCCTGTTGCAGACTTAGTATTTGTCACTTGAAAGTGCTGATGCAAACCAACTACAGAAAACTGAAAGATGAAGGCGGAAAGTTCGAAGTGGGAAATGGAAGTCTGAAGTGGGAACTTCTTACTTTCCATATGCTACAACTGAATTTCCACTTGCCACTCCTACTGCTGATTTCATACTACTTGTACGTTTTGACTTCCTCCTTTTGACTTCCTACTTTTCATCTTCGATTAGCTACTTCTGATAAACTTCATTACTGCTTATGAAGAGTCTCAATGAAACTTAAACTTCATTACTGCTTATGAAGAGTCTCAATAAAGCCGAGACTCCCATTTTCTACTCTGTACTGTGTTCTTTATTTTCAAATCTTTTCGACGTTTATTTTACTATACTGCAGCTGGTGTGCCGTGTGGCGGCGGTAGAAAGTCTCCACGTGCATCACCATAGTGCAGGTTATATTTTATTTCCTTTGGGATCATTAAGCCCATTTTGATACATTTGAAAATGGGGTTCTGCTCATGTATGCGCTAGAGGGCGTAAGCAGTGTTGCAAACTTCATTACTGCTTATGAAGAGTCTCATTAAAACCGAGAGTCCCATTTTTAATCAGTAGTGTGTTCTTTGTTTCCAAAGGCAATTTTTAGACGTTTATTTACCTATTTGCCACTTCCTATTTCAGACTTCTTACTTCCAACTTATCACTTCCCACATACATACGAAAAAAATGAATTAAGAAAAAGGACATGGAAAGTTAGAAGCAGGCAGTGAGAACTAGGAAGTCACAACCGGTATTTTGCACTACTTAATATTGACGTGTTAAAGGACGGTGAACAGAAAAAAAGCAAAAAGGCTTGGAGTATTGCTTTTCCATTCGTTGGAAATGGAGAGAACTGTCAGGAGCTGCTTACAAACGGCTACATGGTCCCTTAATATGTTGGGTGTGTTTCCGATTAGGTCCAAGGAGTTTTTGAACCTAACAATGTGACACTTTAAACATTTGATGAACGTTGCTAGTGTTAGTCCTACTCTTTGTTGCTTTGTGGTTTATTCTACGAGGCGATTTGTTGTATGTCTTACCGTGTGTCATTTTGTTCTTGTGTTTTTCAGTCCTTTTAGTATTGCGATTACCTTGCTTGGGGAAGAGAGAGCTAATCTTAGTGCTTTTCGTACGTTTGTGCTCGTTTAGATTTGTCGGTTTACTCTTCCTCTTGGGGTCTGGGAAGGGCTGCGGTTTGTGATTGTGGCACTCCCTGGACTTTTCTCCTACCTTTTTTGCATATACCCAACAGAGTGGCAATGTTATATTCCGTTTGCCTTGATTGTGTAAAGAATATTGGAACAGTCTTCTCTACGGTCTACCCAAATCTCCTTGCCATGTTAAAACTGAGCAGCAGACGTCAAAAATATAATGTATCAAGAGACATTATCTCCTAGTTTGCACATCGTGTCTTTGTGATTATAATTTTTATTTATTTTTATTTTTTCTTTCTTTTTTTTTTGGTGTTAAGCCTTTGAGACAGTAATTCAAGTTATAGCTCAGTAATTTCAAACTTCAACGAATTGAACTGTACTAGCATTCAGTACGTCTGCTTATAGACGAAATTATTAATCATACCTCAATTAAATATTAAGGATCAGTGCAATATATGACAGCCTAAATATGTCACGTTTTTTTCCCAAATATATGGGGAATGTGTACGCAACACATATGCCATGCAGGCTGAAAGAACAAGATTTTAGGGGCACATCTCAACCAGAAGGGAATCGTTGAAGGTTTATACTTATTTTTGTTCAAGATTTAACCATGGGGCAGAAATTCTTATCCTATCCAGGGTAAGATAAAAATCGAGAATTCTCATGCGTTTGATATAAACTGGATTAAAGTTAACGATACTGAACGTAATGACTTCACTAAACGTCACAGTAATATCATCACAATATGGCGAACGTCAGTAATCGAAGTGATTACATTATAAAAAGTAATGTTCAGAAATGAAAGGTATGCACAAAAAAAAAAAAAAAAAAAAAAAAAAAAAAAAAAAAAAAAAAAAGAAAGAAATGACTTAATGCCTACCTACCCCTGACACTCATGATGAATTCTTATATTAGGTCTTTTGGCTGAGCCGTTTTTATGAAACATGGTGAAGATCGGTTGAGGAATAGAAACATTATAGGGCTTTGAAGAACTACAAAATGCTGGGCACCATGGATGCCGTCATTGTTATGAGCAAGTGACATAATAACCACGTAATTAAACATGCAAAATTAAAAAAAAGCACGCCTGAAACAATAATACATGTAAATGTTTTCCTTGTATACATACTTTCAAAAGCTCATATAAGTAGCAATGTCTTGCCTATATGCATATTGTTTAAGTCCTTTTAGCATTGCGATTACCTTGCTTGGGGAATAGAGAAATAATCTTAGTGCTTTTCTTATGTTTGATCGATTTGTGCTTGTTTGGTTGTGTCTGTTTTCTCTTCCTTTCGGTGTCTGGGATGGGCTGCGGTTTGTGATTATGGCACTCCCTGGACTTTCCTCTTACCTTGTTTTGTATGCACTTTGCTTCTCTGGTGAAGGCGTTGCGATACAGGTGCCAGTGGAAAAGGGCAAAAGCATTACTGGAACATACTAAAATATGTGGTATTGAAGAAAATACTGTCAGAAACGGCGCCCAGTCACGGGGTTCAAACATTCCAACTTCCAGATGATAATGCTTCAGCCCATACGTCTGTCATTGTTACAATCGTTTTGCAATAAGAAAAGGTATTAGTTTGATCAAATTGTCCTTATTAACCAGACCTTGCCCCTTGTGACGTCTTCTTTTTTTCGAAATTGAAAATCTTCCTCGCCAGGCGGAGATATCGATCGAGAAGGCGCTTGTGTCTGCCGTATACTAGCACCTTACCAATATACCTGAATCAGCGTACCGTGTCGAATTCCGGGAATGGATTCATCGACTGACACTATGAATTGCTAGTCATTAGGACTGCTTTGAGGGAATGAAATAAAGAAATGTGTGATTACTTATACTTTAAACTAATCTTTTCGAACAACCCTCGTATTGTTTGTACAATGGTTAATTAAGGTTATTACTGATACCTGGTGCAACTTTTTATCCCAATAATAGATTTTCTTTAAATCCTGCATTTTGCTTCCCCATTTCATTGTAAAACTTATAAAAAATAAAAAAGCTGAAGTCATCACCTGGTATCAGAGCTCTGGTGCTTCAAAGATGTACCCACAGGCATTTTTCTTCAAAGTTGATATAGGTCCTGTTGTTCTGAGAAAATCTCTCTAATCCAGCAACTAACACCTTTGAGATACCTTGAATTATTGCAACAGAAAGCCTTAAGGATGTAAAGCAAATTTTGATTTACCTAATAATCAACATTTTCGTCTACCCAAATGGTGAACATTTACTGTAGTTTTAACCAAAATACTAAATATTTAAACATTAAAGACACTTGCCCACAATAAATTTCCATGAAACTTTCAAATAATAATAACTTCCTATTGTGTAGTATTATTCTTAAACGATATAAACTTTCACCATCTGTAAAACGAGATAATGCTTGATAATTAACCCTACTTCCGAAATAGCAAACTTCTATTTTTCTAAACGATTGAACAGTTTTGATACATTCAATCAATGTTTAAGGGTCAGTATTACTTTAAGATGGTATTGTGTCATATTCTAGATATATAGAGACAATCTGAATAATAATGCACACCAAAATGATAATTTGTCTTAGCAAATAGTTATGAATTGTTACCCCACCCACTGTTTTCAAGGAACATACGCTCAGCATGATAAATGTGATTAAAATGGTTCAAAAAGCCACATAAATGCCCGTAAGTCGCATCAGAAAAAAGTCTAAACACATAAAAAAGATCTAAAGTAACTACTTGGTCCTTTGCGTAAATCTGTAGTGATGTAACGTTTGTAAATACTGAAAGATGTGATGCTGAAACAGTAAGCACCGGTTCAGTAAATTGCTGTATCTGAAGAAATACGGCTCGAAGACACTTGCCATGTTACGGATTTGTTCTTAATCCAAGTAGATTCTATTACTTGTGACATCATAAATGTATTTCTTATCTTTCATATACGTCTGTATTTAATTGTATTTCTTTTAAGTATAAATATGTTGGCACCAGCAGAACTTTTTGGGCAAACTAGTTTTACGTCGACCTTCTTTACGTTGTATTCCGTCATTCTTTGTTTAAATATATCTTTATACTTAGCGTGTCTACTGTTACGGTATTGTATTAAATAAGAGAGAGAAACATGATATTCATATCCCTTGATGCCTCCTACGCGTGTCATTTTATGGAGACAAATATATCTAAGCGCACTATCGAGAAACATACATGCGAAAACATTTTGTCGGCCCAAATGTTCTACCAATTTACGAATAGGTTATCCTGAAATGATTATGACAAATATTTACCTGATTATGACAAACATTTACCTACAATACAATCTGTGATGAGTCTATTAAAGAATGCATACTGTTATATTTGAATAGATCGCCTTGGATTAAAAATTCTCTGTAACTCTGCTTGCCTTCTGTTCATTTTGTGACTGCTTATTGTATTTGTCTGTCTTTCCCTTTGGTGTAGGAGGGTTGATGTAGATCTGATTGTATCAGTTCCTGAAGTCTTTTATTTACTTTGGAGGTTTGCAAATTAACGTGTAGCTTATTTAATGAACTGTATAATTTTCAAATAATTTAAAACAAGTTCAATTAATCAATTGTAGTTCGTTTTCCCGTTTTTTTTTTTTACGACAACAAACCCGGTTACAGACAGAATTCAAGTGGTTTAGTTCAGTAAGACCTTGGAAATATGTGAATTAAAATGTAAATAATAATAGAAAATAATTTAACATTTCAGCTGAATTTGCTCTGAATACGAACAAAATCTGATTTTGATCAACTGCATTTAGACTACATCAAACTCAGTTATCAACCACAATAAAATCCCGAACAAAACCCATTTGTTAATGTAAAACCTAAAACATATCTGCTTTTATCTGGGATGTGACAAAACTGTTTCTCACGTTTCGGCTCTTATGCTGAGCTAATATACCTCTGATACATGCTACAGCAATGGTATGGTTGTACGAAAAAACTGAAACTAACAATTGGCACATTCACTAAATTCTACTTTAAATTGATACACTTTCAATAAAATTACTGCCAACATATTTTTTCATCCCTTTTCCTAGAATATGTTCCTTTTTGAAGAGGCTTAGTATGCAGTAAAGGAAAACAGGCAGTCACAAATACGCCTATATAATTCTGACCCCATCTTTGCAAACCAAGGGTACTTAAAAGGGTAAGAGAAAAGTCCAGGGAGTGCCACAATCACAAACCGCAGCCCTTCCCAGACACCAAGAGGAATACAGCGTAAGGAACGTAGTACCCTTGGCTTGCGAAGATGTTCTGACCCCCTTAAACCCCACTTTTATATAACAAAATTGGGTAAAATTTTCAATGTATTTCAATAGGCGTGTTTTCGTAATGCAGTTTGTAAATGCGTGGTTTTTAAACGCTTATATTCCTCTAAGGTCTATTATTAATCTTCAAATTCTTATTTGCGGGTAATAGACAAAATGTTACTCCGATCGTGTTACACAAAATATTAGCATGTCCATTCATAGATTTTAAAAGAGAAGTGACAGTATTGTATAAGTGTCATATTGTGCCAGCGTATTTTTTGTCTCGCACTGAATGGTCACCGGATAATAAATAACTTTTAACCACCTTCGCTGTTCGGCAAACCGTCAGAGTGGTGCCTTTTCTACTGTATAGAAAAAAATCCGTATTTTAGATTGGCATATATGGTGTATTATTTTTAACTTCTCGTCTCATGATCCGTTCATGTAAATATGTATATTTTTTAATTAACTATCCTTCTTACACTGTAATAAAGCAGTGCCATTTTTTTTTTCATTTGTACGTTTTCCGCAAAGTTTAATTATGATCTCAAATCAAAATTAAATGCTCCATATGCAGTTATCTTCTAAATTCAAAACCTCAATTCGTTTGGAATGTCTACTAAAAACGCACATATTATGGAGAATTAAACTGACATGTAATGCCTATAAGGAAACATTATAATAAATTATATTTGGTCTCCTAATGTTCCTAACAAGTATTCTCCTTAATCAGCAGTTTGGCAAAAGAAAGCATTGGGTGGTACGTATCAAATACATGTATTTTCCTTTGTACTATTACGAAATGCTAAAATATTTAAAATGTCTTCAAGGAGAATGTACCATTTCATAAACACTTTTGTTTCTCCTTCTGGAAACCTTCTATACAATTCTAAAGTTCAAATGTCCAAGAAGTGCTTGATGCAAATCCAATCATATTATTTAAAACAGTAATGTGAAATTTTCTAAAAGAGTGCTTTCATCATTGTTATTCATAGCGGCCATAATAGATGTACTATTGAACTGTAAATCTATTTCTGCGTAACTCCATATAAAGGCCGTACAGAAAGTTCTCAGCCATACCATTTTCTGAACAGTTTAACTCTTTCTCTGCCACAAGCGATGATAATAGGTTTTTGCAAACAACATAGATCCAGATGAGACGGCTCAATGAGTCGATTCGGCATGTGTGGGTTAAAGTAGACCCTATTTCAGAGTAGGCCAAGGGAGCAGACAAGCAAACGGGAAGTCAGACAAACTGTCTCACTTGTATTAGTTTAACCCATTTATTCCGAGTGGATTCTTCTACTTTAACGCTTTGGATAGGTCCATTTCATATATAAGGTGTCTAGTAAAATTTTATCATTAACATGTTTTGTAGAAATTTCTGAACGAAGTGCAACACTGTATACCCAGATCAGACGCCGCGTTCTGTGGCGTCTGATCTGGGTATATACTGCTTGCCAATGTCCCTTTAAGGGACGCTAGGCATAAATGGGTTTAAAAAGTGGCAGTCTTCCAGTAGAATCTCAATAGCTTGAACACCGCTGACTCGTTTACCATGGATAATTCGAATTTGTTTTTAGTTCCTACGAAATTCTTTCGATAGCTCCAGAAAACAAATATTTTTTATTATTTTATTACGAAATTGTATGTTTTGTACTCATTAGAATCACCTCATCGAGGTGGTTCTAATGAATACACTCAACATACCATTATTGTAAAGAAGAACGAAAACTTGCCTAGATCATCGGCATTGGCTTCCTGACCTGGAACCTTGTTAAACCCGCAGTGGCTCGAACTACCCATGTCTCGAACAATTTTCCATGGTCCCAAAGATGTTCGAGCCATTGAAGTTCGACTGTTCATCATTACGAAAACAAGCCTATTCTAATATACTTGAAGTTTTATCACAAAAAAATTGAAAATTTCAGATAAAAATTCTGATATTTTTCACATTTCTGCTTAAAACATAGATTGTGGACTTGCGCTATGTTTTGAGCAGAAATAAGAACAAAATAATGTATACACCTGTAACCCCCAGTTTTACTACATAAAAGTGGGGTTTACGGAGGTCAACATTATATAGGCATGCTTTCGTGATGTTAATTCATGATAAATGTGGGTTTTGTTGTTTGCGATATCATTACGAAAACATGCCTATTCAAATATACTGAATTTTTTTACCACGAAAAACTGAAAATTTTCAAATAAAAATTTCTCATATTTTTCATGTTTCTGTTCAAAACAGATTGTTGGTACTCGTTAGAACCGCCTCGACGAGGCGGTTCTAACGAGTACCCACAATCTATGTTTTGGGTAGAAATAAGAAAAATAATGTATACCCCTGTAAACCCCAGTTTTACTATATACGAAAACATGTTTTACATCACGAAAACATGCCTATATAATTTTGACCCCCTTAAACCCGACTTTTATATAGTAAAACTGGGGTTTAAGGGGGTCAAAATTATATAGGCATGTTTTCGTGATGTAAAACATTATCTTAGGGGAGTAGATACACTTATGGGGAGGGGAAGAAATCGATTATTATTACTAACCTGGTAATCCAGGAGCTCCGGTTTTCCCAGGTTCTCCACGCTCCCCTTTCGTCCCCGGCTTCCCAGCTGGACCCCGCGGTCCTTTAATAGGCAGTTTCACTGGCGCCGACTGCACTGAATCACCTTTGCATGATATTTCCAGTTCGCACGTACCCTGGACTTGGTCCCCGGCCTCGTCTCGTACGGCCCGGCGACCAGTGTGACGGCTTTTGTCCCGCCGAGAATCCCGTCGGCATTCGATGATAACAAATAATAATAAAGGCACTATCAATCTCAGAGGCTTCATAATGTACACTTATTGAATTCAAAAACTTGACAACTTTTACAATTATACCTATATGGTCTACATATTTTAATGGAGCGCTTGTTTGGTCACATGCATCTGGAAAAGAAGAAAATAAGGAAATAAAATGGGCCGCGCCAAGCGAAAATGTGTCTGAGCATGCGCAAAGTGCATAGATTCAGATTAATTGCGCGCATGCGCAAAGTCTCATCCGGGCATTTGATCTCCATCTATAGTATCTAATAATTCTTTTAGCGGAGAATGAAGGCCTGATCCGACAGCGCGGCTGTGCATGCTGATCTGAGCTTTTTGCATTATTGCTGTCCGCATATGCACGACGACATATTTTCGCATGGTACGGCCTGAATAAGAAAGGCATGAATTGCGTTATGAGAAAATGGTGTTTTCGTGGCATATGCGAACAGTGAACATCCATTTAAGGCGGATAAACCACACAATCTGATCAGGGGCTTTACAGTACACATTGCTGCGGATGAGAGTGGGTATCCATATGTTATTTTTCTTATTTCTACACAAAAACATATGTTGTGGGTACTTATTAGAAGCGCCTCAGCGAGGCGCTTCTAATAAGCACCACAACATATGTTTTTTTTTTTTTTTTTTTTTTTTTTTTTTTAGAGAAATAAGCAATGTGTCAGGATCTTTCGGTTGACAAAAGTACCATACCTGCAGCTCTGTGTACATCTATAACGTCTACAGCATTCCAATGATTCTGTATAAGGACAGCGACAGCCCTCACCAGCATGTGCGAACAAAACAATATACATTAAGGCCGTGTACAAACACATGATAAATACTAAAAAATAAACGATTGGCCAAAGTTTCATTGATCAGTATTCAATATCGTGTTCTGTTACATAGGGAAATTTTGACTTAAGCCAGATGCTACTCGTACCAACCGTGGTTTTCTTAACGTTTCTTCTTTCGGACAACAAAGGATCTGGTCAACAGGCTGATTTGAATCTTCGCTGGCCACACATGCCCAAAAGTACGTTTTCTGAAGTCGCGCCATGCGAAAATGTGTCTACAGACATATGTGGCTGATCACGGCTGTCCGTTCACAGATTCATTGGGCACTATAGAATCAATGGAAAACAAATGCCCGGATGACACTTTGCGTATGCATAGGACGAATCTGAATGTGTGCTTTTTGCGCATGCTCGAAGACATATGTTCGTTTGGCACTACCCATATAACTCTTTTTGAAGGTACATATTACGTTAACACATCTGTGTAAAAAGGTGCATTGGTGGTGGTTGGGTGAGGCAAAGGTGTCGTGTATCTTACGTCACCGGGGCGTCCAACTGATATTGGCTTACAGTTGGGCAAAGCCTGCTATCCTTGCAGCAGATAAAGGTAGATGGGGAATGTTTTTATTTCTTCCGTTTCTTCACTTTAATCCATTTTCCTTTCTCCCCTGTCCCTCTCTTTCATCTTCTCTACTGTCGCTTCCATCTCTCTTCTCCCTTTCTCTGGGAGACGACACAAAATGACACACAAGGGTTGACGTGCCGTTAAACCCGAACACAAACAAATAAAAGATGTAGAAACTCAACGTAGAAAAAAACTACCTGATGACATATGCTTGCATCAAAGACTCAAATCAGCCTGCATATCCGCGAAGTCTGATCAGAGTCATCGTTTTCCGCATTAATCCATTTAAGCCGAGTGGACTCTTCTACCTAATCCCTTTGGACAGGTCGATTTCAAATATAAGACACGTTTTCTTTTATTATGACCATGTTTTGTATAAATATCTGAACTTAATGCAGACAGTGTGGACCCTGATCAGACGCCGCGTTCTGCGGCGTCTGATCTGGGTCTCCACTGTTTGCCAATGTCCCTTTTATGGGACACAAGGCTTAAATGGGTTAAGAACTCTGCATCCTTGCCTACCCAAAACGCAACAAATGAGGATTATGATCAGAATGTGCGAATGTCATTACGAAAACACTCCTATTCAAATACACTGAAAATTTTACCACCAAAGAATGGCAATTTGTCAGATAAAAAATTCTGATATTTTTCATATTTCTGCTCAAAACATAGATCGTGGGTACTCGTTAGAACCGCCTCGTCGAGGCGGTTCTAACGAGTACCCACAATCTATGTTTTTGAGCAGAAATAACAAAAATAATATAACCCCTGTAAACCCCAGTTTTACTATATAAAAGTGGGATTTAAGGGGGTAAAAAATATATAGGTATGTTTTCGTGATGTGCAGGCTGATTTGAATCTTCGCTTGGCGCACATGTATGAAGGTGCGTTTTCTGACGTTACGGCTTGTATACTTCTTAGACATAACTCTTGATAAGCCATTGGTATATCTAAAAATTATTAACAAATATCTAAAGCCCTACTCAAATGTTTTTACCGTATTCGCCCCAGGTACGCGAACTGACAGACAACATTCAAGTCAGAAGACCACGACGTCTCATCACATAACAAAAATGAAAGCCCATAACATGTTACGTATCTCACTTATCCAGACGGAATAACACTAAACTGTCTTGGAACATCAAACACTATCAAACGGAATCTACGGCATTTTCTTTCTGTTATTTTGTTCCGTATTTCCAAATGGCTCCCTTTGGAGAATGTTTTCTATTATGAAATAAAACATGAATAATCCTTTAATACATTGAGTTCTATGGGAAAAAAATACGCATTTTATTTTTCTTCCTTATCTTGTTTAATTTTTGTGTCTTAAAGAACAAGCTGATGGAAAATAGCAGATCTGCATAATAATAATAATAATAATAATAATAATTAATATTATTATTATTATAATAATAACAATAATAATAATAATAATAGTGATAATGCCAAACGGTGACTTTAAATACACTAAATATTTTTGTATATCACTTGTCTTTTGTTTTCACTTACCGAAATTGAAGCTCACGTCCTGAAGTCCATAATAAACAAACCTCGATATTCACGTCATTTCTAGCACTGAGTTTGTCCTGTGAATGAAATCCGATCATTACCGAATATTAATATAAGCTGGTTCTACTCTTCAAAAAGCAAATGGTTCATGCTATAGAAAAACCGACATTTTCCAATACACGAAGAACTGGAAACCAGCCCTTCAGTCTATGCTTCGGCGCACCCTGGTAGAAATTTAGCATTTCGCCTTATATAGATACTTTAGCAAAGTCTCCTAAATATGTGGGCGAGCAGTGAAGAAGCTAGCAAGACTGTGCATCTAGTCAGCTTCTTCGCTGTTTGCATATCCCTACAGTGGGCGCCTCAAATCCAAAATCAATGCGATCTACGGAATGCACGAATGTAATTGACCATCTATTTCTCTAAAACCCTAAACTCGATTAAGCCGAAAGACGGAACCTAATTTATTGCTAATAAATTGTGTGGCGAGAATATGTCTTGTTTTTCTTGGCATTCAATGTCAAAGAAAACTCAGAAATAATTGGAAATTTATTATTTACATAACGATTTATTTGCTACTAAGAGAGTGCTTTATTCCGTCATAAGTTGCTTTTGTTAGTTATTTCCAGTTTCCATAGGCTGTTATTTTCGTTTTGGCTGAGAAGACTTGAAAGCATTTCACTTAAATAGTACCGAATGTCTTTATTGTGTTCGAGAATAATGTCAAACTGGTCTTTATGGTGGAATTGATGATCATTTTGTCTGAAAGTAGTAGATCTTAAGATGCTTCATTTTCTTATTGTCACACGTAACCTGTTTAAACGTGTATCACTAATAGTTAAGAAAGGCGCTTTAGCTGAGTGTTTAGAACTTTGGATTGCGCTGCTGAAGCTTGCGGAATCAATCCTCGCTCAGACCATCGATCCAACACCGCCGTCTGTTCATCCAGCAGAGAATGGGTACTCTTTGAGGGAAAGTTGAAGGCAGTGAAAGGTGATTGTTGTTTATTATGCGGATTTTTAACGCTACCAGGCACCCGAGGCACGTGGAGGCAGCGGCAATTGCTATGATGTACATGTATTTGTACAGCCTTGCTTTCATGGATCACCCATGCACACTTGGTGCCGCTGTCTGTCACCAAGCGCCGCCATGTCCACTTTATACTCAACCCAGGGCACGTCGAGTATGAGCTAGGCGTAATAATGGTCTGAAAATTGTCTCGAACCGAGCGGGATTCGAACCCACGATATCCCGCTTGAAAGTCGAGTGCGCTAACCACTAGGCCACCCAGCCCACCAGTGAAAGGTGAAAATTTGGTCCTACCCTTTATATGCTATTGCCTAAGACACGATAATTACCATCGGCCCTACGAACACACGGCTATGAGACAAATTTGTCTTTTACCTTGAGTAGTAAGTTATAAAGTGACTGTTTGTGGTTACTGGAAAGATGTACAGCGATTGTACTCACTGCTGAAAGGCACACAGAAGAAAATAACGACGCCTCCGCCTTCCTTTAACCCTTCACCCTCACCCCCTCGTACAATACGAAAATAAATCAATCCGAAATCAATGGTTTATACTTCAATAATTTTAGCCTGACGCTTATTGAAATAGTCAACAGTTAGCTTTTAAAAAAGATAGAAAGCGACTCGGCTGGCTTCTGCGAACAGATAGCCCTGATGGATTTGACCCCTCGTACTTCTAAAGAATTGATATATGACTGATTCGCTCTTTTACTTTTGTTATTTGGGCATATAGACACTTCTACGGATAAGAGTACTCTTACAGCACTTGAACTCTGGAAAAGTGGACTATGCATTGGAGTAGTTCTATAGGTTAGACATACATCGATTTCTTTTTGACTGTGTTTGTACAACAGAAAAAAAAAAACAAAAAAAACAGAAAAAACATAATACAAATTTTGGCAAGGTTTCTAGAATACCTCTTCTTGCAAGACTACTCTTATTTTGAAGACTTATCTATATACAGTGAAAAGGGCGACTGTTATTTTTGAGCCTTACCTATGTGTAGTGAAAACAAAAATGACGAAAACTAAAAAACAACAACAAAAACAAAAAACAACAAACGGTGCAAGAATATCCTGTGACTGAGACACGTGGTGTAAACAAAACGAGATTCTGATGCCAAGCGTGTCAAAAGTAAACCTATTCACTTTCGTTTCATTTGACTCTGCATATTTAGACACAAATTGTGTTTAGTTGATCAACTCCTTCATCAGTGGTTCTGTTTAAATATCTTGACCAAATGTTAGCTATGTCGTTCCCACAAGTTAGCTATGTCGTTCCCAGGAGTCGGTATCCTGCTCCTACGACATAGCTTACTTGTTCCCATGAGGTAGCTATGTCGTTCCCAAGAGTGAGCATCCTGCTCCCACGACATAGCTTATTAGTTGCCACGAGTTAGCTATGTCATTCCCAGGAGTCAGTATCCTGCTCCAACGACATAGCTTACTAGTTCCCATGAGGTAACTATGTCGTTTCCAAGAGTTAGTATCCTGCTCCCACGACAAAGCTTACTCGTTCCCATGAGTTAGCTATGTCGTTCCCAAGAGTTAGAATAGTCATCACGAAAACATGCCTATATAATTTCGACCCCCTTAAACCCCACTTTTATATAGTAAAACTGGGGTTTACAGGGGTATACATTATTTTTCTTATTTCTGCTCAAAACATAGATTGTGGGTACTCATTAGAACCGCCTCGATGAGGCGGTTCTAACGAGTATCCACAATCTATGTTTTGAGCAGAAACATGAAAAATATCAGAATTTTTTATCTGAAAATTTTCATTTTTTCATGGTAAAGTTTTCAGTATATTTGAATAGGCGAGTTTTCGTAATGCAATCAAATTTTGTATGATGTCGTGTAGTTTGGGGAAGAGAGCAAAACAACAAACCTTGCATTAACACCATCAGTCAAAATAAACACCTTGTCATTTAACTTTATATTTGACATTGACTTTTGAGGTGGGGACCTAGATCTTGCACGCGGTACATTGTCTTGATAAACCTTACATTTGTTTCCAGTTATTCTAAAATCTACCCACAAAATGGCAAAGTTAGAGTTCGGACACGACATTCTGTCTGGCGAAATCGTATACGTAACAGGATAACATCATCTATCTTTGAATGATCTCTATTATCTTGACCTTTGAGTTGACATTTTGTGCAAGTTATTTTAAAATCCATCAACACATAAGAGAGTTGTAATAGAAAGGGGTCATTTTTTTTCTGTAGAATAACGGTCGTTATCCTATTAGCGTCACTTTACTTTGTTACATCAACGTAGTAAAATGACTCCCATATATAGTGAACCCCGGTCATGATTTTATGACCCCCCGTCGTAATACCTTCGAGGGCTTCTTTATCTGTTTTAATAGGAGTCAGTATTTTATAGAAAAGGGGTCACTTTTTCTACAGATAAATGACCAGGGGTCGTTATTCTATAGTAGTCACATTACTTCGTTACACCGGCATATTGCTTATTATGTTATAAAGTACATGTACTGTTGTTTTGTTGTGGCTCAAATTGCTTGTGAGCCATGTCAAGTAAAAACGTGTTTTGGGCGTATGAGATACGTACATACACAAATCACTTCGTACGAGAGCATGCGTTCGGTTTAGCCTTTTTTTGTTTTAAATTGTATATAGATATATGATTCAGTATCAAGTGATTCTATACACGGACGGCAAAGGCCCTGATCAGACTGCGCGGATGCGCAGTCTGATCAGGACTTTTGCTGTCTGCACCTGCCTCAAAGACACCATTTTGTTTGGAGAGTATATTTGTCTTGGGCGATGAGTGAAACGATGAAGAAAATTGTCATAAGAACGACAGCTCAAGTGGAGAAGGCAATAATAAGTAAATTGTTCTGGAAAATAGTTGTAAATGCCTATCCCCTAGCGAGAAATAAACGAAATAACGTTACCATATTTACCGTTGATATGTGGACAGTCTGTGGGTAATAATGAAGACCCGGATAAACAAACAAAACAAACAACAAAAAAAACAAAACAAAACAAAAAAAAAAAAAAAAAAAAAAACAAAAAAAAAAAACAAACAAAAAAAAAAAAACAAAAAAAAAACAGTTTAGTTCTGTTAACAATCCCACTTATAATTTAACAAATCTGTTGGTCAAGTAAGACTTGTTTAGAGTTAAGGAGTAGTACGGTACATGTTCGATGTGTCAGGCTATTTAGAGTTAGCACATTATTATTATTATTATAACACAGTTTGTTTGTTCTTCCTCTTAATGCCACTTATAAGCTATATTCTGTGATTGTTGCGTATTGTTGACATATTTTCTTAGAAAGCCAGCTAGCCATATGTGAAAAAGAGAACGGAGAAGTTTATGAAGGCGACGTCAATTGTCGAATGTTGTTTACTTTCCAAACTCTGTATAGATATAAATAAAGGTACCCAAAGAAAGGACTTCATACCGGCATTATTAGCTCATCTGAGCGCAAAGTGCTCAAGGTGAGCTATTGTGATCGGTCAATGTCCGTCGTCCGTCGTGGGTCGTGCGTCGTCCGGCGAGCGGCGTCAACAATTTGATTTAAAAGCCCCCCTCCTCCTACACCACTGGGCTTATTGACTCGAAACTTGATAGGAAGCATCAGGGTTACAAGTAGATCAAAAATAGCTAAAATTATTTCAATCAAAAACCCCAAGGTAGCCGCCATGGCCGCCATCTTGAATCTACTTTTCGCTTCTTCTCCAAAACCGAAAGGCCAGTCGACTTGGAACTTGGTAGGAGGCATCGGGGTGACTTGTAGATCAAAAACAGTTCAAATCGACCCGATCAAAAATCAAAGATGGCCGCAGTGGCCTCCATCTTGAAAATCTATTTTCGTTTCTTTTTCTGAGCCAAAAGGCCAACTGACTTGAAACTTAGTAGGACACATTGGGTGACTTGTAGATAAAAAATATCTAAAATCGTTCCGATCGGAAATCTAAAATGGCCGCCATGGCCGCTATCTTGAAAATCTATTTTTCGCTTCTTCTCCTCAAACAAAAGGCTAATCGACTTGAAACTTGATAGGAAGCATGGGGGGTGACTTGTAGATCAAAATAGCTGAAATCGTCCTGATCGGAAATCTATGATGGCCGCCCTGGCCGCCGTCTTGAAAATCTAATTTTCGCTTCTTTCCCTGAACCGACAGGACAATAAACTTGAAACTAGGTAGGCAGCATCGGGATTACTTGTAGACAGAAAGTAACTAAAGTCGTTCCGATGGGAAATCCAAGATGGGCGCCACGGCCACCATTTTTAAAATCTATTCTTCGCTCCTTCTCTCGAAATGAAAGGCGAATTGACTTGAAACTTGGTAGGAAGCATCGGGGTGACGTGTAGATCAGAAAAAGCTTAAATTGTTTCATTCGGAAATCCAAGATGATATCTTGAAAATATATATTTCGCTTCTTCTCCTGAACCGAAAGGCCAATTGACTTGAAATTTGGTAGGAAGCATCGGGTGACTAGTAGATCAGAAATAGCTAAAATCGGAAATCCAAGATGGGCGCTATACCCACTGTTTTGAAAATCTCGTCCTCGCTCCTTCTCCTGAACCGAAAGGCCAATTGACTCGAAAGTTGGTTGGAAGCATCGGGGTGATTTGTAGATAAAAAATATCTAAAACCGTTCCGATCAGAAATCGAAGATGGCCGCCATGGCCGCTATCTTGGAAATCGTTTTTGCGCTTCTCCTCCTGATCAGAAATGCCACTCTACTAGAAACTTGATAGGAAGTATCTGGGTGACTTGTAGATCAGAAATAGCTAAATTTCTTTTGATCGGAAATCCAATATGGCTGTCACAATCGCCATCTTGAAAATCTGTTACGAACTTCTTATGAACAGAAAGGCTAATTGGTTTAGAAACTTGATAGGAAGTATCAGGATGACTTGTAGATCAAAATAGCTAAAATCAAGCTGATTGAAAATCCAAGATGGTCGCCCTAGCAGCCATGTTGAAAATCTATTTTGATTTTTTTTTATTCTGAATCAAAAGGCCAACTGACTCGAAACTTCATTGGAAGTATTGAGGTGACTTGTAGATTAAAAGTGGCTGAATTCGTTCTGATTGGAAAGCCTAGATGGCCGCCATCTTGAAATCTATATCGGACTTCCTTTTTTAAACCAAACGGTCAATGGACTCAAAACTTGTCTGGTAATCAGTTCAGCGATAAGGACCATCTTAGTGTCCTTGTTGTTATAACATAGTTGGCTTGCTTCTCCTCTTGATGTCATTGGCAGGTGATATTCTTTGATTGCGACTCATACTGGACATATTTTCTATTTCAGAAAGCCTTCTACTATAAGAGAACGGCAAATTTTCATGAAGACGACGTCAGTGGAGTCAGTACATGATAAAAGGGTACTTATCACGTATGTAACCAGCAAAGACCCGGGCGAGCCTGCGCATAAGCGCAGTCTCGCCAGAGCCTTTGCTGTTCGCAGACATGTAGTAGAGACCTTGAGAAAGCTTCAGGCATAACCCCCATGTCTGTAGCCCAAATTGGGGACTGCGCATGCGCATTTGAAAACAACAAACCGGAAAACCATAAGGTTTCTTTTTTGTATGCAGGCTCAATTGTCGAATGCTGTTCGCTGTCTAGAATCTGTACAGATATAAATTAAGTTATCCATGAAAGTCTTTCCTTACATAGCACGGCCCTCCACTGGGACAGCCAGAAGAAATAAGGAATAAACAATGACAAATCTAAATAACATATGAAATGGCCGTCATACAAACTAAACGAACTGCAACAGATACACCGTCTTGGAAATGTCAACAGAAATTATACATTGAGGTGGATGCGGATGGATGCGATGGTGCTCAAACTAGTTTTACTTGCACGAAACCTCGCCCAGTATACCGTATTGACTCTAAATATTCGGACACGTAGACTACTTACATTGCTAGCCCATAACCTGTTTCACTAACTATTAATCTGTCGATAACTTGTCAGAGTGACAAACAGTGCAAACGCTGAATTCTGCGTCTGTGTCTATATAGTTTGCTCATAGCTGTGTATCCAAATATTTCGGACTTCTGAGGCCGCACATGAGATATGGATCTGCCCTCATGTTCTAGCCCTTTTATCCCAGGTGCAACTTATTTTTTTCCAAAATGTACGAGGTGCTTTATAATTTCCAATTCATATATTAATGTGTCACCTAATGTACTTTCTTTTGCGCTCGATCGTATTTACCCTAAATAACCGGCAAAGAGAACTGAATAAAACAACATAGGGGTTACCCAACTCGTCAGTAGATCAACATAGATAACATACTGAATTAACTTTAGCACTATGATGAAACACAGACGAGGAATCTATAAACTAAACCATCAGAGCAAAGGAAGAGTACTAGTAGAACAGAGTAAGCCCAACCAGAGACGAGTACATTACGAAAACAAGCCTGTTCAAATATATTGAAAAATTCACCTCCAAAAACTGAAACTTTTCCGATAAAAATTCTCATATTTTTCATATTTCTGCTCAAAACATAGATTGTGGGTACCCATTAGAACCGACTCGGCGAGGCGGTTCTAACGAGTACCCACAATCTATGTTTTTGAGCAGAAATAAGAAAAAGAATGCATACCCCTGTAAACCCCAGTTTTACTATATAAAAGTGGGGTTTAAGGGGGTCAAAATTATATAGGCGTGTTTTCGTGATGAAGATCAGACACAGGCCGTCTATAAAACGTTTAGAATTGTACATTCATTGAGTCTGCGGCCAATAGTTAATACGGTTTGTTTAGTCAAAGTGTAATCAGAAAGTTATAAGAAATCTTGGATCCTGATACTTTAAGAGGAGGAAACGTGAGTTTGGGTTTCACATACACTCCATATTATGGGTGCTATCAGAGTTCCCGTTTTTCAGAGTTACCATATCGAACCTACGTATTCGAACAGACGGGCCTGGACAATTATGGGTCTAGACCTATATCAGAATCCCTACAATACGTCGTCTAATCTTGGTCAACACTGTTAATCATTCAGCAACGTTAAGACAGATCAACAGGTGGTATAAAGACTTATTCACTCAGCACTTGGACAAATAAAGTAAGAGATGAAGATGTCCCCAAAATCATTGGGGTAAATATGGTAATATAAAAAAGTAAGGCAACAATATGTGAAACAAGATCTAGTGCTTAACCTTTCTCTTGCTGAACACGACATGCCCAGTGTTAGCAAACAGTGTAGATCCAGATCTTCAGAAGCCAACTGATCGTGATCTGCACTGTTTGTCATTACATATATGAATTTCCATCAAAAACCCGGTTCAAGTAATCTGATTGGCTGGAAATTAGAAGTGGGCGTGGCATCTTAATTTATTCAGCATTACAAGGGTTAAGTACATGTATTGTTTTGTTTTTAAGAGAAGTATTTTTTGAAGCAAATGTTCCGTTTCGAAGGAACATGACTATATAATATCTAATAATTATGCGATTTTACAACAAAAATGTAGCAATGTTCCACGTTTTGTGTTAGCCCCCACGCAAAATATAGATTTTTTTTAGTTTCTAAATTTTGCGCCAATATCGACGCAAATTATAAAAATGATGAACACTTTTAACATGAATGCCTGTTTATTGTGTCCCGCCCTATCTGAGAGATTTATTATTTTTAAACTATCTGCCCTTCAACTCATGACACAGAAGATACCGATATTCCCGTCTATAATGGTCTTTATTTAGTATACTCAAGATAAAACTTACTATTTCGCGTTAATGTCGACGCAAAATGTAAAAAAAAAAAATCTTTTTTTTTTTCTTTTCTTTTTTAACATTTTATAATATGACAATGCGACTAAAGAAACTCCTGCTTCAAAACTTCAGTTCACCTAGTGTTCATGAACTAGGAGCTACATGTGCTATTATGATGTATTCTCTCAATTTCAAACTCTTCAAGAAGACCGATGGTATGGAAATTTAACACTGCACTGGAGAACCCCTTGGCTTGACACACCAATTCATTACAATCAATTTTCTTCGAAAACTCGGAGAGATAAAATGAGATTTTTTTTTTCTATAAAGTATTAAGTACTTTTTGCATTAGTGCAAATTTTGCTAATCCGCAGAGCCCTTTTAAAATCACTAATCACATTCTTTGAACTCTTTCATTCCGGCAAACCAAATCAGATACCTGTGCTAACAGTGTAGATCCTGATGAGACGGCTCGTACGAGCCGTCTCATCAGGATCTACACTGTTTGCCATTATGTTTTTGATTTTAGACTAAAACCCCTTTTAACAAGAGTGGACATGTCTAAATTCGAATCCTATAAAGTATGTTATGTGTTTTATGTACTAATGAAAGTATTGAAATAAAATATGTTTAAACCAAATTCGAAGATGGGGGAGTTCACTTCAGAAACTCGGGGCTGAAAGGGTTTAAACAGCTTATCACATTAATGCTGATAATTCTATGGATTCTAAAGCTTCTGTTCAATATCTGTGATTCTGGTCCGCATACAAAGCTTATTCGTTTACAGCCTATTCATAATCTGGACAGCCAGGCACATACATACATAAGTACGTACGTGCGTGCGTCCGTGCGTGCGTTTGTGAGTACATACATACATACATACATACATACATCAAAGCTGCCTACATCAGCCTGAGCATACCCGCAGTCTTATCAGGGATTTCATTGTCTGCTAACAAAATCATTGGAAACTACAGAATTTATGAATGGAGAGCAAAGGTCCACATGATACGTATTATATAGTGAAAAATATCATAACGAAAACACGCCTATTCAAATATATTTAAAATTTCACCACCAAAAAATGAAAATTGTCAGATAAAAAAATTCTGATATGTTTCTTTTTTTTCTGCCCAAAACATAGATTGTAGGTACTCGTAGAACCGCCTGAGTGAGTGACATTGCCACCTTCATATTGGATAATTCGCATTCGTTTTTTTTTTTTTTACGTTTTTTTTTTTTTTTTTTTTTCGATGCAAGTTTTCTTGAGCAATACTTTCGTATTTTGTTTCTACTCTAACTAGCAAACGGAAAATGACATTTTGAGCTCGGGCTTACATTTGCATTTGTGCCTTTTCTTGACTTTAAATAACAGTACGTTTGCTTATAATATCCTCTGTGATTGTTTCATTGTAACTATGATATATTTTCGTGCATGCTGTGATTCTTGTTACTTTTGTTCTGTCGGTATAATAGCCTTCAGGCTAATGTTAAATCATATTGTATATTTGAGAACCGACGTGGAATTAATAAGTGCGTCCAAAGGGAACTGCAAAGCAGTTTCCCTGAAACGTGGAGCGGTTCGGCGTGCAGATGTGACCAGTGATGTGTGTGACCAAAAATGTGACGGTCCAACAAATGCTTGGGTGGTTCAGTGCTTGTCCTGAAAATCAATAAGCGTTCTATGATTTAGCAGAAACTATTGACACGGCGGCCGTGCCGATAATAGCAACAAAACAGCCAATAACGCCAAGTATTCCAATTGTAAGGGGTTGAATCACGGGACTTATGACGTTAGCCTGCAAAATTTATGATCGCGGCCATTTTGAATTTTGTCTCCACTTCGAATTTTATTTCTATCCATTCTCCGTCTATATACAAGCAAAGCATAATTCGTTTTGTGCATAAGGTACACTTACACATAGACTTTACGCTCTTTTCAAGTGGTAATCTGAAAAAAAATTCGACACAATAATGTGTTTGTTCGACCGGTTTGTAAATTGCTATCTTTATGTTTTTTATTATTTTTTTTTATTTTTTATTTTTTTCTGCTTTTTATAATGTGTAGACTCGCAAAAAAAAAATAAATAAATAAAAAATGAAAATAAATAAATGAATAAAAAAAATAAGAAAAAGACCTTTAAGAAAAATCCTGAAGCAGTAAAATGGATTTCAGGAAAGCGAACGATAGTGTATTGTCATTCTACCTGTCACCGGCATACAATAGTTTTCCGGGTATACATCGGGGCGCGCAAAATAGATGGGCTGCCTAAAGCCTCCATGGCAGAGCTGCTAGTTACTAAGCAGGACCCGAATTCATGTGATCAGGTCGGGTAAAATCCTACAGATTTGGAGGCAATGTCTCTAAACTACTGAAATATTGTTTACTTGGACGTTATATCGCAATTCATGCAGTGGATTCAGAAGTCAAGCGTGGTCTGAAATCAAATTCAGTTAGATCACGCCAACCCATCTATGAAGCATGTGATGATAATTTGGACGCACGGATATAGATACCACCTATTAAATTCATATCATTCCTGTATATTTTAGGCTTACCGCATCGAAACTAAAATAAGTAGTTAAGACTATCAAATTTTTCTGACGCTGTCTCGGGAGTGCTCTAAATTGCGCCTAGCAGTACCAAGTCATCCACCCTTTTTAAATGTGAAATCGTCAAAAATATTGTACATCGGTATCTCAAAATTTATTCATTAAAAGTACAACAATCGTAACCTTTTAGAATATCTACATAAGTGTGGTGCGCCAAATCACTTTGCATGTGTGTGAATGGATAACACCTGTGTTTTTATGTGTTCCAAAAAGTATTATTCTATTCTATTTTAGTCAGTGCTGCAGATAGTTCCGGGGTTTAGTTGTAAACAACAAGTATAACGTCAATGATGCATTGTGGGCTAACAAAGGATTCACTCTCATGTCCAAACCAAACTCTATGTAGTTGTCCACGCCCATGGGCGTAGACAATACTATCTGGTAAAACATCAACAAATGTCACAAAGCTGTCTCATTCCGTCAATTTGAGCTGTGGCCTGTGCATCAAAAACAGTACTCAATGCGTCCAAGCTTTAGTTTTATTACCAGTCTGTTTATTTTTCCCCTGATTTATTCAGTACAGTTGGTCTCCTCCTACTTCAATGAAATTCATATTTTCAGGTCCTTTATGATCTCTAAGTCCATTCCGGAAGTGTTGAGTTTTTGTGTGACTGAAACTACTAGTCTATTTCAAAACAATCACGACCATTTTATCTATTCTCAGTGTGTGTGTGTGTGTGTGTGTGTGTGTGTGTGTGTGTGTGGTTGTTCAAGAATCGTTCGTTTTAAAATTATTCTATCTTCACTACAGCCGGTGCTGATGTGTTTGGTGGCCATTAAATGTCTTCAGATACGTCCCTATAGTATAGGTTTTGGCCCTTTCTGATCTCTTGCGTACATTCCGAAAGTCTAGCAGATTTACATGAGGGTCCATGATAAGATATAATTGGCCGAAACTGTCCAGTCTGGTCCAGAAGTTCACGTGCCGTCTTTTAGAATCTGTTTATGAGTTGTTGTTTTTTTTTTATTTGGGTTTTACCGCATTTTCAAGAATATTTCACTTATATCGAGCCGATTGTTCATCAAAGGAGGGCGAAAACTAGAGAACCCGGGAAAAAAAAAAAAAACCCCGACCATCCGTAAGCAGAACTTGGCTTTCCCACAAGTCATGTGACCTAAGCAAGGCTCGAACCACAGCGGTGAGAAGAGTCAACTCTCCTATCCACTAGGCTACGGGAGCCCGCTGTTTATGGCAAACAAACCTTACATATATACACTGTTATGCAAGAACTTGAGAACCTCATTTGCATCAGACTATTGTATCAAACGCTAAACTTTTGATACAATAGTCTGATGCAAATAGTCTGGTGCATACCCTCCAGTGGACCCATTTAGACAATAGTCTAAATGGGTCCACTGGAGGGTATGCACAGAAAAAAAAGAAGTAACTGTATTCCACCAAAAATGGTAATTACGCATAAGAATGTTATTGACAAGCTGTCACTGAAAGGGTTGCACAAATGACATAGCCAATTAGCTTTAGAAGATGAAACGCTAGCTTTAAGTCCCTTGATCTTATCCTCATTGATAGCTGCCGAAAGAAGAGATAACCAATCATTCTGTAATCCTGTGAGATTTCCATCAGTCAATTTTTGCACTTTATAAAATTATTATTACAGACTAGAACCCTGTAAAGACCAATAATACTTAATCAATTTAAGCTTAGTGGACTCCTCCACATTAACTTTTTGGACCGGTCCATTTCGAATCAAAGTGGTGTCTGGGTAGTTTTTATTATTGCTATGTTTTAAAGAAATTCCTGTACTTAATGCAAACAGGGTAGACCTTGATCAGACGCCGCGTTCTGCGGCGTCTGATCTGGGTCTGAACTATTTTCCTATGTCACTTTTATGGGTCGCTAGCCACAAATGAGCTAACATTGGTATTGGTAGTGTATGCATTTTGTGCATTCCGTAACAACCCTTAGTACTAGGACAGACATGCTTTAGTAAGAGGAGTAGACCCAGATCAGACACCACACAACACTGCGTCTGATTATGGTCTACAATCTTTGCCACTCATCCAGCAGTTTTAGACTCATCAATAGGAAGTCAAATAGCATCGCTTAATTTTTTTGAAATAAATATGGTAAGTAGTAAAGGTGCACTGATATTTAGGGTAAATATGACATTTCTTAACCCATTTAAGCCAAGCGTCCCATAAAAGGGATATTGGCAAACAGTGTAGACCCAGATCAGACGCCGCAGAACGCGGCGTCTGATCAGGGTCTACACTAATTGCATTAAGTTCAGAAAGTTCATCAAAACATGATAATAATAATAATAATAATAATAATAATAATAATAAAAACTAACAAAACGCCCCTTATATAGGAAATGGACCTGTCAAGAGAAGTAAGGTAGAAAGGTCCACTCGGCAAAAGTGGGTTAATTATGCGAACAGGCAAGATTAATGCCAAACTATGTTTGGCTCTACGTTTGCAGTATTGTGGCTAACGTTGTTAGAACATGATGCCTAATGCATAACAATGATCCAGATCAGACTGCTCATATACGTAGCCTGATCTACATGTGAACTGCTCATATTTTCTGCGATGTTTTGCATGTTTCCCATATAAATTGGTGAATTTGTGGTGGTAGTGGTGTGTGTCTGTAGCAGTAATAAAACATGAAGGGAAGAATGGTGGTTTATTCCAAAAGAAAAGCATTTGCTCCAAAGAGGAGAAAACTCTTTTTTTTTTGAGTAGATTCCCTTTTTAGAAAAGAGGCAAGTCCCTTGTGCCAGAGTTTTCTCTCCGGAAAATGTAGCCGTTTCTCTTAACCCTTCTCTTGCTGAAAACGTCATGCCCTGTCTTAGCAAACAGTGTAGATCCAGATCAGTTGACTTCTGTAGAAGCCAACTGATCTGGATCTGCACTGTTTGTCATTAAATATGTGAATTTCTGTCAAAAAACATAGATCAAGTAATCTGATTGGCTGGAAATTAGAGGTGGGCGTGGCATCTTAATTTATTCAACATGACAAGGGTTTAACAACCGAAGTCATATTTCCAGCGTCGTTTCTAAAGTTTTATGGACATACATGTCGATATGGATGCAGTGCTGAATAAGCTTGGACTGTATCTTGTTTTCAAAGCTTATTCATGCAGTCGACTCCCATTATCTCGACATCGCTTGTCTCGAATAACCGCTTATCTCGAAGTAAATATCTGGTCCCTGTTTTAACTTGAAAATCCAAGTAAAAGGTAACAAAATGTTGTGGAAAAGAGGGAAAATGTTTCCTCTTTTTCACAATGTTTTCAATATATCTCTAGCTTCAAAAAGTCAAATTGCATATTCATTTGTGAAATGTGGTTGTTCGATTTATTTTGTTTCTCAGTTCTGTAAATCTGATATGTCGAGGTATGGATCTCTCGAAGAATTTCAGAGAGTTCCTTTGACTTCGAGATATCGTGAGTCGACTGTATGTATAGCTTACTCATTCGGTAGGTGGAAATATGCATGCAAGAATTGTATATAGTACAGCCGTATAATGGATCACGGACAAGAATACCACTGACAAACCGTTTGAAGTACATGTGAGTATTCGTTCTGCAGAAGATTTATCGTTTGTGACAGGACTTTTATTGCATAGACTTTTCATTTAATATCAGCAAGTCGTTTGCTTACAATAACATAATATTGGCAAATGAGCCGGGACACAGCATTGCTTATAAGATTGCACATGCGCCCAGCGAAGACCTAGATCAGCCTGCGCATCCCCCAGTCTGATCAGTGTTCGAAGGGCACTCTCTTCGCTGGACGCACATAAAATCTTGTAGGAAATGTTCTTCCCCGATCAAATTAATTTTGTTGAAAAATATTTTTCAAACTTTAAAGCATATCCAACGTTTCTATTCATTCGCTTCAAGGTATGTAAGAGGAATATCAGTTTAAAAATGAGAAAATATGGTTGTTTCCTTTAAGTTAAAGTCAACAGATTATAATTTAATATTTCAACTTCTGAGCTTCTCTAATGTGCTTGTGAAAAGTTAGGGTGCATCCCTGTCTAGTCGGCAGTTAAACAAACAAAATGATCCTGTAGTTAGCTGCTGTAATTTTATACATAACGAACATTAAATATTCTACATCAATTTAAAATAAAAACAAAGGTGCCAGCGCACGACAAAACGTATACTAAGACTTGTGCGACCAGCGAAGACTCAGATCAGCCTGCGCAGTTTTATTTTACTTATTTTTTTTTTATTTATACAATATTTAAAGAGGATACACAATCAGCTTAAAAACATCACGAAAACATACCTATATTATTTTGACCCCTTTAAACCCCACTTTTATATTATAAAACTGGGGTTCACAGGGGTAAACATTATTTTTCCTATTTCTGCTCAAAAACATAGATTGTGGGTATTCGTTAGAACCGCCTCACGGAGGCGGTTCTAACGAGTACCCACAATCTATGTTTTGACCAGAAAAATATCAGAATTTTTATCTGAAAACTTTCAGTTTTTGGTGGTGAAATTTTCAATATATTTGAATAGGCATGCTTTCGTAATGGCTAGTCTACCTCGTGGTCCTCTATAACATACTAGTATAAAATACATACAAATATATATATTAAATTGATACAGCATTGTAACAGCAGAAATGAATTTACAAACAATAAAACTAAAGTATATGCTAAATGTTTAGAACACAATTAAAATTTAACTCCATTAAAAGATATTCATGAGACTTAGCATCATGCAGGGTACATAAAACTCTGTCATAGGCATGTTAGGTAGTAAATGGTAAGGCTGGCACAATTAATCGGATAATCGATTAATTGATCGATAAATTCAACAAAAACGATTATCATAATTGATTTGCTATTAATCGATCATTTGATTTCTGTGTTTGTTACTTTACCGTAAATACCCTTAGTATTCAGACACCTCAGCTCTTTACCATACTTAATCTAAAATTTGAACTAGTACAGTTTACTACCCACTGGTGTGTCTAAAAATAGCTGGATGAGTGACAAACAGTGTAGACCCTGATGAGACGCCGCGTTTGCGGCGTCTCATCAGGGTCCACACTGTTTGCTTAGGCCTGTCTGACCAAATACATACAATAAAGTATAACAAACGATAAGAGTCATGCTCAGACAGGGAAAATTATGACCAAATCTTCAGTGATTACTAATCGATTATCGATGACAATGGCAGGACTGATAATCGATTATCTTTTCAGCTCTAGTAAATGGTAATATTTTTACATACGTATCACAAAGTAAGATGAAGCCATAAAGAAGAACACGCACCACACGCACAATCGGATCGGAAGGTGTACCGGAACGTTACGCAGAGCCTCTCATCAACATGAAATGAGCCAACTCGGCTCCGACCGCGCCATCTGTATAGGCACCATACCGTAACCCGATGGTCGAAAGAGCAGTCTGATCAGAGTCTTCGCTGATCGCATGTGCCTTCTACAGCTTCCAGGCTATTCAAAGAGGAATAAACAAGAACTCTTGCCATACTGGGTGGACGTACAGGCTGAGTGTTTACTGGTCACATATGTCTTATTGTAGGTCTTGTCGTGCGTTGGCTCAAATTCTCCCATTCACCATTTGAACTTAGCAAAAAACGATAAAACGGAAGGGTAAGAAATAATGAGAAAATTCACATGATTTGTAGTTGTTGACGTCGCTTTGTCAAGCACAGGACTTCTTTAAAGGGAATGAATAGACTTTGAGAGGAGTTAACGCTGTCTAAATTGGATTGTTCCCCATTTGATTTGTGTTTTACATTTTGCACTCTGTTAAGAAACAATTTGCTTCCGAAAGGAGCAAATTTATTCCTGCATTATAGAGTCATCACGAAAACATGCCTATATAATTTTGACCCACATAAACCCACTTTTATATAGTAAAACTGGGGTTAACAAGAGTATATATTATTTTTCGTATTTCTGCTTAAAACATATATTGTGCAACTTGTTAGAACCGCCTCACCGAGGCGGTTCTAACGAGTACCCACAATCTATATTTTGAGCAGAAATATGAATAATATCAGTTTTTTTTTTATCTGGAAAATTTTCAGTTTTTGGATGTGAAATTTCTATATATTTGAAGGCAAGTTTTCGTAATTCCGTTTGATTTGTGTTTTACATTTTGCACTCTATTAGGAAACTATTTGCTTCCAAAAGGAACAAATTAATTCCTGCATTATAGAGTAGACTCTTCTTCTGAAGGGGACTGAAATGCAGGAAAGCAAAAAGGAAAGCACATTTTAAAGTTATCTCTCTTTTACACAAATGACTGAAAATATATTTATTGAATCAAGTCACTATTAGTAAACATATACAGCTCCTAAAAAACTTCGTTTTCATAGAAGGCTACTCTTAAAAGAAAAACAAACTATGCTATTTCCATTCCCGGGAATAAATTCTTCCATTTAAACGTATCCCCTTTTCAGAAGGGATTTAGCAGGGGAACAATACATACTCTTCTGCTGGCTTGACCTTCCTTTGAAAAGGGAGCCAATGCGTTTTAACTTAGGCTGCTCTGTAATGGTTTGATACAATTTTAGTGGAGGACACCATATCGAAATAGTTTTTCCTGCTCTCCCATTACGAAAACACGCCTATTCAAATATACTGAAAAATTTGCCACCAAAAAATGAAAATTTTCAGATAAAAAAACTCTGTTATGTTTCATATTTCTGCTCAAAACATAGATTGTGGGTACTCGTTAGAACCGCCTCGTCGAGGCGGTTCTAACGAGTACCCACAATCTACGTTTTAAGCAGAAATAAGAAAAAAAATATATACCCCTGTAAACCCCAGTTTTACTATATAAAAGTGGGGTTTAAGGGGGTCAAAATTAAATAGGCGTGTTTTCGTGATGTGAAAAGTGGTCTATCCCATGG
The DNA here is from genome assembly GCA_964016985.1 of Anodontia alba. Taxonomy (NCBI): domain Eukaryota; kingdom Metazoa; phylum Mollusca; class Bivalvia; order Lucinida; family Lucinidae; genus Anodontia; species Anodontia alba. Next base: position 2,382,119 of record OZ024831.1, read on the forward strand.
GAAGGAACTTGGTGTGCAGGAGAGCGAACATGATCTTATAGAAAGTGCAGCCTTGAAAAAAAAAAAAAAAAAAAAAAAAAAATACCAAAAATCCATCAAATGTATGTAGTCTCCTTAAACTATATCCATTTACCATATCGTAGTAAAAGGGCATTCTTATAGTATTCCTACAGCTTTCCTGGAAGCAAAACTAGAAAGAAAGAAAGAAAGAAAGAAAGAAAGAAAGAAAGAAATGAGCCACAATGTGAGAAAACGTACCTTGTGACATGTTCGCCATCGAAGACTCAGTCTGCGTTTCAGGATATTCTTATCAGAGTCTGTTGTCCGCATGAAGAAACTTTGCATCTATGACTATCTAAAATGCGCCCCGTGATAATTCTGATCAGACTGCGAAAATGTGTAGCCAATATCTGAATCTTTGCTCGGCGCATATGTTCGAACGTATGTTTTCGGACGTTGCTGCTCAAATAAATAAATGAATAATAAATAAACTTACTTCAAAATTAATCCGATAAATGGCAGGCTTTACACTTTAAGTCCATTATTTATTTAAGTACATGAAATATCCAACCCATCACGAAAACATGTCTATATAATTTCGACCCCAGTAGTATAGGGCGGTTGACCCCCTTAAACCCCACTTTTATATAGTAAAGCTGGGGTTTACAGGGGTATACATTATTTTTCTTATTTCTGCTCAGAAACATAGATTGTGGGTACTTGTTAGAACCGCCTCGTCTATGTTTTGAGCCAAAATTTGAAAAATATCTGAATTTTTTATCTGAAAATTTTCATTTTTTGGTGGTAAAATTTTCAGTATATTTGAATAGGCGTGTTTTCGTAATGACTTTTCTTTGTATTAACATGCTGAATAATAATTTTTCATGTTTCCCAGAAAACAAACTTTACATTTCATGCAAATTGCCTCCTAATGAGATGTTGCATGAAATGTCAAAGTCTGTTTTCTGTTAAAATAAGACAAAATAAGATCAAATTGTCGTCTGCTGAATCTGCCCAAAGAGTGGTACAGGTTAAGCTGAAATATCACCACATATATTCCAGGAACATATAGTTCTATTCATTTGCATTAAACTGGGGTGTTTGTTTTACCACAGAAAACAATCTGTCTGTCAAAATGTCCATTTATTGATCCATAGCAAATAAAAAAGCTAACATGAAATACAAAGACTTAGACCAGCCTGTTCATCAGCAAAGTCTGGTCGCATTCACAACTTCCGGTATTTGCTGAATATACACAACGAAAAGTGCAGACGCGAACAAAAAGGCGCGCATGCGCAGTCTGATGTAGCCCTGTAATTTTCTAATATACGACAAGTGACCTTTTTTGGTTTACAAGCCCACTTAGCTATGGAAAGCCCTAAAGACGATTTTGCAATTTGTCGGTCAAAGACGTTGAAAACACATTGTTATTGGTGCTGCGAATTGCAATTTATTGTTGTCCTTGTCAAGACATTTGATTCATTTGAGAAGAATTTGCTATACGTTTAAAAAGATTAATTACACTGCCATAGGGGTTAATAATAGACTTTTGCAAACAGTGTAGAGCCTGATGAGACGGCTCAGTCTCATCAGGATCTACGCTGTTTGACTTTCATTTTGCAGCTTTACACATATACTTCTTTCCAACCGAAAATTTGTTAAAAAAAAAAAAAAAAAAAAAAAAGAAGACGACAAATGTAGTCTGAAATTTGGCACCAGAAGAGATAAGCAAGAAATAGACATGGCTGACAATGGAAAACGTATGTCTCAACGTCAGAAAACGCACACTCGGACGTGTTCGCCTAATGAAGATTCAGATCAGCCTGTGTATTCGCGCAGTCTGATCAAAATCTTCATTTGGCACATTTTGATAGCCAAGAATGCAAATGTTTATCATGCAGACAACGAAGACTGAGCAGACTGTGCGGATGCGCAGGTTGATTTGAGTCTTCGCTTGATGCATATGTCCGAAGGCTCGGTTTATAACGTCACGCCTCATATTGTCTTGAGCTCGCCATGTGAAATTTTTTTTTACGAATTTGTGTACAGCGAATGCCCTGGTCAGACTGCTCAACCTGGCACCGAGCTTATAATACTTTTTTCATGCTCAACTCAGCTGAGCATGAAATTTGTCCCGCTAATAAATCTCAAATTACTTACAACTGCAAATTCGTTTTTGCTAAACATAGCTGAACATGAAAATTTCTCTGCTAATAAATATGAAAATGCCAACTATTGTTGGCATTTTCATATTTATTAGCAGAGAAAATTTCATGCTCAGCTGAGTTGACCATGAAAATAAGTTTTATAACTTCGGGACAAGAGCCTTCTCTGTCCGCTTATATAAACGTTGCTTACTGTAGACTATACCGACGGACAGAAGACGCAGTGACGAGAGTGTCATAGCTACAGATAAGAGGGGGGATCCACATAATATTTTTCTTATTTCTCCACGAAAACATATGTTGTGGTACTCATTAGAAGCCCCTCGGCGAGGCGCTTCTAATGAGTACCCACAACATATGTTTTCGTAGAGAAATACGAAAGATATCAGCATTTTTCGGATGAAAAAAGCGCCTTATCTGTTGCTATGGAGTGTGTGTATTCAAAGGATGATCCGAGATTTAGCACTTGTATTTGCTCGAGGTGACATTTTCGCTTGATAAGGCTAAAAAATTTCATTTATTGAAATACCGTTATACCAGCTGCAATTTGAGAAAATCTACCCACCGGTATATACGCCCGGCGAAGACAGATCAGCCTGCATGGTCTAGTCTCGAGGTTATAAAACTGGTTTCATTGTCATTACAGCTGAGCATGTAATTTTCTTTGCTAATGAATATAAAAATGCCAACAATAAATATGCTAATAAATATGAAAAATGTCAACACTTATAAAAATGCCAACAATCTAGTTGGCATTTTCATATTTATTAGCAAAGAAAGTTTCATGCTAAGCTATGTTTAGCAAGAAAGAATTGACAGTCGTTAGCAATTTGAGACTTAACAGCAGGACAGATTTCATGCTCAGTTGAGTTGAGCATAAAAAAATGTTTTATATTCTCGGGGCCTGATTAGTCTCTGCTGTGCGTTTTGTGGATAGCCAAATATGTAATGTGTTTACAGGCGGAGAGCGAAGGAAGGCGGCAGTGTAGATCCTAATCTTGGTCTATGCTGTTTACATTGACCTGTCTATCCGAGTATTTAAGAAAGAGGATGTCCCATCGCGTTACCTGCCTCTAAGAGGCTCCCAGTTCAGCAGGGGCGGTGGGAAATAGAGTCCGCCGTGATATTGTACATCTCCTTGTTTAGCGTTTAATTTCTTTTGAATGGTGGCCATTCACTGCTGGCTAAACAGAAGGTATATGCTAGTCGATGGTCTGAGCCATCACGATAACATGCCTAAAAATTTTGACCCCCTTTAACCCTTCTTTTATATAGTAAAACTTGGGTTACAGGGGTATACTTTTTTTTTTATTTCTGCTCAAAAACATAGATTTTGGGTGCTTGTTAGTATCGCCTCGTCGAGGCGGTTCTAACGAGTACGCACAACCTACGTTTTAAGCAGAAATATGAAAAATATCAGATTTTTTTGTCTGAGTTTTTGTTTTAATCGTCGAGGCGGTTCTAACGAGTACCCACAATCCATGCTTTGAGCAGAATTATGAAAAATATCAAAACGAGTACCCACAATCCATGCTTTGAGCAGAATTATGAAAAATATCAAAAATTTTTATCTGAAAATTTTAATCTTTTGGTGGCAAAATTTTCAGTAAATTTGAATAGGCATAAATTAAATGAGCCGCAACGTCAGAAAACGTACCCTTGGATCTATGAGTACAGAAAAGATTCAGATCAGCCGGTGCTTTCGCACTGTCAAATCTGAATCTTTACTTGTCGCATTTTGGATAGCCAAGGTTGCAAAGGCTCTTCATGTGACCGACTTTGACTGATTATACTGCGTGGATGTGCAGGCCGATCTGCATCTACATAAGATGTATATGTCAAATGGTAAGATTTCTTACGTTTCGGTTCAATGGATGTACAGTAAAACCTGTGTAAGACAGCCACCTTTGAAACTGACCTTAGTGGTTGATGTGGAAAGGTAGTTGTCTTATAAAGGTACATGTCATGTAATTTTGCTAGCAAAATTACATGACATGTACCTTTATAAGACAGACAACCTTTTCCACATCAACCACTATTTAAAGTCAGTCTTGAAGGTGACTCTTTTACACAGGTTTTTCTGTAGTGTTTTTTTACTTGAAGGGAAATAACTCAATCTGCATTTGCTTTCATTTATTAAAATGGTTGCTTCCCATCGTTAGATCTCCCGGTGTTTGTCTTGCTCTTTGTTGCTTTGTGGTTCATTCTAAGAGGCGATTTGTTTTAAGTCGTGCCTTGTGTCATTTTGTTCTTGTGTTTTTAAGGATAATCTGCCGGCTGACCAAACATGGCGGCGGAATATGCCACCTGTACACGTCATCATAAAATATCAACAAAAATCACAAATGAAATGCGTGTCTCACAAACTGAACTGATAACTCAAATGTCAGGATATATCAAGTGGTTATTAATAGATAAAAATGCATTTTATAAGTATGAAAAAACTTACGTTCTAACTTGCGTAATTTTGGGACAAAATATTTCCTGTTTCTTTTCCATAAATACAGTACTTATGTCATTTTCTTTTACAATGTTCCATCCAGGGCAACCGGAAAATAAAACATCCAAATTTATTCAAATAAAGACACACTTTGGCTTCCAAGAAGGCTATCAAACAGCTCTAAACAATGTACATTGACCGTACATATATAATGTACTTAGCTGTCCCCCTTGCATGTGCAGATAGAATACAAACCGGTATCCAGTCCATTATATACATGAAAGGACAAGATTTTAGTTTTGTGTATCAGTTTGGGTACCTGCGGACATAGACATATTGTGTTTTTATTTGAAAGCTTTTGGATATTTTAATTTCCGGCTACTCTAGACGGAACGTTGTGAAACAAACTGACGTTAGTATTTTATGAATTTATGAAAGAGAAAAGGGAACTTTTGGCTCCCGAATTTGCACAAGTTAGAAGGTTACTTTTTTCATACTTATAAAATGCATGTTTATCTCTTGATAATCACTTGATATGCTTTTACATTTAAATTATCAACTGAATTTATGAGACGCGCATTTCATTTGTGATTTTTGTTTATATTTTATGATGACGTGTACAGGTGGCAAATTTCGCCGCCATGTTTGGGTAGCCGGCAGATTATCCTTAAGTCCTTTTAGCATTACGATTACCTCTCTTGGGGAAGAGAGAGCTAATCTAAGAGCTTTTCGTACGTTTGTTCGATTTGCGCTTGTTTGGTTTTGTCTGTTTCCGCTTCCTCTTGGTGTCTGGGAAGGGCTGCGGCTTGTGATTGTGGCACTCCCTGGACTTTTCTCTTACCTTTTTTTCTCATGTGTACCATTTAAGGATACTTGATACATTTGGTAGCCCGTCAGCCACTTCCGCCAAGGGAGATAGATTTGGTGACTTCCTGTTTGCTTTTATGAACACCAAGGCTGCGTTTAGAAGTGCGAAGTTATAGCGAATGCTTTGCCCTGGATTCCAGAACCAAAAAACGAGCGCCAGTCGCGAGGAACTTGCACATCTGAACGCAGTCCGCTGCGGTCAGAAGTGCAAAGTGATAGCAAATGTTTAGCCCTGGATTCTTGTTTCTAAAGACAAGCGCAAATAGGAGTAAATCCAGGACAACGCATTCGCGAGTAACTTGCACATTTGAACGTAGCTCAGAAGTTCAAAATGATATAGCAAATGTTTTGCGACAACAGGATCAGGGGTCCAGGGCGCAACACTCGCGATTGAAATATCATTATGAAAACACGCCTATTCTAATATATAGACCATTTCACCTCCAAAAACTGAAAATTTTCAAATAAAAACTCTGATATTTTTCATACTTCTGTCCAAAACTGAGACTGTAGAGTACCCACAATCTATGTTTTTGAGCAGAAATAAGAAAAATAATGTATACCCTTGTAAACCCCACTTTTATATAGTAAAATTATATAGGCATGTTTTCGTGATGATTTGCATTGAGCAGATCCAAAATGCGAAATTCGCACAGTCTGATCAGAATCTTCGCTGGGCGCACATGACCAAAGGTATGTTTTCTGACGTTGCAGCTCTATATATGATACTTTATCAAGTACCCCTGTGACGTTGTGTTGTATGGTCCGCGTCAAGCGAAAAAAAGCGCTTTTAAGCATGCGCAAAATATGCAAAATTTGCATCATACAGCACATAAACAAAGTCGCATCCGGGCAGTTACTCTCCACTGAAACATTGTAAAGTATTCAGTTATTCTGATTGCAGAATCTAGGCCTTTGCTGTCCGCATATGCCCGAAGACACGTTTTCGCGTGGCTCGGTCCGTATAATGGTTCTCCCATTATAGGGAACTACTTGATGGACAGACTTTTGGGTCTCGGTTGACATATGAGTGCTTACCCAGCGTAAACATGGCGTTTATACAACGGAAGTTGCATCGACGTTGAGGCGACGTTGTATAAACGTCATGTTCCCGCTCGGCAGTGTATAATGATCAAACGTTATTACTATACTAATGTTCTCAGGAACGATCGCTTAATTTCCTTTGTTCCAGATTCTTGCAATGCAGGCCATTTAGAACTCCGGTTACAAGTACGAGACCGGGCGTGGCCTAAATGCGAGCAAATGACATAGCCTATCACTGTCAAAATGCTCAGTCTATTCATAAATTTGGTTGAACAGCGTTCCTATTACGTTGACACTCTCACTGTTATTATACTAGAAATGAACGACTACATTTTTCCACTTTACTCTTAATTCAAATATTTCGGCCAGAGGCCTTAATCAAGAAAACATTTTGAAGTAAACTACATTTTCACAGTGCCACCATATTGAACTTGCATACAACAGTGTCACAACGTCATCATTGACGTTACTCCATGACGTCACAACGTTTTTTTTTCATCAAAACGTCACTGCGACATTATAAGCCACTCCTACATGGAACCACACTCCCAAGGAAGCACAAGATGAGCCCGCACACCGCACAGCCCGATTAGTGCATCCACTGTGTGCTTTAAATCATACTTTATATTTGTGTTGCAGGTCTTTCCTCAAAAACGCTAATTTGACGTGAAAATTGCAGTCTGATTTCCATGATTTTATCAAATTTTCCGCAAAATGTTTACTGTTATTGTTGTTACCAACAACGTCAGCAACGTCGCCAAGCAATTATAACGTCAAAACGTTCGAAATGAAATAATTCACTCGATGAATTATCTTAAATTGCTGCTGAAAATAGTAATAAATAATGATAATGAAATATTACAAGCAAGATATCTTGAAAACTGTTTCAGCTAATGTACAGGCTTGCCGAGACTTGGTGTGTTCATTACGAAAACATGTCTATTCAAATATACTGAAAGTTTTACCACCAAAAAATGAAAATTTTCAGATAAAAAATTGTGATATTTTTCATATTTCTGCTCAAAACATAGATTGTGGATACCCGTTAGAACCGCCTCGACGAGGCGGTTCTAACAAGTACCCACAATCTATGTTTTTGAGCAGAAATAAGAAAAATAATGTATACCCCTGCAAACCCCAGTTTTACTATATATAAGTAGGGTTTACAGGGGTCAAAGTTATATAGGTATGTTTTCGTGATGTTATATGGTATCATGGATAGATTACCCGACCGGCCTGACATGACCCTTACAGAGTTGACTGGACCGTAAAACCAAATCATACAAAGAGTATAAAAGAAATGGAAAAAAGTACAAACCACTTTAGAAGTGTATCCGGGATTCTTGGGAAGGTAAATGAATACTTCCAAGAGAGATGACTCTTGTATACAGTTAACCTCTCAGTCCGACATTCAACCATTTGTACAACAAAATGTACAATAATAAAGAATTAAGGAAAAAGAAACGCAGCAAAAAAAAAATCAAGACACTGTTTGTTGTATGTTCATCAAGGAATGCGCATAAGATTAATGTCAGTCAGACAGGTTTTACTCAGTTTCAAGGAGTTATTGTTAGTGGTGAGAAAGTAATTATTGAAATAACTCTAAGTGTTTGGAAAGATAGGTCGTTGCTAATAGTGTAGACCCAGGTCAGACGCCAAAGAACACGGCATCTGATCTGGGTACAGTGTTTGGCATACACACAGCAATATTGCAGATACATTTAGAGGTAGCAGAATGGACTATTTCAAATTTTAGGACAAGTATGGTGAGTAGATAAGACACCCAAGAGCTTAGGCCAAAGTTTTAGCAGGAAACTATTGGTTAGGTAGTCATTATGTTAGTAGTAACAAGAAAACGGACTGTGTAGCTGTGGTATGTTAATCCAATGCTAGTTTGGCAACCACCCTAATAAGGATTTTTGTACTCAACTAATTCACTGAACATATCAGGAAGATGCATATTCTCTAAGAGGCTTATAGATCTTTTAATGTTAATGGAACTTTTTAAGGATTTGAAGATACATGTATTGTTCATACACACGGCGTATTATGAAAAGAGATTTGACACTCACTATACTAATCCGCTGAACTAATTAGGAAGACAAATTCACATTTCTAGGGGATTTACAGACCTTTTGATATTTTAACGGAAATGGAAAAAGATTTGTAAGATGAAGACACATGTATTGTTCACACATATTTCATATCAATGGCCTATACAAGAAGCATAATGCTCATCTTCTCAGGTTAACAAATTACTACGTAAATATAAAGATCTGGGCTCGGCTGTTGAAAACTAACGATGTCGTCAGTTAACATACGGTTAAATTTTGATCATCAAATATGCATATATTTTTGCTGAAAAAATGTGAGTAGCTTTTCCAAAAGCTACTCACATTTTTTCAGCGAAAATACCTGTGAATTAGATATTGTACTTACTAGAACAGTTGATATTTTGACCACTAACGAGCTCGTTAAGCTAACGACGCTTTGAACAACTGGGCCCTGAACGTCAGAAAACTTAGCTACGGACTCGTGTGCCCAGCGAAGATTCAGATAAGCCTCGGCATTGGCGCAGTCTGATCACAATCTTTACTGGGCGTATTTTGGGTACCGAAAATTCCTAATTTCCTTATGTGAACGACGAAAACTCTGACCAAACTGCGCGGATGCCCTGATTTGTCTCTTCGTTCGGCGCATATGCATCACGAAAACATACCTATATAATTTTGACCCCCTTAAACCCCACTTTTATAAAGTAAAAGTGGGGTTTACAGGGGTATACATTATTTGGCTTATTTCTGCTTAAAAGCATAGATTGTGGGTACTCGTTAGAACCGCCTCGTCGAGGCGGTTCTAACAAGTACCCACAATCTATGTTTTGAGCAGAAATGAGAACAATATCAGAATTTTTTATCTGAAAATTTTCATTTTTTGGTGGTAAAATTTTCAGTATATTTGAATAGGCATGTTTTCGTAATGTGAGAAGCTATGCTTTCTCACGTCGCGGCTCAATAAGAGATATTTTCCACTTCTCCGGTACACATATGAGACGGGACGTTTTCTAACAATGCGTCTCATATATTAATGCCGTTGTAACATGAGTATTCAACGGCAAACAACAGCATACGAGGGTCCTGCAAAAAGTTTTGTCACTGGGTTCGGATTACTTCAGTACTACATTTTATCAAACTTATTTTTTATTAACAACCTTCAAAGTATTCCCCCTTTACTGAAACACTTTTCTTGTAACCTTTTTACCCAGTCGCGAAAAGTAGATAAATAGTCTTCTTTTGGTATCTGTTGGAGACACTGATAAATAGCGCTGCCAAGAGAACTTCTAGACGTATACTTATATCCAGAAAGCATTTTCTTAAGCCTTGGAAATAAAAAGAAGTCACAAGGACTCAGGTCAGGTGAATAAAATGGATGGTTTAAAACTTTCACCTTTTCAGAAGCCAAAAAAGACTTAACAACCTCATACTTATGAGAGGAGGCGTTGTCATGTGAAAGGTGGACTCCTGACCATCCTTTGCTTGGTCGTTTCTTATTATAAAACTCTTTCACTTTCTTCAGTACAGAATTGTTGTAGAATCGGCCAGTAACTGTATAATCAGATGGACAAGGCACTTGAACGACTGGCCCACTTGAATTAAAGAAAATTGCATACAACATCTTTTTCAAACTTATGGTTCTCTTGGCAATACATGGGCGTTTTTGATCTTTTCGCTTCCATTGCTTATTATCAGCCCTTCTTTGTGGCTCAAACATGTGCACCCAGGTTTCATCACCTGTTAACAAGTTAGAAATAACCCGGCTATTACAGCCTTTGTATGTTTTCAAAAGTTCCCGGGCACATTTAAGGCGTTGATCTTTTGCTCCTCAGTGAGAAAATGAGGTATCCACCAAGCGCAAATCTTTCTCAGGTCCAAACGCTTTTTCAGAATTGTTTGCACACTGCCTTCTGATATGCCAATACCACTAGCTATATCTTTGACAGACAATCGCGCATCCTGATCGACCACAATCTTTACAGCAGCGATGTTAGCCTTGGTAACAACAGAGGTTTCAGGCCTTCTAGGACGGGTATCATCTTCAACAGAAAATTTCCCAGCTTTAAAAGCTTTAACCTACCTAAAAACTGTGCGCATTGAAATGGTCTGAGGTCCATATACACCACACAATTCATTGAGTATGTGCTTTGAATCTATATTAAGCCTAATGTGGCCATGTTCCAATGTAACAAGTAAATTGGTCAGTGTATATGACTGCATCTATTTTAATGTAAAATAACTCGGTGAGTTGGAAAGCAATTTGCACGAAATATACGGGTATCGTTAGCTATTCAACACACCATTCAAGTGCAGTGAAGCATTTTAAAATATACCTGTGATAAAACCAAGCCTTTTAGTGACAGAACTTTTTGCACGACCCTCGTACATGTACTTACTGTTCTTTGACAGTACTCGGAAAGACATACTTTGCTTGGCGTTTATTGTAAATGGAAACTATTTGATCTGTTTGATCGAATCATACCAGAATTCATCTTATCTGTGTCCTGCCATTCTTCCTAAATAAGGTCCCTAAAATCAAATGTATGGCCAGAATTTTGTCTGACCTTTGCGATTTCTACGGTAAAAGTAATTGGTATGAATTTTTATGCCAGATATGCTTAATTATTGATGTTTCAAAACAAAATTCGCATAATTTCAGATAACCCTTTTTTCCAATTTATCTACCCTGTTGATGTAAACGAAATAATTCGATATACAACCAAACTACAAAATAAAAAAAAAAGTAAAAAAAAAAAAAAAAAAAAAAAACCGAAAAAAAACCAAACAAACAAAACAAAAACAAACAAAAACAAAACAACAAAAAAAAAAAAAAAAAAAAAAAAAAAAAAAAAAACAGCAACGATAACACACACGAAACAACAAAACACACACATACACACACGCACACGCACACACACACACATACACAACACACACACAGAGCAACGAGACAGTAGATATTTGTAATCCATTCATTACGAAAACACGCCTATATAATTTTGACCCCCTTCAACCCCACTTTTATATAGTAAAACTGGGGTTTACAGGGGTATACATTTTTTTTCGTATTTCTGCTCAAAAACATAGATTGTGGGTACTCGTTAGAATCGCCTCTGCGAGGCGGTTCTAACGAGTACCCACAATCTATGTTTTGAGCAGAAATATGAAAAATATCAGATTTTTTTTTATCTGAAAATTTTCCTTTTTTTTGTTGTAAACTTTTCAATATATTTGAATAGGTGTGTTTCCGTAATGGTATTGTATGTTATGCTATACAGATTCTAATGACATTACGAAAACATGCCTATTCAAATATACTGAAAATTTTACCACCAAAAGAATGAAAATATCAGATAAAAATTCTGATAATTTTCATATTTCTGCTCAAAACATGGATTGTGGGTACTCGTTAGAACCCTCGTCGAGGCGGTTCTAACGAGTACCCACAATCTATGTTTTTGAGCAGAAATAAAAACACCCCCCCCCCCCCCACCCCCCCCCCAAAAAAAAAAAAAAAAAAAAAATCTTGTAAATCGCAGTTTTACTATATAAAAGTGGGGTTTAAGGGGGTCGACATCATATAGGCAAGTTCTCGTGACGAAATGTAAATGCAGATTGATTCATTACATATTTGATCTGCCTCATGGCAAAATAACTGTTATAGCATACGAGAATAGCAACTGTTCAGGCGAGTGTACACCCGTGCAATATCGCCAGAATCTATGCTCTTCGCATATGTGAGCGGTAGACAAAAGGGACACTTCAGCCAAAGTCGACTCTCGTTATCTCGAATTCAAAGGGACTCTCTGAAATACTTCGAGGTATCCGTACCTCGACATATCAGATTAAAAAAAAAAACGAGGAAATAAATAATTCAAACAACCACATTTAACAACTTTATATGCAATTGGACTCTTAAAATTAGAGATATATCGAAAATATTGTGGAAAAGAGGAGAAATTGCTCCTTAGGAGCAATTTCCCCTCTTTTCCACAATATTTTTTTACTTGTTGTTAGATTTTCATGTTTAGGCGGGGACAAGATTTCCACTTCGAGATAAGCGGTTATTCGAGATAAGCGCGATCGAGATAACGAGAGTCAACTGTAGATATCTTGCCTCGCTAAGGTGCAAGGATTCTTACTGAAAGTTTGATTCGAATGAAAGCCTGACTAGCCTTTTTTTTTCTCCCTACGTGGGTTTATTTTAAAATGCCCCTGAGGTGAAGGCATTTTCTAATCCGTAGTGTGTTCTTTGTTTCCAAAGGCAATCTTTTTGACGTTTATTTTAACCGAAAACAATGTATTTTGAACGGAAGGCAATTAATTGACTGTCCGGTCTAATAGCTGGAAGCAGAGCGTGTTTTGAACGGATAGGGGTGATCAGCCCGCCCGCCGGCCCGCGACGTTATGTGACGTTGTCAACAACTTGATATAACAAGGGTGACGTTATGCGTATTTACGCACGAATCACCATTTGTTTTAACACATTTTGGACTTCAAAGCGGTAAAAAGTGGATTGAAATATTTGATAAAATCGATAAGATATGGTGTTTTGGTTACTGCCTTCCAGCAGTTATTGGGGATTTGGGTTGATACACAATGTAATAATATAGGGATCACTCGTGGTTTTTCATGCATTAACATTTGCCGGGCCCCGAGGAAGTCTGTTTGAACACGACGCCGCTAGGCCGAGTGCTCAAATATCTTCCGAGGATCCTGGCAAATGTTATTGCAATGAAATAACCATGGATGATCGTTGTTCTTGCATAACTTACGATTCCAACGGCAAATTGTGGCGAAAACGCCCAAAAGCTCCATATAAATTCTTCAAATGCGACGGCAAACCAATATGGCGGCTAGTTCAGAATGTTCTTTACAATGAAGCCAGTTGCGCAATGACCCTCTGACGTCATCATAAAATTCTGGAAGGCTACGTTCAGGGCGATAACATTACGTCACTCAACGTAACGCAAACAAAGCAAGGCTTATCTTGTGATGTCAAAGGTTCAAACTCCATGTTCAAACAGCACGTGAGTTTCACGATTTGAACATGGGTTTTGTTGTTTGAACACGGCTCCTGGTCCATTCAAGAATAGCTTCAGCTATGTTCATAGGATTTTATGCAAGAATATAGGGATCACCTATGTTTATTCATGCATTAGCATTTGCCGGGTCCCGAGGCAGATGTTTGAACACGAGGCCGCTAGGCCGAGTGTTCAAATATCTTCCGAGGGACCCGGCAAATATTATTGCAATGAAATAACCATGGATGATTGTTGTGTTTACAGAACTTACGATTCCCACGGCAAATTGTGACGAAAACGCCCCAAAGCTCCATATAAACTCCATATAAATTCTTCAAATGCGACGGAAAACCAACATGGCGGCTAGTTCAGAATGTTCTTTACAACGACGCCAGTTGCGCAATGACCCTCTGACGTCATCATAAAATTCTAAAATGCTACGTTCAGGGCGATAACGTTACGTCGCTCAACGTAACGTAAATAAAGCAAGGCCCGTCTTGTGATATCAAAAGTTCAAAATCCATGTTCAAACAGCACCTGAATTTCATGATTTGAACATGGGTTTTGTTGTTTTAACACGGCTTCTGGTCCATTCAAGAATAGCTTTAAACAGCTATGTTCATACGTAGGATTTTATTCAAAGAACCATTATTATTACCTATTATAGACACCGCTTTCAAATAGTTCCGTTTTTTTACAGTCTGCTCCAAATTGCCAGGTCCGTGGTTATAAAACCTTTTATTCATGCTGAACTCAGTTTAGCATGTAATTTTCTCTTCAAAAAAAAAAAAAAAAAAAAAATAAATAAATAAATAAAATAAAATAAAATAAATAAATAAATAAATAAATAAAAAAATAAATAAAAGAAATAGGAAAATGCCAACAATTGTTGCAGAGAATTGTGGGAGTGGTGAAATTGGCTTGGGATTCGCAACTTGGAATATCGATTTTGCCCAGCCATAACCGTTACTGTACTGTACTTAACTACTACGGAATAAATCGAATACCAAACTCCATACTTCAAACTCCAAGCCAACTTCATACACTTGAGAACTGTTCATGCTCAGCTATGTTTAGCATAAAAAAATTGCAATCGTTAGTAATTTGAGATTTAGTAGCAGCTGAAGTGAGCATAAAAAAGTTTTATATCCTCTAGGCCAGATCAGATTAGATACATTAAAATTACATTACGCACTCTCAAACGATACTTGATAACGTTGACATCATACGTTGAAGTGTAACGTTCCCACGCCATTAGTTGTGCCAACCCATTGTCTTGGCAAGTCACGTGCTTATCACAGAACGTCGATTTGGGATTTGAAAAAGTCACGTGCTTATCACAGAACGTCGATTTGGGATTTGAAAACGATCTCTCGGCGATAATGCGTCCAACTATTAACCCATTTAAGCCGAGTGGACTCTCCTACTTTAACTCTTTCGACAGGTCCATTTCCTGTATAAGGGGTGTCTGGTTAGTTTTTATTGTTATCATCTTTTGTAGAAACTTCTAGGTTTAATGCAAACAGAGTGTAGACCCTGATCAGACGCCGCGTTTTGTGGCGTCTTATCTGGGTCTACACTGTTTGCCAATGTCCCTTTTATGTGTCGCTCGGCTTAAAAAACATTCAAATGAAACTCTCGCAGTGTAAATTCCTTTTTTCTGTATATCCCGAAAAAATAAGACTTGACTTTTCATGTTAGTCTCAGACAATACACATGAAATTCAAAACCAAGCTTTATTTTAGCAGACGCTCCACATGCAAAGTCAAGCCATATTTGCTAGAAAAAAAAAGTCCTCCCGTACTATCGTGAAAGGCGTTAAGGGTAAGTTTTCAAGGTATACTAGACCACAGGCACTTGTTTCATGAAAAAAAAAAAAAAAAAAAAAAAAAATGTCCACCCTCCCTCTTCTCACAAGGCTTGCAGGTCGACTATGACGAAAACCCCAGCCACCTAGACCCTACCATTATTTTCATATTTACACACATTTCCTCCACTTGTCACCTCAAGCAATCGAAAGATGAATATTTTACCCTACAAACACAACCACATCCACATTTCAAACTAGAAACGTCTTGGTATACTTAATTCTGATTTTTGCATTCCGCTTATTTACAAAAAAAAAAAAAATCTCGACAAAGCTTCCGACTTCTTCTTTGTCTGTCCTGCAGCGAATGAAGTTAGATAAACACTGGTACCCAACCGTACAAGTACAGTGACTTAGGCCGAATGTGACAACGCGTGGGCACAGGCACTTGCACATGGGTTACATAAACAATACTCAATATGGATGTATGAGCAGGGTAATTACGACTCATTTCGCCAGAAAGTATATGATTTTGATTGGAAAAGTATCCGTGATAATGATGTCAATTTATATGCAAGAACATTTACCGATAATTTACTTAACATAGCTGAAGAATGTATACCGACGAAGAATGTTACTATAAGACCTTGTGACTTGCCATGGCTAAATAACAATATTCGAAAATTAATGAGACAAAGAAATAGATTATACAAAGGTACAAAAAGCAGAAAACCAGCACTTCGTTCGATGAATTTAAGCAGTTAAGGAATAAAGTGACAAGTAATCTTCGAAAAGCTAAACAGGAGTACATTAGATCGCTTGCTAATAAATTAAAAACATCAAATCTGTCCGATACAAATGAAAAGGCAAACCTTATAAATAACTTTTTTGCGGAACAATCTGTATTAGATGATCATTTAGCAACTCTTCCCGACTCTGTAGATAGTGGAGGTCCTTCTTTAGATTCTATAGTTTTCACGCCGACTGAAGTCAAAGATATCTTAAATACCCTTAAACTTGGAAAAGCCTCAGGTCCAGATAATGTAAACAATAGAATTCTCAAAGAAGCCGCTGTACCTTTGTCAGATCCCCTATGTGATCTTTTTAACTATTCGATGTCGAAACGTGTGTGTCCAAATATATGGAAAGAGGCAAATGTTTCACCTCGTTATAAGAAAGATGATCCATCTATCGTAAGTAATTACAGACCAGTATCTCTCTTAAGCACAATAGGTAAGGTAATGGAAAAGATAATTCATAAGCATATGTTCAATTTTTTTTAAGGATAATCAAGTTATAACATGCTTCCAATCAGGATTTGTACCTGGAGACTCGACCGTAAATCAATTGGTCGATATTTACAATACTTTTTGTAAGGCTTTAGACGAAGGCAAAGAAGTTAGAGCAGTCTTTTTAGACATAAGCAAAGCTTTTGATCGTGTATGGCATAAAGGTTTACTTTTTAAGTTGAAACAAGCCGGTATAAATTCAACCCTTCTTCAATGGTTATCCAGTTATCTTTCAGATAGAAAGCAGAGAGTACTCATTCCAGGTGGAAGCTCTAGCTGGTTACCCATTAAGGCAGGTGTCCCGCAAGGTTCCATTTTAGGACCTTTACTGTTTTTAATTTACATTAATGATATAGTTCTAAATGTTAATTCAACTGTTCGATTATTTGCAGACGATACCAGTCTATATCTTATTGTGGATAATCCAACTGAAGCTGCTAGATTTTTAAATTCAGATTTAGAACTTATGTACCAGTGGGCTGAAAGCTGGTTGGTAAAGTTTAATGCAAATAAGTCAGAATCTCTTCTAATTTCAAGGAAAACAAATAGGCCTTTACACCCCCAACTCTTAATGAATAACGAACCAATTAAAGAGGTTTCTTATCACAAACATTTAGGTATATTTCTGTCCAGTGATGGAACTTGGCATGATCATATTAATAGCATTACTAGTAAAGCTTGGTTAAGGGTTAACTTAATGCGTAAGCTTAAATTTCTTTTAGACAGAAGGTCATTAGAAATTATATACGTATCTTTCATATGACCACTTTTGGAGTATGCGGATGTCGTGGGGGACAACTGCACATTATATGAAGTTAATGCACTTGAGAAGATACAACTGGAAGCAGCTCGTATAGTAACTGGAACTACCAAACTTGTATCCTTGGAAATGTTGTATAAGGAAACGGGATGGGAAACCCTTGAGGTCAGACGTTCTAAACATAAATTGTGTTTGTTTTACAAAATGAGTAATAATATTTCTCCAGAGTATCCATCTTCGTTAGTTCCACAACCTATTGAAAATACTACTCATTACGGTTTAAGGGACGCTTCTAATATACGGCCACCACTAGCGAGAACGCAGTTATACTATAAATCGTTTCTTCCTTCTACCATAAGATTATGGAATGATCTGTCCCCTGAAACGAGAGACGCACTTACTCTTACGAGTTTCAAGTATCACATGAATAAGAACATGCAGAAACCACCTCGATATTTTACAGTTGGTTTTCGATTTGCTCAAATACAACACACACGTCTTAGAACTTCTTGTAGTTCTTTGAACCATCACTTGTTTTCTAAAAATATAATAAACGACCCATACTGTCAATGTGGTTCAGTTGAAACCACCAAGCACTATCTTTTCGAATGCCAGAGATATAGTCAACTACGTCAGGAAATGTTAAACGAGATATCAAAATACTGTACGCCTAGTTTAGATTGTTTACTATTTGGAGACGATCATTTAAATCATGGTTGTAATTCTGATGTTTTTATGGCTGTGCAGAAGTTTATATTTGAAAGTAAACGTTTTAAGTCTTGAGAAACTCTCTCTCTCTCTCTCTCTCTCTCTCTCTCTCTCTCTCTCTCTCTCTCTCTCTCTCTCTCTTCCTTATATGTACATGTATATTGGTTTGAACTCAAATTTGGAAGCATCACTCATAGTTATTTCTTTGTAAATGTCACCGGTTGATTGTAAACAGATTCGAATAAGCCTTTTGGCTTCTTTCTGAATCCCATTACTTATTCTCAATATTGTATGAATATATGTAGAATTTATTGAAATAAATATGTTTAAACCAAACAATACTCAGCAGCTTCACGTTTAGTTATGCAATACTGGATTTTTTTTTCTCAAAAACACTCACTCATAAAAAGTGTTCTTCCCAGTGCAATTATCACACGCTAAGATCTCTTCGAGAGTCAGCTCTTTTAAGACATACCCTAGTCAGTTCTTACCCCAATACTTTCGTACCCTCATTTAGATATCTCGGGTTTCGTAATACTTATCCTTTGGCCTTCCTAATAATGGGCATTTATTCCATGTGAGGTTATCTATTTTAGCTACACATCAGATGCATGTTTATAATAGGTTCGGCCATTTCCTTTCTAGAGACTTGGTGACGGATTTTTTTAATGCAGTAATTCTCTCCCTACCGCTGATTCAAGTAGGGCAGTTGTCAGTTACTGATGACATTTCGGTGATTTTCATTCTTACTGGTATTTTTTTTTATGGGCGGGGAGGGAGGGGCGGGGTGTTTTGAATTCACAGGTATTATGAAGGTATATTGTTGGTGTAAATTCTTATAATTTATAATTTATAATTTAACCCTTTTTATAATATATAATTTAACCCTTTCAACGCTGTAGACCTGATTAATAATTTTGGAAACAGTGTAGATCCTAATAATTTTGCAAACAGTGAAGATCCTAATAATTTTGCAAACAGTGTAGATCCTAATGAGATGGCTCATCGTCAGACATCTCATCAGGATCTACACTGTTTGCCATTCTTAATCAGTTTTACACCTCACACCCACAGGCACTTGTTTCATAAAAAAAATCCACCCTCCCACTTCAGAGAAGAGGGAGAGTAGACTTTTTGTTTCCATGAAACAAGTGCCTGTGCTCACACCACTTTTGCAACAAATGGTCATCCCAGTTTTAATGACGGAGCAGTCCAATGTGGAAACTTCGGGTTGAAAGGGTTAAGGACGGTACATTACCATGTACATATTGGAGGTTTAAATGCACGCCCACTTTCATACGCCATTTCGTTTCTTATTTCGAATTTAGGAACTAGTGACACGTAAACACTAGTGACACGTAAAGCGCTTGCCCCTCCAGTACGAACATGACAGTTGCGAATCAATTAACTGTCATAATTTTAAATCAAGCAATATTTTTAAGTTTACTGTTTTCTAAAAATCTAGTCTTCTTAATATAACTTATACTACGCGTTAGTATTATTTTTTTTTATATAATTTTAAGAAAAGAAGCTGTATGACGTTTGATGCATAAATTTACAGGTTTTAATCGCTGCAGGACAGCCAAAGAGGAGGCCGGAAGCTTTGTCGAGATTTTTTTTTGTAAATAAGCGGAATGCAAAAATCAGAGTTAAATATACCAAGACGTTTCTAGTTTGAACTGTGGATGTGGTTGTGTTTATGTCACAGGGATTCCTATTTTTTGACCGTATCCTAAATTTACTGTAGATACATACCTGGTTGATATTGGCGATCAACCGTAGCTGGTCAATGGTCAAGTTATACTCACCTGTCCTTGTTTAGTTATGCCTCAGTGCACTTGCCAGTTGATCGCCATTTTGTAAAGTTATATACTTTACATGTATTGAAATATATTTTATATATATTTTACAGGTATGTTTTGGGATCCCAAATTTATATTTTTGTGATAATTTTGAATATAGTATAGGTTTTTATTATGCGTCTGCCTGTCATGAGTTCTCATTCATTATGATAACTATGACTGTTATGAGCATCAATGTATTTGTTTATTCTATTGTTTTCTAAGAATCTGTTTACTTGTTTGTCCTTGTTTAGTTATGCCTCAGTGCACTTGCCAGTTGATCGCCATTTTGTAAAGTTATATACTTTACATGTATTGAAATATATTTTATATATATTTTACAGATGCTGATCAGACAATACAGCTGCCAGAATAAACAATTTGAAATGTTCTTGGTCTTGTGGTCCATATAGAACCTGATACAAGCATGAGCTTAGATATTGTATCTGTTACAATGGTGGCCAGTTAAGATGGACCCAGCTTCATTACTTGATGGAATAACAGACTAGGATATTTTCTGATATATGGAGTTTTCCTGTCAGTGTTTTGTATTGTTCTTCACAGGATTCATAAAATTTTGGATATATATGACGTCATGATGTTTTCTGACCAATCAATGGAGTACTTCTGGTGTTTCCCTCTGAGGATTGTTTATTCAACAAATTATGCACGGAACAATTAAAAGGGCCCTTACCTACTTTCGACATCCGCGCGATCGCAGGATCCGACAGCGATACACGGACGGTCAGATATGACTAAGAACTATCATGTGCTAGGAGGAAAGCCAGTGACTGTGACCATTACATTATGATCACATTTTCAATAGTTATTTGTGCGTTTGTACGTACGGATATATGTTACATAGTATGGATATATGTTTATATGGTAAGACTTTATGATACTGTTTTATTATTCCTGTTGCTGTCAGTACCTATTTTTGACGCTGTCAGCTCTGCGTTATACGTCTATCATTAGTCTGTGTATTTTTGACGCTTTTGTATGTACCCATTATAAAACTTCAGCCCTTGCGTTGCAGCTGCAAAACTTTGTTGACAGTCTTAACCCCGAGGATACGATTTATCTGAATTTATTCGCGCCGTATATTTGATCGCGTACCGCAGCGTATAGACTGTCACCAGGGTTCTGTTCCTTCAACGGTCTAAATACAATTGTTTATGTGTTGAATATTTTGTTTACACGTAACCCCACCAGATCCGACCCCTGCCAGACCTTTTTGTATATTGACAGGCAGTAAAAACACCCACGTTTTGTTAGCACTCCTGATATTAACAGTCGCTTGTTTCTTAGCAAGACCGAACATTATCTGCTTATACTTTGTCAGTTTGAGAACAAAATTTAACTTGGTTTTTCTCCAGGTAAAATGGCAAAGATTTTAGAGTGACCTCCCTTCGTCAGTTGCGCATGGTTGAGCGCCCAAATATCTATAATATAATAGTACAATGCGTGTGATTTGATAGTCTGGTGGATACAATCGTCGCCTTTCAACCGTGGACCCCCCCCGGTTCGCCTCTATCGAAAGGACAATTTTTTTTTTCTTTTTGTCTTTTTTTTTTTTTTATATTGCGTACATTTAAATTATTTAAGCCATTGTTTCTTCATGTTACATTAAACGTTCACTTGGAACATATAACTGCGTTGAACCAAAAGCCGTTGCGATGTATTGCGTAGTATATTTTCAACTATAAATATTTATATGTGTGTGTGTGTGCATTACTTAGTTAGTGCTTTTTATCATTTTTATCATTTTTCATTTTTCATATTTTCAAAATGCATTACAATTTGCACAGCGACTTGCTCATTTAAACTTGACCATAACATCCAACATATCCCGCCTATCTGCCCCTCGCTAAAACAACGGTGAATGGACATACTATATAGTTCACAACAGAAGTAGTAGTAAAACAACAAATGCAACACACCGTCATTATCAAAATCTGACAACACGAAAGTGTCGGAATGATACACCCATTTAAACTAAACATTTTTTCTTCTATTTTGCAAAGGCTTTACGCATTGTTCTGATAAGGGCAGCAATTTTAAGCTGGTGGTATTTATTAAGTTGGTAAAGGAAGAACTGAAAGTATCATTTGTGTTCACAGGTTGTTTGTATGTTGTATGGTTAATACAAAACGCGTTAACCATTAATTACAATAACATGGGTTATACTTCATTAAGTATCACGTACTATTATTAAATGATACAAGTGAATAGAACAATCTATACTTGCTACGCAGGGGATGCGTATCTGATACATATTAGTTTGTCATGCGGACTCACGCCGGTATTTTGGTGTACCTGTTGTCAGGCGGACACACGCCGATGATTTGGGAATAATTGCCAGGCGGACACACGCCAGTGTTTTGGGTGTATTTGTTGGTCAGGCGGACATACGCCAGTGTTTTGGGTGTATTTGTTGGTCAGGCGGACATAAGCCAGTGTTTTGGGTGTATTTGTTGGTCAGGCGGACATACGCCAGTGTATTTAAAATAGTTGGTAAACGGGCGGACACACGCCGTTGTTTTTTTTCGTCTATTAGTTTGTCAGGCGGACACACGCCGGTATTTTCGTGTAATTGTTTGTCAGGCGGACACACGCCGATGATTTGAGAGTTATTGCCAGGCGGACACATGCTGGTATTTTGGGGGTATTTGTTTGTCAGGCGGACACACGCCGATGATTTGGGAATAATTGCCAGGCGGACACAGGCCAGTGTTTTGGGTGTATTTGTTGGTCAGGCGGACATACGCCAGTGTATTTAAAATAGTTGGTAAACGGGCGGACACACGCCGTTATTTTTTTCGTCTATTAGTTTGTCAGGCTGACACACGCCGGTATTTTCGTGTAATTGTTTGTCAGGCGGACACACGCCGATGATTTGAGAGTTATTGCCAGGCGGACACACGCTGGTATTTTGGGTGTATTTGTTTGTCAGGCGGACACACGCCGATGATTTGGAGATAATTGCAAGGCGGACACACGCCAGTGTTTTGGGTGTATTTGTTGGTCAGGCGGACATACGCCAGTGTATTTAAAATAGTTGGTAAATGGGCAGACACACGCCGTTGTGTTTCGTGTATTAGTTTGTCAGGCGGACACACGCCGGTGTTTTAGGTGTATTCGTTCAGGCGGACACACGCCGATGATTTGGGAGTAATTGTTTGTCAGGCGGACACACGCCGATATTTTGGGTGTAATTGTTTTTCGAGTATAAATTAATCGGAAAAAAAAAAAAAAAAAAAAAAAATCTTGTGCATACCATTAGAAAAAAAAAATGGCTAGCTCGACAGCTCCAACGGAAAGGGAACTGAGAAGGTTAGCTAGAGAAAAGCTTAGAGAAGAGCAATGCTTACAGCAAAGGCGCGAGGCTGAAATGAGGCTAATACAGGAGCAAAGAGAAGCCTTGTCGCGTATGCGACAGACTCAAAGAGAAGAACTTTTACGGGATAGACAAAGAATACAACAAGAGCTTTTTAGCGGAAGATATGAAGGTAGAGTTAGTGAAAGTATAAGAAATGAACAAGAGCTCCAGAGTAAAGGTGATGATGCGATTCGAATGGATAGACTATTTGAATGTCAAGGGGTGCAAAGACGCAAGGATAGTACACGTAACTATGCCCAAGAAGAAGAGCAAAGTAGGGTTTTGTTAGCTAAGGAAGAGGAAATAAATGCAAGAAGAATGGTAGAAGCATGCACACCTTTTGGTTTAAGGGGAGAAAACCCTAGTAAACGTAGTCTTGAAAGGTTGCCTAGTATACATAATGAGATGTATTCTAGACTGACATCAGAAATTAAAGATAGAGATAGAACACTGTCGTCCCTATATACAATTGATAGAGATGAAGGCAGTATCCAAGAGAATGATGAAATAATAAGAAATACTGAAAGAGCTCAAATACCTGAAGTTGAAATGCATAAAGAAGGAGCAGATATGACGACAGGCACGTGTTTTGATACAAATACAATGAATGCGTATAGCAGCCACAAGCTGAATGAAATAATCGAAAACCAAAGGGAGGCTAACGGAAATTTTGTGTCTGATAAGCAGACACCTGGAAATACACAACAGAAGTTTGTTGATGATAATAAGAGTACTCCTGAGAGATTGGACACTCTTGATACAATTGAAAAAGAAATTAAAGAACTTGATCGGAGACTAAGTATAATTAAGACAGAAGAATCTAAAGCTTTATTAGAGCAAAGCAAAGAAAAAGCCTGTGCTATCATGAGAAATATGGATGAAGCTTATCAATCAAGAAATGAGAAAAGCAAATCCAGTGACACGATAGTTAGAGGGGCTGACAGAACTCAACAATTAGGTGTTAGCAGTAAAATAGTTAATGAAGAGCATGGGTATTTGATTCCAACAATGGAATATCAGAGTATACTTCGCGATACCCGACAAGATCCCTTGATTGGGACATATACGGGACACAGAATATATGACTCTATGGATAAATATGTTGCAAACATGCCTCCAATTACAAATCCAGTTCGCAGAGAACTCAGATTTGAAGCACCTTATATGCATGAGCCCTCAGATCCAAAAAGGACTGTAGGTGACTATACATATACTAATACGGAGAGAAACATTCATCCTGATTTAACATCAGTGATGATGTCTGATGGAAGAGCAGCAAGGAGTGTATCGAGAAGGGATAGAGAATATGAAAATATTCCTTACTACGATAAAGTTCCATCCACAGAAAAAGGATCTGAATGGAATTCCAGATATATGCATGATTACGGATCACTATATCCGTTAAAAGAAAGAATGAAATTAGATATGTTGTATGATAAAAGTGTTCCATATACAGCTGGTAAATATTACTTACCAGATTATAAGCAAAAGCAAGATAAGGAGGTCTTGCAGAAACAGCATGTGAAGGATAAAACTTCTGAAAGTTTCTATGACACAAATGAATTTCAGTTAGAAGTAATGGAACGTAGAAGGAGGCGAGAACAATTTATTAAAGAAGAAGAAGAACAAATACGACTTCATGAATTAGATTTGAATCGTAGAGAAGCTCGCATTCAGCATATGGAGCAAACACAGAAAATGTTTTTATTTGATCCACTGGAAGAGAAGGAAAGAAAGTTACATGAAGACAGAAAAAGGCTTGAAGCAAGAGAAATTGAAATTTATAAAAGAGAGGAGGCTTTAAAGGAAAGACAGTTACTTAAAACTGATCCCTTGACACAAAAGGAAAATAAAAGTGAATCAATAACACAGCCAGCCAATAAAACGGAGTTACGAAAGGATATTGATAAGAGAATGTCTATTAAAGGGGAAAACAATGAATCGACGGAACTAAAAGGCATAAGTAGTGAAAACATCTATCCTGAAAAGCAACTAACATTTCCAAAGTTTTCCGTGTTTTCCGGGGAAGATCCAAAACCTAAATCAGAAGCCACATTTGAGGAGTGGAAGTATGAAGTTAATTGTATTAGACAAGAAGGCAGCCACACAGAACAAAGCATTGCTCAAGCAATAAGGAAGTCTTTAAGGGGACAAGCCAAACGTGTTTTGTTACCCATGGGCACATCAGCCAATATACAAGATATATTGGACAGATTAGAAGGAGTGTTTGGGAATGTAGCAAGTGGAGAGAGTGCTCTCCAAGAGTTTTATACGGCTAGTCAAAAACAAGACGAGTCCGTAGCCGCCTGGGGATTACGGTTGGAAGAGATCCTTCAGAAAGCTGTTCAAAAGGGACATGTAAAAGTTGAAGATAAGAATGACATGCTTAGAACAAAATTCTGGCGGTCATTACGAAGTGACAGATTAAAGAATGCCACCAGAGTACATTATGAGAGTATAACTAAGTTTGAAATGTTACGAAGGGCTGTTCGAGAAGAAGAACATGAACTGAAGATAAGCAGCGGGATACAACATCAGTCTACAACAACTCATAAGGAAGAGAAAAAGACAGCAGAAGAATCTCAAATGAATATTTTATTAAAGAAAATGGCTTCCCTTGAAGAACAAATAAAGGAACTTAATAAACCTTGGTGGAAAAGAAAACAGAATAAACCAGACAGTCGCCAGCAAGAAACCCCTTCAAACAACAAAGATTGGAACCAGAAGACAACAAACCAAGAAACTTTAAACTTGTAGGCGTCTCCGTCGCGGGGCAGACAGGGGACAAGCGCCAACAAAGCCCTAGTAAACCAAATCTTTTCAGCAGACTGGTTGGAAACAGCAATGAAACATCTGTTGTGCTTAATGGAATAGAAGCATGTGCTTTAGTTGACAGTGGTTCTATGGTAACTACCATATCGGAAGACTTTTATCAGAGTCTTACTCCGTTACCTACTTTGTTATCTCTGGACGATTTTAATCTCAGCGTTCAGGCAGCAGGTGGACACACCCTCCCATATTCAGGTTATATAGAGTGTATACTTCAGGTCCCCTTTTTGGGAAATCAAAACATTGAAGTACCGCTTCTAGTTGTTCCATCAACAGAATACACTCTTAAAGTTCCAATAGTTATTGGAACTAATGTTATAAAATATTGTAGAAATGTATGTCCAAACGACACTGCAATTCCTAAAGAATGGAATAATGCGTTCGTGTCGTTCGAACAGAGCCGGGTAGGAGTTGTGAAAACAACAGATGATTTCAGTATACGAATCCAACCAATGCAGACTGTAAATGTGTCTGGGTTTGTTCGAAAAACAAAGAATGTTGAATCTGCTGTAACAGAACCGACCGAGGGAGCGTCCAGTAAAATTGGCGTTTGTCCCCGGATTGTCTCGTTGGATAAAGTAGGAAACAGCCAGAGGGTACAAGTACGCATTTTCAACATGTCTGCCAAAGTCTTGGATATTAAACCTCGATCCGACATTTGTGAATTACATGACGTTAAAATATTAAGAAGCATAAACCCGTTAACGGAAACAGAACGGATAGCTCAAGCAGCTCAACAAAGTGTAACGGATAGTCATAATAATAATACAAAGACATCAGTAGAAGGGATTAATCTGGAAACTTCAACATTAACGGATCAACAAAAGGAGAGAGCAACTGAGTTCTTTAATAAATGGGAACATATATTTTCTACAAGCTTGACGGACATCGGTCGAACAAATCTAGTTGAACATCGAATTCAATTAAACAATGAAGAGCCTTTCAAAGAACCTTATAGAAGGATACCGCCAAGCATTTTTCAAGAAGTTAGAGAACATCTACAAGAGTTATTAAAAACGAATATAATTAGAGAGAGCGAAAGTCCATACTCAAGTAATGTTGTAGTGGTCAGGAAGAAAGACGGGTCCATCAGATTATGTGTAGACTTCAGAAAGCTGAACGATCGCACAATAAAGGATGCCTACGCCATACCAAGAGTGGAGGACTCGTTGCATATTCTTGCAGGTGCGAAGTTCTTTTCAAAACTAGATTTAAGATGCGGGTATTGGCAGGTTGAACTTAAGGAAGATGACAAGCACAAAACAGCATTCCAAGTGGGAACACTAGGCTTTTTTGAGTTTAATAAAATGCCATTCGGCTTGTGCAATGCTCCAGCTACCTTCCAACGCTTGATGGAAAGATGCATGGGTGATATGAATCTACGAGACTGTCTCATTTACCTTGATGACATTATCATCTTTTCATCAAGTTTTGAGGATCATTTGGACAAATTGCAAGCAGTGTTTCAAAGGCTCCATGAGAGCAACTTAAAACTGAAGGCCAATAAGTGTGAATTCTTTAAACGAGAAATTTCATACTTAGGACATATTGTGTCAAAAGATGGCATAAGGACAGACAATAATAAGACAGAAGCCGTGAGGACCTGGCCAATACCCAAGTCTGTGAAAGAAGTTCGCCAGTTTCTTGGTTTTACGGGCTACTATCGGCGGTTTATTGAAGGCTACGCAGCAATAGCCCGACCATTGAATGATCTACTAGTGGGCAATCCTGCCACGACAGCAGAAAAGAAAAAGAAAAATCGAAAGACTCGAAACAGAGGAACGCCGTTTGAATGGGGACCTCAACAGCAGAAAGCTTTCGAAACATTAATACAGAAACTGACAAATCCTCCTGTGCTTGCCTACGCTGACTACAGGCTACCCTTTAAGTTACACACGGATGCTTCTAGAAGTGGTCTTGGTGCCGTGTTGTATCAGCAACAGGACAGTAGAGATAGAGTAGTGGCTTATGCCAGTCGAAGTCTGAAACCAGCAGAAAAAAATTATCCAGCGCATAAATTGGAGTTTCTCGCACTCAAGTGGGCAGTCACAGATAAGTTCCACGACTATCTGTACGGGACACGATTTGAAGTTATGACAGACAACAATCCACTCACTTATGTATTAACGTCTGCTAAGTTAGACGCAACTGGGCAGCGTTGGATAGCAAGTCTGTCAAATTACAACTTCTCCCTTACATATAGAAGTGGAACTCAAAACGCTGACGCAGATGGACTATCTAGGGTGATAAACCCCACTGAGTGTGAGAATGTTAGTTTTCCAGAAGTTTTAAAAGCTATTGTCAATTCTGTTTCAATTGATGTTGAGGATCGTCCACTTGCTGAGAGCTTAGTTACATCTAAGTCGTCCTTTTCAGTTCCTGATGACGCGGAAATACCAGAAAGCTTAATTCAGTCGACAGCCCTTTCAAGTTACGATTGGATTAAAGCTCAACAGAATGATCCAGCTATCTCCAGGATTATCGGATGTGTCAAGGAAGGTCTTAAACCCGCCACAAAAGAGGCTGAGAAACACAACATTGACAAACGATACCTGAGAGACTGGGATAAATTCGTCATTGAAGATGACATTTTATTCCGACATGCATCAGTAGAAGGACATGACTGTAAGCAATTAGTTTTACCACGTACTCTTCGTGAGTTGGTATTTCAGTCATATCATAACGACTTAGGCCACCAAGGTCGGAACAGAACTCTCTCCCTCCTCAAGAGGCGATTCTTTTGGCCAGGTATGGACGCATTTGTAGAAGAAAACATCAAGAAATGTGGCCGCTGCATACGGCGAAAGATCTCACCTACAAAGGCAGCCGAATTAGTCAGTATAACATCCTCCACCCCTATGGAGTTAGTGTGTATTGATTATCTTTCTTTGGAGAAATCCAAGGGAGGACATGAAAACATACTTGTTATAACTGACCATTTCAGTCGTTATGCCCAAGCGATTCCAACAAGGAATCAAACAGCCCGAACCACCGCGCGTGTCTTGTTTGACAACTTCTTTGTACACTATGGATTCCCAGCGAAGCTGCATAGTGACAAGGGGGCAAACTTTGAATCCAAAGTGATAAAGAATTTGTGCAAGATCACTGGCATGCGTAAAACAAGAACTACCCCGTACCATCCTATGGGTAATGGCATGGTAGAGAGGTTTAATAAGACATTGTTGAACATGTTGGGAACCTTGAAAACGCCCCAGAAAGCCGACTGGAAGTCCCATGTTCCAACCCTTTGCCATGC
The DNA here is from genome assembly GCA_964016985.1 of Anodontia alba. Taxonomy (NCBI): domain Eukaryota; kingdom Metazoa; phylum Mollusca; class Bivalvia; order Lucinida; family Lucinidae; genus Anodontia; species Anodontia alba. The sequence goes on from OZ024831.1 coordinate 2,411,582, forward strand.
CTACAATGCTGCTACTCATGACAGCACGGGATATGTTCCATTTTACCTTATGTTTGGAAGGCATCCTCGACTGGCAGTTGATGCATTCTTGGGCTTACGATCTAGCAATGACAAGGCTAAATCTCATGAAGATTATGCCTCAAAGCTGAAAGGTCGGCTCGCCTTTGCATATGATGCAGCCTCGAAAGAAGCGGGTAGAAACGCTGCTAGACAGAAGTTTCATTACGACCTTCAAGTCCGCCATGCTTCCTTGGAGCCCGGTGACCGGGTACTTGTAAGGAATGTAGGACTGAAAGGGAAACAGAAGCTAGCAGATCACTGGGAACACAGTCCGTACATTGTGAAGCGTCAGCCTATGGAAGGCATTCCAGTGTATGAAGTCTATAAGGAAAATTCAAATTCTCCAAAAACCAGGCTTCTTCACAGAAACATGCTACTGCCTTTCATGGGTCTTCCTTGTCAAGATACCTGTGAAGAACATAAGTCTTATGACGAAGACAAGAATAAGCGTATCAGAAGAGGCATAAAGGAAGTACCAGCATCTGATTCATCTGATGACAGTAGTCAAACATCATCAGGTGACGAAAGTACTGAGCCACAAACTACCCCTCAGAAGTCTCCGAAGTACGTCATACCAATGAGGCGACAGAAAACTCATTCGGGACTTCTGCCACATGCGGTGGAAAATAGGCATTCCTCTGAAAATGATGACGAAAATAAAGCTCCTAGGAGAGGTTGTCGTCAGAGAAAAGTACCAGAAAGATTTCAGGCCGGCTTCATAAATGTAAAAGAGCATTGTTTTGAAGTGCCAGCAGAGCAGGTCACATATTTATAAGGATTTAAAGGGTATACAAGTACACATTAGTCCACTGCTCTTCTCCTCTGTTTTTGAACCATTTTCTTGGCAAATCATGTAAATAAAATAGAAATAGAATATTTCACTAAAACATTGATCTGGTGATTTTGTAACCATAAATAAAGAAGGAGTAGAATTAGAGTAGGGAATTGTGTTGGAAAGAACTAGGATCGGTCGGTCTACATTAACGTATAGATTATAGGATGCAAAAAAAAGGTGGTTTATAAGAAGTAGCACGTAGTAGTTATAAGTCTATACAAATATACATTTGATATTTTGATATTATAGGTGATACTATCCAATTAAATGTTAAGTTAGAGATACCGGATAGGTAAGTATAAAGAAAAGAGCAAATCCTGTTAGTAGAACAGAATAATTATGTATAAGAAGAGACAGAAAATAAAGTATATAGTACGTATAGACCATTGTGATCCAAATAAGATGGTAAGACTGTGAACAAAAGATGCGACATAGTTTCATTTATGGTTTAAATTTGATTATCAGATCTGGTTAACTGTGAAAACATTTAAGTGTTCATATATATATATACTTGCTTTTTGGAAATTGTCATCTAACTTTGCAAATGATAATATCTATCTATCGTCTTAAGCCCCCATCCCCTACTACTTACACTTATCATCATCATCATCATCATCATCATCATTTTTTTGTATGTGTGTTATGGAATGGTTGTTATTATTCTTATTTTGTGACTCGTTTCCGCTATTTTGTAAAGTTAACTCTCTGTTATTGCGTCGAGATAATACGGTGATATGATCAATATATTATCGGTCAGTAATGTCGGGACGCCATTTGATAAAGCGGGGAAGTATGTCACAGGGATTCCTATTTTTTGACCGTATCCTAAATTTACTGTAGATACATACCTGGTTGATATTGGCGATCAACCGTAGCTGGTCAATGGTCAAGTTATACTCACCTGTCCTTGTTTAGTTATGCCTCAGTGCACTTGCCAGTTGATCGCCATTTTGTAAAGTTATATACTTTACATGTATTGAAATATATTTTATATATATTTTACAGGTATGTTTTGGGATCCCAAATTTATATTTTTGTGATAATTTTGAATATAGTATAGGTTTTTATTATGCGTCTGCCTGTCATGAGTTCTCATTCATTATGATAACTATGACTGTTATGAGCATCAATGTATTTGTTTATTCTATTGTTTTCTAAGAATCTGTTTACTTGTTTGTCCTTGTTTAGTTATGCCTCAGTGCACTTGCCAGTTGATCGCCATTTTGTAAAGTTATATACTTTACATGTATTGAAATATATTTTATATATATTTTACAGATGCTGATCAGACAATACAGCTGCCAGAATAAACAATTTGAAATGTTCTTGGTCTTGTGGTCCATATAGAACCCGATACAAGCATGAGCTTAGATATTGTATCTGTTACATTTATAGGGTAAAATATTCATCTTTCGATTGCATGAGGTGACAATTGGAGGAATATGTGTAAATATGAAAATAATGGTAGGGTCTTGGTGGCTGGGGTTTTCGTCATAGTCGACCTGCAAGCCTTGTGAGAAGAGGGAGGGTGGATTTTTTTTTTCATGAAACAAGTGCCTGTGTACTAGACATATTGTTTGTGACATGATCAGATACTCCCTATCACATTTCGTTGATGTTCCTATACATCTCGATCGCACTTGATGCAAGCACCATGTGTGATCTTGTGATCTGACAACATCCTCTTGACATGATACAGAGCAGCAGATCACGTGACGGTAGTAATAATGGATTTGTATTTGTCTACATGATCCTTTTATTGTCAACGTGAAATGTATTGCTGTGCGTATGTCCGGCGTTCTGCATCTTTCTTTGGTGACTTAAGAAGGATGTGTCGATTCCTTGTTGGTATGCCTGGATAACCTCTAAAGTAAATCTACAGTGACTCGAACACCAGAGACTAGTGTACCGTGGTTATTTCGGACTCGTTTTTGAGTTCTTGGGAAGTATTCTTATAGAGCTCAAGAAAACAAATACTTAGATACTTAAGGGGGAATTAGTTTAATTTCATCATGAAGGTGTATGTGGTGTGTAATCAGAAGAATCGCTTCATCGAGGCGACTCTAACGAATACACTCAGTATAACATTATTTTATAGAGAACAGAAAAGAGATCTCTAAATTATCCCCATTTGACTTATTGCCTTTGCTAAGACAATGGGCCAACGTTTTTAAAGGAATTGTAACCAATATACACTATGTGTAAAGTAAAAAATGGATAGGCAGACAAACAGGAATAGCAACTCTGTAATTAATGATTACACATGTATTAAAACAATTAACATATTAAATACTGTTAGTATAAATAATAAATATAATAAAAAAAGCTTCCATGATGAAGTGCCACAGATGTTGAGAAATGCAGGTCAAACAAGGGAACTAATTTATAAACTTAGTACACTAGAGTTACCATTCTTGGTCCTAATGTATTCCCTTGGCAATATACACACCACCATTGAGTTTCGTTAAAGCATTTAAAATCGTTGAGGAATTAGAGAAGGAAAAGAAAATTTAGTTATAGGGCAAACAATTCAGGACATAAGTAAGCCAGAGTTCTGGTTCTTGCTCATTATATATTGCCCCATTTTTATATACATAATTTCATTAATATATTTCAAAGGGTTATGGCATTATGGATTGAATGAGAATAGCCTAAGCAATTAATTTGCATATGGTTAGTTATGGAATAATAATTAACTCTGAAAGACAGTAACCGAAAGAGACTGTTATTATACGCAACACGTCATCCTGGGTATTACACATTCCTATATGAAGATATCTCTAACGGTAACTGAGTTAAGGCGCGTACAAGAATGTTTGAAAAATAATCAAAGGTGTATAACTTGGAAACTAAGAGGGGAACAATTATTCTTTAGCGTGACACGTCGTCATGACCTAATACATATTCTTATAAAGTTACATGAAGATATCCCTAATGGTTACTGAGTTATGTCGCGTACAAGAACTCTGGAAAAATGATCAAAGGGGCATAACTTGAAAACTAAGAAACGGGGAACAATCATTCTTGTGCGCGACGCATTGTCCGGCCCTAATACATATTCCTATACTGAAAATTGCATGAAGATATTCTGAACTTTTACTGAATTATGGAGCGTACAAGAATTTTTGAAAAAAAAAAAAAAAAAAAAAAAAAAAACAATCAAAGGGGCATAACTTGGAAAATAAGAAAGGGAGAACAATAATTCTTGTGTGCGACACATCATAGTTACCTAATACATATTCCTATAAAATTGCATGAAGATATCCATAACGGTTACTGAATTATTGCGCGTACAAGGATGTTTGGAAAAAATAATCAAAGGGGCATAACTTGGAAACTAAGAAAGAGGAAACAATCATTCTTGTGCGCGACACGTCGTCCTGACCTAATACATATTCCTATAAAATTGCATGAAGGTATCCTGAACGGTTACTGAGTTATGGAGCATAGAATGATGTTGACGGACGGACGGACGCCCGGACGGACGGACAGCGCCATGCCATAATAAGTCCGTTTTGTCAAAGCGGGCGTATAAAAAAATGGCATCTTATCCAACTATCGGTTCATTAAAAGCGAAAGGCAACCTTATAATCTAAAACGTCTACTTACCAAAGCAAAATTTACTTCAAATAAAAGTCCAAAGGTGAAAAACGAAACTGACCGAACTGTGGTTTCTGCAGCCCACTTACAGAAAGGAGCTCGATAACATTCAACTGCAGACCATGAAAATATGTCGTGTGATGTCAAAGATGTCATTCATGACATCGTTTTGCAAAAAAAAAAAAAAAAAAAAAAAGGCCACAATACATAACAACGAATTCTCGACCCCTAAACAACAATGCTAAAAGTAAGTGAACATATAGATAACTGACCGAAATATATACACCCAAATTATATACGATTTTCCTGTTTTGTAAGATATACACCAGGGGCAGATTCAAAGGGGTTCGTTGGGTTCAGTTTAGCACCCTTTGACTTTAACAAATTTCATTTTCATGGGACATTTTGGGTAGAGTTTGTTAAATTACCGTCGTAACTATATATATTCGCACCACTTAACTCTTTACCTTATACTTTTCTTCCACAATTCTATTTTACTACCTATGGATGTGTTTAATATTGATTGATGAGTGGCAAACAGTGTAAGCCCTGATCAGACGCCGCTATCTGATGCGTCTGATTAGGGTCTACACTGTTAGCTAAGGCCTGTCTTTCCGAATACGTTGGGTAAGTACGATAACTTGATCAAATCTCTCTCTCTCTCTCTCTCTCTCTCTCTCTCTCTCTCTCTCTCTACGTCTTCTGATGATCTACATTGACAGTAGTGAAACGCGTTAAAAAATTAAATTTTCACAGATTTCAAGGCACTTTTACTTTTTTCTTTTGTGGATATATTATCCTGTATTGTGGACTTTATCTGTTTTGATATATATATATATGGAAACTGCTCGATGGAAACTTTTAATTCTCCTTGATACTCGACCATCTTGATATTTCGCTAGCTATTATCCTGAAATGTCCGCATTCAAGCACATTGAAAAATTACCATTGATGTTGAATGTTTTTATCACGAAAACGTATGTTGTAAATACACATTAGAGTCACCTCATTGGGGCAATTCTAATGACTACATACAGCATACCATTATTGTATAGAAAATCGAAAAGACAACCCTAAATTATACCCATTTGCCTTATGGCCTGGCGTTATGTCTAACTCTGTGACTCACCTAACCATATTTAGAACAGACTTCTTTGGTTCCAAAGATGTTTGAGCCTTTGATCATTTGAAGTTATGTTATTAAATAGTAAAAACAAATTGCAAGAATACCGTACTGATCACAAGTACTCGGGCAGACAGGCTTGGTCAGGCCCCGAGGTTAAAAACATTTTTCATGCTCAACTCAGCAGAGCATGAATTTTGTCCTGCTAATAAATCTCAAGTTACTATCAATTGCAATTTCTTGGAAAAAAACATAGCTGAGCATGAAAATGTCTCTGCTAACATCAGACAACCATCATTGTGGTATATGAAGAGATTTAATAAAATCGAGCCTTCGTGTTTCCTTCTTTTGTGTGTTTTTTTTTTATTCGAAAGGCGATTTTTTTTTCATTTTACTTCAGTGCAGCTAGTATTTAGTTTTGCGGCCTCTCCTCGTACTTCACCAATATGCAAATTATATTTCCTTTGTGCTCATTGAGCCCTTTCTGGCTGCCTTAAAAGTCGACTACCGCTTTAGCCGGTGCTAGGGGACGGATCGCAAGAATCATTGTTTATATAGAAATACGTAATAAAACCCTACCCCCCACTCTCTTGTTCCATCTCTCTCTCTCTCTCTCTCTCTCTCTCTCTCTCTCTCTCTCTCTCTCTCTCTCTCTCTGAATAACCAAACTCTTAGGTACTCAAAGTCAACAAGTCTTTTTCACTTCTTTCACACCTAATATACAACCTCCATTATAACTAATAATCCACTGCATTTTTTTTAAATAAACAACTAAATACACAATACTGATGTACAGACATACCCAAATTTTCTGTTTTACCTACGTTTCTCTATAATTGTTGCTTTTCTTACTCTTTCTAATGATACAATTATCTAAGTTTGTTTTTAATTGAATGAGATCGTAGTTTATATTGTTTGTATGAATGCATATGAACAGTAATTCAAAATATCACTTGTACACTTGATCTTCGCCTTCTTTTCACAGTTGTTATTATCAAGGAGAAGAACTAAATAAGTAACATTGCTTTCGTTCTGATCCTTTAATATGTATTTTCATAACATTATATTTGTACCCATGTATACTTTGTGAAATAAAATATGTTTAAACCAAAACCAAGTCTCCCAATTTCCGTCTCTTGTGTATTCTTTGTCTCCACGGGCAACCTTTTAGATTTCTTCACTTCGCAGCTCAATTATGTAACATTTAACAATTTAAATTTACATAAAGAATAATGAATATGTACAGATAATACCTAATTTTAACTAACATAGACTCTTTAAATAATGTACACATCCTGAAACCTTGTTATCTTGACTGTAGTCACAATCAACTGAACAGTCATTGGCCATGTTGAGGTAAGGAACATCTGCTTAAATTTGTTACAAGAACGTCTAACACAAAATGGCAGAGAGTTCACAAACCCCGGGGTAGGTGCTTACTTTATTCAATTAATATAACCTTTATCTGTCATATATAAATATTGAATAAACGGGAAAGTATGTATGAATATTAAGAACAAATTACATTAAGCGGTTTTCCATGCATGCAGATTTTTTCCTACTGGTATATATTCCCGTGGCTACTAGTATTCAAAAAGAGCAACTTTGAAAACCCGGTATGATTTTTCGTAAGCGATGTACTAAAATAATACCCCGTGTTATTTTTCGTACGCAATGTACAAAATTGATACTGGGTATCAGTTTTGTCAGGATACAATTTGTCGCCATATCAAAATAAACAAGTCATCACGAAAACATGCCTGTATAATTTTGACCCCCTTAAACCCCACTTTTATATAATAAAACTGGGGTTTAGAGGGGTATATATTATTTTTCTTATTTCTGCTCAAAAACATAGCTTGTGGGTACTCGTTAGAACCGCCTCGCCAAGCGGTTCTAACGAGTACCCACAATCTATGTTTTGAGCAGAAACATGAAAAATATCAGAATTTTTATCTGAAAATTTTACAGTTTTTTGGTGGTGAAATTTTCAGTATATTTGAATAGGCGTGCTTTCGTAATGTGAACTCATGAACTAATACAATCAGATCCACATCAAAAAAGGTAAGAGAAAAATCCAGGGACTGTCACAATCACAAGCCGCAGCCCCTCCCAGACACCAAGAGCTAGAGGAAACAGACAAAACCAAACAAGAGCGAATCGAACAAATGTACGAAAAGCACTAAGTAAGCTTTCTCTTCCCAAAGGAAGGTAATCGCAATGCTAAAAGGACTGAAAAACACAAAAACAAAATAACACAAGGCGAGAGTTAAAACAAATCGCCTCGTACAATAACCCACAAAGCAACAGAGAGTAAGACTAACACCGGGACCACCGCCTTAGAACGGTTAGTAGACTAAACTACCAAGGGGTTTACTGAATAAACCACCAAGGGGTTTACGAAGTGCCCAACACCAAAGGGAAAGGCAGAATAACACAATTAAGCAGTCACAAAATGAACAGATGGCAAGCAGAGTTGGCAACTCTTTCCCAAAACAGATGGCAACTCTGTACTTAAACTTAACTCATATATCTTAAAGTAACATGGTTGTTAAAATAATAACATTAGAAAGTTAAACACTACTTAACAATTAACAAAAAGTACCATGACAAAAAGTACCGCCTTGGCACAATCCGAAATTATTACTTTTCGGGAGTGGGGGCTAAACTAGCCTTACGAGATCGCAACCCTCGCCCTCAGCTAGTTGTAAAAACATACATTTGTTCTGTGTGGAGGTCTTTAAACTCATCCATGAATATTTACGGGCAACTAATGAATCACAGAAAAAGCATATAATGAAGCAAAGATGAGGACTCAACAGAAACAACGTGTTGAGACACTTGTAGACACTTGGGTTGTCAAACACAACTGGAATATTTGAGCAAAAGAAAACCAACAGCTGAACCCCGGCGAGCCGATAAAAAAATACCATAAAATTTCCGGCCAAAACCTTTATATAGGGAATGCAGATAGAGTGATGAAGCAGACTGAGTTATAACTCAACCAAGTTGATGCATATGCTGAAGCATTTTCAGAACTCCTTCAAGTTACAGGAGAAGCTGTAAAATCATTAAAAATGACTGCATTACGTTTGAAGTATAACATATGCCTATAAAAGTATAAAATAAAACTGGTAATTAAGTTTAAAAGCTAACGAAACTCTTTAGTAATCTTTTTTGTAAAGGTAATATGACTTTCATAAGCTACAAGGAGCTGATCCGTCACAGTTAGTATATAGTTGCGAAATCTACGTGAAGTCTTTGATAAACAGTCTTGAGTTAGTCATATAAAGGGAGGTTGGCAGTTAGGCTTCACCCCAATTACTAATATCATTTACATAAGAGGATACCTTTGCCAAACCAGTAAGATGAAATGTTTATACTCTATACAAAGGACATTAAAAATATTACCGTTTAAAAACGATCTCTTTATACAAGCACATTTTACATTGTAATATGGTATTTATAGTATACGAGCGTATATTCCAGCTACGAAAAATGCAATTCTATTTTCAGTCTATGTTTAGGATACTGGACACATTATGTAGACCGTCTCCAGAAGCCAAATTTTGTGACTTCCTGTTTGCATACCTGCCTGCTAAGCTGTTTACTATCAAGAGAGCCTTTGCTTCCAGGAGGATAAAGTAGACTTTTTTTTAAACGGGACAAACTGCTTTTAGCAGAGTTGTCTGCAATGAAAGTATATCAGGTCACCTTAAAAAGTACACGAATTTTGTTCTTTACAATTACGTTAATCGGGGTTTTCATGCTGTTTTCTGAAGAGATTTTATCTCCTTTCTCGACATCAAACTTATCGTGGATCTTAATTTACGTCCGGCAAATCAGTCTGATTCTTATTGATTGTGCTTTGTTCTCTGTGTTTTGCGTAGAAGGATTTAACTTTACAGAATGATATGAAAAACAGTATCGTACCAAAAACAAATACGGTAACAGCAAAATCTCTGGTTAGATACCACGGCATTTCATTGTAATGATCATCATTCTCCACAAAAACAGAAATACTGTTAACGGCAACATTCGGGCGTTCTTTTCTTGAGCCTCCACTGTCAGTCACCACATCCACACATACAGCAATAGTATTAACATAATAATCGTCAATTTGATCTTGATATAAAACTATATCAAAGTCAAATATGTTAAATGCCACACCATTATTCCTCCATTCTTGTTTTGTTAAAATGGTTCTGTAACACCAGTTGGAATTAGATATCGTCATACTGCTACCATGCCACTTTGGTCTCCACTCTTTCACCATCATTGGATAAAGACGTCCTTTACTTACATCTATCAGTATATTGTTTTTGTTTTCTGTGTAAACTTGGTGACCAAATTGGTATTTTAGTGCAACAATCTTCCCATTTTTTAGTCTCATGTAGGGTGTACTTTTCATCGTTTGCAAAAAGGTATAAATTTCCTTAATCGCCTGGCCGTATTTAATTCCACTACTCGAATTGCATAAGTACACATTGAACAAATAATATTCTACAGGGTGGTTTCTTGATCCCGGAAGAAACCACAAAGAATTTTCCAGTATTTGAAGACTAATTGTACGTTTCAAAGTATAATTAACTACAGGGTATAACGTCTCTGCTAACTCTTGCCTAAAGTCTTCAGTGACCGATTGATCTATGGTGACTTGTAACTTGAAATACAGATTCAGTCCAGACAAGATATCATAAAGTGGCCTACAATGACCGTCGTTCATAATATGGTCGCGAGGACACAAAACTGGCCTGCAGAAATTCTGAAAATGAAGAGAAATCAAATTGTTATTGTACTCGTAGCTAGTGGGACTTAATAGACTTAGAAGATTTTCTATCAGTTTTATAAAGGAGACCTGAAGACCAACCCCACCTCCCCCTCACACATCTGAAATGGTTCATTCTACAAAGAAAAAATACCCCCCAATGGGATCATACTATTTCTTTTTAAAGTCGACTCTTTTCGGAACAGAGACAAAATTTTTCTGCAAGTGTCGCCTCCTTTGAACGTGTACTAGTTTCCGTAGCTTAAGAATTTGGACAAACTGGATGGAGCAAAACACTGCAGACCCATATCTGATTCTACAGAACGCAGAATCTGATTTGAGCGCTCACCATCTGATACAGTTTCATCATTAAACATGTGAAGCCACTAATCCGGCATATATATATATATATATATATATATATATATATATATATATATATATATATATATATATATATATATATATATATATATATATATTTGGAACTAAATTGGTATTCCGTTGGGAACTAATTGTGCTCCTCTTGTTGCAGATTTGTTTCTTTTTTGTTTTGAGAGAGATTTCATAAAGCCTCTCACGGGAAAATCAGGCTGTCATTATTGAGGCTTTCAATTCAACTTCAAGTTACATTGATGATTTATTGAATATTGACAATATTTACTTTGACCAAATGTAGGACCGCATATACCCTACTGAACTCCAATTAAATAGAGCTAATTCTTCCAATACCGAGGAACCTTTGTTTTATTTGAATCTATGTCTATCTAATGGTACAGTTTCTACCACAATTTATGATAAACGAGACGATTTTGATTTTGATATAGCCATCATACCTCAACTTATTAGATTCGCCAGAGCTTCTTCAAATATTAGTGACTTTAACTGCCGTAATAAAGCCTTACTGCCAAACTTCTTAGGCAGGACTATCGTTATTTTAAACTTCGTAAGGCATTTTCGAAATTTTACATCAGACACAGTGCCTTGGTAGAAAAATATAGCGTCAGTCTGAAAACACTTCTGCAGCAAGGTATATCGGAACAAGAATTTTATGGTGACTTGGTGTACAGATTTTTAAAAAAATGTAGGAAAATCTAACTTTTCGGAGCAATTCAGAAAACTAATTAGCCGTTATAAAAGAATTGGCTATAGCCTGGATATTATGCGGCAGACTGCATGCCTACTTGTCAACCCAGTCATTGTTGATGGCTTCACTCTTTAATTGCACGACGGCGGTTCGGACCGCAAACTCAATGACGGCCTCTTCGTAAATTTTTAACCAGTGGAGTGGGTCTTGACGATTTGTCTTTAGCTTGGCTCGCCGTGGTTAAACTATTGGTTATTATTTACTCTGGAATCAGTAGAATTAGCCATGAGTACTCGTCTTTGTTTATTATAGTGATTAATTTGATTTTTATGTTTTCGCTTTGATGCATTGACTGTGTTGGAAGCCTTATGCGAACCGAAATTTTATGTTTTTCTGTATTAAGAGTAGCATCGGGACCCAGGGTGAAATTGTCTAGCTGTAAAAGTGCTTTTATACCCCGATGGGTTTACTCTACTGACCGTTCTAAGGCGGTCATCCCGGTGTTGGTCTTACTCTTTATTGCTTTGTGGTTTATTCTACGAGGCGATTTATGTTATGTCTTACCTTGTGTTATTTTGTTCTTGTGTTTTTCAGTCCTTTTAGCATTGCAATTATCCCGCTTGTGGAAGAGAGAGCTAATCTTAGTGCATGTCGTAGGTTTGTTCGATTTGCGCTTCTTTGGTTTTATCTGTTTCCTCTTCCTCTTGGTGTCCGCGAAGGGCTGCGGTTTGTGATTGTGGTATTCCCTGGACTTTTCTCTTACTTGTTTTTTATGAATACAAAAAAAAAAACAAAAAAAAAAACAAAAAAAAAAAAAAAAAAAAAAAACAAAAAAAAACAATGCACACAATTAGTCAAAATAGAAAAAAAAAGTGTTAGACAAAATAATTAAATACCATATATCTCATCTGAAGTGTATGTACAAACAAAAATGTTATTAAGTGGTTTGTTTGCTTTGAATAATGGCATAAATTGTCAAACACTTCTTTTGAACAAAGTGTTAGATTTGAAAGACATGGGAAGTATAGTAACTAGTTTCTAGGGCGCTGAAAAGATGCAAATTTACTTTTTTATTATTATATATATTTGTGTTTATAAAACAACTCTATAGCAGATATGCATACAGCGTATTTCGCGAAAACTTGCACGTTTCTTAGGAGGACAGTTGATACTTAACTAATTCTTAGTATACAGAACCTTGTGTATTCAGGTTAAAATCATAAAATGATAGAGAAAAAAAATGCTCAAAACAGAAAGCAGAATGTCTATTTTCTCATGCGCATATGCAGGCATGACGTCATTAGTGACATTACGGTTGCTTTCCACATTTAAGGGAGAATTTCCTGTTTTCCAAATTGAATTGAGAAACCCGACTACTAGTTTCTATTTTGACAGAGTATTCTCTGACATGCAAAATATGCATGATCTGATAACATGGCGAATGCCCTATGACTGGGTATCGTATTTGTCATGAATATTATGCGGTAGGCGGCATCTGGTCGGGGTCTACAATGTCTTTTACGTATCCATGAGTATTATGGCCGTCAGATCTGAGCAAACAGTGAAGACGCAGATCATATGCCGTGGTAGCGATGCCTGGTTGGGACCTACACTGTTTGCCCGACATTTACTTTTCAGCCACATGTACAGGCACTGAAAGGGGGATTGGTCAAAAGTTAGCTCAAATATGGCAAGGAATGAAGGTGATCTAATGTTTACGGTAAAAAGGCTGTGATACAGTTACAATATACCATTTAAACCGGGGCACAGCATTGCCTACAAGAATGCATGAGCGTCCGCCGAAGTTTAGATTAACCTGCACATACTGCTCAGAGTATTCGCTGTCCGACTGAAAGCGCTTTGAATCCTTCACTACCCACAAAATGCCCTGTGAAGATTCTGGAAGACAGCGTGGATATGCAGACTAATCTAATTCTTCGCCAGGCGCACACGCAAACTTGCAGGAAATGTTGCGCCCCGATCTATTTAACCCATTTAAGCCTAGCCTCCCATAAAAAAGGACATTGGCGAACAGTGGAGTCCCAGATCAGACGCCGCGGAATACGGCGTCTTATCAGGGTCTACACTGTTTGCATTAAAGTCAGAAATTTCTACAAAACATAATAATAATACAAACTAACCAGGCACCCCGTATACAGGAAATGGACCTGTCCAAAGTCTTAAGGTGGAAGAGTCCACTCGGCTTAAATGGGCCAATAATTATCAACCGAAGCTCGTTCTTACCATGACATCCAGATACCCAGCTGGGCACATCGGAGAAGTCATATATATAAGTGTCGTTTCGTTCATGTACACATCAGTGATTTCATCCTGTGTGTCTCTTGCACTGTTCTGAAGCAGGCTTCGTTTATTCACTGACATTCTATATACAGGTATGTTCTCATTCCATCCATAATATTCACAATCTTTATCCAGGGAATTTCCATCAGTGTTACAACGGAGGCATGCTATATTCTTGAACATTTTTCGTGAACTGTTTACTTTATGGATAACTACGAGACTGAGGGCAGACTCACACAATAATTTAATATGTTCATCGTATGCTTGCCATAAACCAGTTACGTTACACGTGCCGATATCAAATGCATGACACACCGGTGTCAAGTTTGGGATGGATGGCATAAATTGAATATTAGTGCCGTAGTTGTTCTTAAAACGGAAATCGGATAAGATTAAGTTTTGATTTCTATAAAATGTATGATCGTACATCCAACGTTTAAATACAAACACTGGCTGCCAGAAGTGAGCTGAATCCTCGTCAGCTTCCCGAAGTTCGTTACACTGAAGACAATGCTTGTTGACATAGGTTATTCCGGTAACTGATGACGTCACAGGAATTATATCGGTAATAGTTGCACTTTCAAAGCCTGCCTGGCATTTATTTTTAATCGAACCGCTCACAAACGACACTGGACAGGAGGCCACCATTTCATATGCAATAGAGTTTAAATATTCATTTGGGTTATAGAAAGCCTGAGGCCGTATACATACTGTTTCAGGATTCATTTCAGTCATTTGCGATACGTCGTGTTCTTTAATCACTTGTGATACATTGTTTTCCCTCGTCACTTGCCATACCTCATTTTCCTTAGTCACTTGAGATACATCGTTTTCCTCAGTCACTTGCGATACACTGGTGTCCTTCGTCACTTGCGATACACTGTTGTCCTTAGTCACTTGCGATAAAATGTTGTCTTCAGTCGCTTGCGATGCATTGCTGCCCTTTTCCAGATATTCAGGAGTAACTCCGTTGTCGTTTGGAATAGCATCTGGAACAGAGCCCGTAACATTGTTTTCCCTCGTCACTTGCCATATCTCGTTTTCTTTAGTCACTTGCGATACACTACTGTCCTTAGTTACTTGCGATACATCGCTGTCCTTTTCCAAATATCCAGGAATAACGTTATCGTCGTTTAGAATCGATTCTGGAGCAGAACCTGTAATAGGATACACTTGGTGCATTACCCGCCATTATAGACAATGGCGATAATTATTATGGCTTCTTGTTTGTTTACCCGTAAACTGATCACTTTCTGAATAGGGAAAGAAAGAGCTTGCTCTAATGAGAGCATATTCTTTGCCTTTCCAAAAGGGAGCAAAGACAAATCCCAGTCAGCATTCTACGTAAATCTATATCGGGCCGATGACGGCCCGATGTAGATTTACGTAGAATGCCAGCTGGGATTTGACCGAGTTGTCCCCCGCGAAGTTCTCTCAATTCCTCGTAAAGCATATGGCGAACCTGTTCTGTTATCTGTCGCAATACATCAATATTTTAATAATAATATCTGGACAAGCAAAACGCACTTTGAGCTATTTGTCAGCAGCATAAACGCTGATCAGGCTGCCATTCACATTCACTCAGTTTAGGCACTATCTACCCTGTTCTCTATCGGGACAATAACTGAGCTTTGGTAAGCGAAAACGGTATCTAGACCATGCTGCACATCAACAGTTTGATCAATGGCTTCAACTTCCTAGGACACCTTATTAAATACATACCGTATTTACTCTAAGTACGCAGATACTTTGTATTATTACCAGTCTTGTCGTAAAATGGTAGTAAGAAAAAAACAAAATAAAAAACAAACAAAACATTTCAGTAGCTACTGATATGACTAAACATTGCTGGATTAGTAAAAACAAAGTAGGCCATAATCAGACGCTGTGTTTTATAGGGTCTGATCTGGTTCTTCACTGTTTTTTTTCAGCCCAGTGTGTATTTAGGGTAAGCATGAGTAAGTACTTCTGTTAGTGGATAGTGAAAACCTTTATCAGAGCGCAAGTATGCAATCTGATCTGTGTCTTAGTTGTCTCCATATCACTCAAAGACAAGGTCGCTTTTTGGATACATATAGGATCAGGATTTGTTTCATGCAACTCATAGAGCTTGATCGGGCTACACGTAACCATGTTTAATGAGTAATCCTTTTCTGCAAATTTAAAACGAGCGAACAAGAGTTATTCACGTTATCTCTGGCTACTTGTATATGTAAAGCTCTAGTTAAGGCGCTTTTTTCAATCCAAAAGTATTGATAGTTTTCTTATTTCTCCACAAAAACATATGTTGTGGTACTCATTAGAAGCGCCTCGCCGAGCGCTTCTAATGTGTACCCACAACATATGTTTTCGTGGAAAAATAAGAAAACATATTAACCTGACACCCACTCTTATCTAGACCTATGTATATGGAAAGCAAATCTTGCATACAAGTACCTGGAATAGATGTCTGGTGTCTTGTTGGAGAGAACATACCTGTTGTTTTCTTTTCTGGAACATTTTGATTCTGTAGCTTTCGGACTGGACAACAGCCGCGTAGTTTTGTCATGTCTGGGTCACACGAACATGGTATGCAACAAGGCATAGGATACATTTCCTCGTCAGATTCTAGTTGAAAAATACTGGAATTATCCAGGCTTGCGTTGCCACAGAATTTTTCGTGAAGTTGTAGAAGATCCATAAGTAATACATTGTTCGTATTGTTAACAACACTTGTATTTAAGTCCACAACTATCAAATTGGCATATAAACTTACATGTAAAAATACTATACGTATGATGTGATTCATGATTGTTTATTTATGTTGTCACTAGATCTTTTCAAGGACATTCCCATACCACCAGAAACTATAAAATATTCGAGAAATAAGATTAACAGCGTTTGGAGTAGATGGACTGCTCTTTTAGATAGCCGTATCTCATTAATCTATTATGTTTATCCATTAAAGCTTAGCATGCCGGGTAACATCTTCAGCAGACGGCAAAATGATATTTCCCCAGAAAACGTGTTTATATGCAAATTGCCTCCGACGGAGACAATTTGTATCAAACGTCAAGTATTGTTTCCTGAGAAAAATATCAGTTTGTCGTCCGCTGAATTTGCCCGGATGTTTGGTAAAGGGTTAATGTGTTCTGAATTCCATTGAATAGATAATTTGTACGGAAATACTACTGTTTCAACAGAATTTCATTTCAGACTGACAGCATATTCCAATATTCCACTGTTTTATCTGACAATTCATGAGGGTCGTTTAATACATGACTATATGGAATTACTAATTTAACAAAATGATAATTCTTCAATATCAGTGCAAATTTGGAGAACTTTATGTCTTTATGCCTCGGGTTTACAGCACCTTCAAAAACAAGACGCGGACAGTCAATACTTTATCGAACCTGATACTGGGCTCTTCATATAAAATCTTTACTATCCAAATTTTATAGGATAGGTCGTTTACAATCGACCCAAATTATACAAACACCAAAATTTCCTTAAGATTGTTGTCCACATGATTATCACTGATTACAAAATAATAATAATAATAATAATAATAATAATAATAAAATCAACTCGCTCGTGTGTACGAAATCCAGGTAACGGTTATTTTTAACCGCTCTATTCTCAGAGTGCAACGAGGGTCATCTGTCAATCCTTGAATGGGACATAGAAAAAGGGTGCAGACTTAAAAAAAATAAAATCATTTTTCATGTGGCTAAGTCGTCATTTATATTACAGTAAATCCGTATACATGTAGTTTCAGATACGAGGGATGTTCGAAATGAATTGCTTATTGTCCTCTAGCTCCATATCCACGTGGGGCACGATAAAAACCAATACATCCCTGTATATAGTTATTCAATATCTACACAATGGTGTATAAATGTACATGTTAGACTAAGTGTAAGACATAAAATTTGCCATTTGAATACACGCAGCCATTGACCACTGCAGTAAAAATGGTTGGTAGAAGCGTCGACAAAAAAGATGAAATACGGGCTTACATCAAAGCTCGCTCAAAACTTGGTTGTTCTTTGAAGAAGCTGATGACTGAAATTTCTACTGCTTTTGGACCTTCTTGTGTGTCTTATGACACAGTTCGGTGGTGGAAAAAGAAATCTGAGTCTGGTGTAGAGTCCATAAAAAATGCACCAAAATCAGGTAGGCCAAAATCTGCATCTCGTAAAGAAATCGTTTCCAAAATAAAGGAAATCATTGAAGGAGATGCCAGATTTACAGTTCGTGATATTGCACGAAAGGTAGGCATATCACTATCAACGGTTCACCTTATTTTGAAGAAGCATTTGAAAGTCAGAAAGATTTCTGCTAGATGGGTGCCACATCTGTTGACTGACGAGCAAAAGAGGCAACGGGTTAAAGTGGCCAAAAAGCTGCCTCAAATGTTTCCAAAATATGACAAAAAGCAGTTTGCCAATGTCGTCACAGGTGATGAAACCTGGGTCCATTATTTTGTGTCCGTCAGAAAGGTTAGCAATAAGATCTGGGCCACTAAACACAGCAAACGCCCAATAATTGCCAAACGTTCTTTGGGTACAAAGAAGGTTTTGTATGCAATCTTCTTCTCTGGTGAAGGAGTCGCAATAACAGTGCCAGTGAAAAAGGGCAAAAGCATCACCGGAAAGTACTACAAAGACGTAGTACTGATGAAACTGAAAAAGTATTATCAGAAACGACGCCCTGCCACTGGTTTTAAACATGTCCGTCTTCTACATGACAATGCCCCAGCTCATACCTCCGCAATAGTTACGGCGTTTTTGAAGAAAGAAAAAGTAACTGTTTGCCTCACCCCCCTTATTCTCCAGACCTTGCCCCATGTGATTTCTTTTTGTTTCCGAAATTGAAAGCATTCCTTGCTGGGCGGAAATACCAGTCCCGACAGGCACTTGGATCTGCCATTCATCAGTACCTTATTACTGTGCCCAAATCAGCGTACCGTGACGCCTTCAAGAAGTGGATACATCGGCTGAAACTTTGCATTTCTAGCCACGGGGAGTACTTCGAGGGCATGAAATGGGTACTTTTGGGCTAACTTGAAATTTGAAGTCTCCAGATAGAAATAAGCAATTCATTTCGAACATCCCTCGTATGTATCAGTATAGTTTGAAAAATGTCATATGGTGCAGGCTTCAAGATGATGACGAATGACGTCATGTTATTGGAGCCCCTCGGGGGTTACCGGGCCGTCGGATGTGGCAGAGTTTGGACAAAAAGACTAGACCGGCCTCAAATTTTTAGGTTTGGTTCCCCCAGGGACTCCTCTAATATGACACATGAACAATCTTATAAAAATGACGAGTCTGTTGCGGACCTAAATGAACAATGTTCAATTAATTCAACAGTCTGTGATCTTCGACTTACTGTGATACCAGGACCTCTTCATATATGAATCTTACATATTTTATACGTGATAACTCTTAGATGCAATTTAACATCTGGGTATTTCTTAATAATCTTTCTATCAAACGTGATCTGAATTCTTAAACAAAAATTTTAAATACCATGGCAAATCAGTGATAAAACATCTTATATATTGAAATATAAATGCAACAACTTTTAGCCAGTGGAAACTTAAATTTAGCAAAGTAAATATTTTAAAGTATTCATAACACACATTATATATTTATCTGGTTTTAGCTAATATCGCACTGTTTCTTACCATCCATCTGCTGATAGTCTGAGGTATTTTTAAATTATGTGTTCAATTGTGTATATAGTACGAGTCATTTTACTTTGTTTATATTTGTGAATATGTACAAATATATGTTTTATATATGAATGCTTAAATTGATTTGTTGAGTGATTTTAAATCATCATGCATACTTGTTTTGTAAAATTGAGGACCATATGTTAGACTGGCACTCGTGCCAAATATGTTATCCTCTGGAAATAAATTTATTATTATTATTATTATTATTATCATGTTAATGATAAAGAAAAAAAAACTCTCAGCATGAGGAGACATTACTGACAATAACAAGTTTGCATGTTAAGAGCTTAATCCAGGCCAGTTAAAGCCACATTAAATGCAGAAAATGGAAATAAAACATCTTGGCCCAGTTGTTCAAGGCATCGTTAGCTTAACGAGCTCGTTAAGAGTCATTTTGTTAACTGTTTTAGCGGATTCAATATACAATATTCTGATATTTTTGCTGAAAAAATGTGAGTAGCTTTTGAACTGCAAAAGCTACTCACATTTTTTCAGCAAAAAAATTCAGAATCGTTAACTAACGACGTTGTTAGATTTGAACAACTGGGCCCTGGAGTAATCCCCTTGAGTACCCTCCATAGCATAGGTAAAATTAGGTATCCACAAGTATCTTATTTTATTCTCCATGATAATTGCCCTCGATGTCTCAGTCGGATGCGCGTCCCGACTGATGTTCAGAAAGTCGCGGGTTCAAACCCCACGGGTTCATGCAACATTCTTTCGTGGAGACTGATCATTATCTCCTTTCGGCTGATACAAAAAAAGGGCAGTTGTCTGTTCCTTGCGAAATAATGTGCACAAATACCGGTTAACCGCATAGAGGGCTAAACCTGCCCAGGAAAACGTGTGGTTAGACAAACTGACCGGCTCGACATGACCCTAATAAATGGGTTAACTGGGCTTTAAAACATCAACTCAGTTAATTTTCCATGACAGTGTTGTGGGTACTCAATAATTAAACCTCGACAAGGCTCTCCTAAGGAGAACCAACAAAGTTTTCTCATCATTACGAAAGCATGCCTATTCAATTATACTGAAAATTTCACCACCAAAAAATGACAAAAAAAAAAAAAAATCAGATAAAAATACTGATATTTTTCATATTTCTGCTCAAAACATAGATTGTTGGTACTCGTTAGAACCGCCTCGGCAGGGCGGTTCTAACGAGCACCCACAATCTATGTTTTTAAGGGGTCAACCTTATATAGGTATGTTTTCGTGATGTGGTTATATGAAACATATCTGCACTTTGTGGTTGAAAAAAAAAGTACTTTATCTGGATCTCTGTCCCCTCTGACTTCGCCACGATATAGGAACGGTGTTTGTTTACGGTCGGGATTTTTCTTGTTTACACATGGTATTGGTCGGATTGTCTCATGTGAGGTGATTCCATAGCTCCAGACACAGATGACGTTCTTCTTTTGCTATGAAAACATGCACGTGCTCATAATAGTTTGGATGAAAGAAACACCCTGTCTGCAACCATGTAAGTACAGTTGTCCTCAGAACTCTAGATAAGAGAAGTACTGAATAAATTAACATCTGTTTTGGCTAAATATCATCACGAAAACATGTCTATGTAATTTTGACCCCCTTAAACCCCATTTTTATATAGTAACACTGGGGTTTACAGGGGTATACATTATTTTTATTTCTGCTCAAAAACATAGATTGTGGGTACTCGTTAGAACCGCCTCGCCGAGGCGGTTCTAACGAGTACCCACAATCTATATTTTGAGTAGAAATTTGAAAAATATCAGAGGTTTTCATCTGTAAATTTTCAGTTTTTGGAGGTGAAATTTTCTATATATTTGAATAGGCGTGTTTTCGTAATGGCATTTGTTTTCAAAACAGTGTTCTGATTCAGAATTTCCATTTCAAAACATAGATATCCAACGGCTTTAAAGGCTCCATATTCCTCAAAAACAGGCATTTTTTCACCCAAGATAAGTTTAATAAATTAATATATGGTATAAATACGAAATTTTAAAAGCTGTCAAGTGCAACATTTTATGATTGTATTATACCATATATCAGTTTATTGAAACTTGGATTATAAACTGTCTATTTTTGAGGAATATGGAGTCTTTAACCCTTGAAGCGCTACACACAACTGCAGCAGGCGACATGCTTTTTTTTTTTTTGTTTTTGATACATTTTGTCTGCCCAGCAGATTATTCACATGGCATGTCCATACATAACGAAAACATGCCTATTCAAATATATTGAAAATTTCACCACCAAAAATTGAAAATTTTCAGATAAAAAATTCTGATATTTTTCATATTTTTGCTCAAAACATAGATTGTGGGCACTCGTTAGAACCGCCTCGCCGAGGCGGTTCTAACGAGTACCCACAATCTATGTTTTTGAGCAGAAATAAGAAAATTTATGTATACCCCTGTAAACCCCAGTTTTACTACATAAAATTGGGGTTTAAGGGGGTCAAAATTATATAGGCGTGTTCTCGTAATGTCATATATTCTAATATTAAAGAATAACACAAGCCTGATTTGAGTATTATACATATTATTCAGCTGCGTTTAACCCATTTAAACCGAGTGGACTCTTCTACCCTAACTCTTTGAACAGGTCTAATTCCTGTATAAGGGGTGTCTGGTTAGTTTTTATTATTGTTTGGTTTGTAGAAATTTCTGAATTTAATGGAAACAGTGTAGACCCTTATTAGACACGCATTCTGCGGTGTTTGATCTAGGTCTGCACTGTTTTCCAATGTCCCCATTTATGGGACGCTAAGCTTAAATGGGTTAAGGATTCTTTACAGCAGCATTTTTTTTTTTTTTTTTTTTTTATGGAAACCTGTTTGGGAAAAACATTCATTTTAGCGAGAGTCTGCATTATATAAGATGACGTTAGCATTCATTTTTCGGAAACCAATGTCTAAAATACCTTGTCACTTTGAAACCATCAGTAATGTACTCAGTTGCTAGAAGCATTATCAAGAGTTCTGTATCCGATAAAATACAGTTGTTGTTTGCTATAAATCTTTCACTCTAATGTAATATTTCAGATATTGCCATGTTTGATACCTGAATATTTCAAGATTACCAACAACTGCTCCTCAAGGTCATTACGTAAACACGCCAATTCAAATATATTGAAGTTTTACAACCAAAAAAGGAAAAAAAAATCAGATAAAATATTCTGATATTTTTCTTATTTCTGCTCAAAACATAGATTATAGGTACTCGTTAGAACCGCCTCGGCGAGGCGGTTCTAACGAGAACCAACAATCTATGTTTTTTGAGCAGAAATAAGAAAAATAATATATACCCCTGTAAACCCCAGTTTTACTATATAGAATTGGGGTTTATGGGGGTCAAAATTATATAGGTATGTTTTCGTGATGGTCCAGTTCTAATTCACTATAAGATGGAAGTGATTTGCGTCTGTATGTTACTGTTGATTTAGGCCAATAACATTGTGACTGTTGACTGGGAGTATGCTTGATTTGTTTGTTTTATTCGGGTCTTACGTCGCTTTCAACAATCTTTCAGTCATATCGCGACGGTGTCTAGATATGGCAGGGTGCTCAGTGCTCACTTTTAAAGTGCTGCCTGTCTGAAATGTCGCGCCCAAGAAACTTGACACGACATTCCACCCAATGTATTATACTGACACTGAGCTAACCAGTTCTGGTTCCTGGCTCTATATTTTTAATGCTGAGCGCCAAGCGTAAGAGCAGGTAGTTCCATTTTTAAAGACTTTGGTATGACGCGGCGAGAATTGAATCCGCAACTACCCGGTACAAAGCGGACTGGGTGTATGACTGAACATTGCGTTGATATGAGGTTCAGTGGTCTAGGTAAGGATCAGCCAAATCGATGACAGATCACGTAAAAGGAGTACTTGTGATATGTAGATGTGAAGTTCTCGATCAGCTTACACACGTTATTTGATCAGTGTCATCACTGCTCCAACACAGGCTCATTGGGAACTGTTAATTGTAATAAGAACAATAAAGGTCCTGAGTCCTATCTAAACCTATACATTATATTCAGTCTGATGACCCTTTAAACACATTTTTTCAGCCAAAAGTATTATGTCATTCCTCCATAAAACTTACCCAGCAGACACACAACGTTTAAACGTTGAAACAACGTCGATTTAATGTTGATCCAACGACTTTACATTGAATTATCATTAAATCGACTTTATTTCAACGTTGTGTGCCTGCTGGGTAGAGCATCACGAAAACATACCTATAGAATTTTTACCCCCTTAAACCCCACTTTTAAATAGTAAAACTGGGGTTTACAGGGGTATACATTATTTTTCTTATTTCTACTCAAAAACATACATTGTGGGTACTCGTTAGAACCGCCTCGCCGAGGCGGTTCTAACGAGTACCCACAATCTATGTTTTGAGCAGAAATACGAAAAATATCAGAGTTTTTTTTTTATCTTAACATTTTTAGTTTTTGGAGGGGAAATTTTCTATTTATGTGAATAGGCGTTGTTTCGTAATGGTGTGTGAACTAGTTAGAAGTTTTCGCTGTGGGTCTTCAATGAGACCCACAATGTACACTTTTGTGGAGACGCAAGTAGAATCTTTAACTGGATACTCCTTGTCTGGAACTATATGTATTGGACACTTGTCTAGTTACTAGAGAAATGTTCTTACTTCACAGACTAGATGTATAAAGTTTTTGATAGTCCCATATTCAGTTCATTATTGTGAAGCCAAGAGATAGAAGGCAATCATGTAAGGCGTAAAAAATAGCTGTTTCCACTAACATGCTAGAAAAAATGGTGGGGAGTTTGAGAAACTATTTTTTATTTTTCTATTTTATTTTCCAGAATAGAACAAGGTCGGGCCTGTAATTTTATGAAAAATATACGTATTTTGTTGAGGATCGGTGCTTTATTTTTTTACTTTTTCATTTTTACTGATAAAAATAGCAGAGTCATGTTTTGAAACAGTGTCGGTCGGTAAAACTAGGGTTTACAGGGGTATACATTATTTTTCTTACTTCTGCTCAAAAACATAGATTGTGGGTACTCGTTAGAACCGCCTCGTCGAGGCGGTTCTAACGAGTACCCACAATCAATATTTTGAGCAGAAATATAAGAAATATCAGAATTTTTATCTGAAAATTTTCCTTTTTTGGTTTGTAAAATTTTCAGTATATTTGGATAGGCTTGTTTTCGTAATGTTCTTTCATTATCATCCTTCTATCGTCTCGATACGACAAACAATGTTGGAAGAGACATAAATCACTAAATCTTCATCATCATGCTGACTTCGGACCATGTGGTCCTGGTCCTGTTTTGGAATCCCAATAGGGCCGGAATTCAGCTCATAACTGTAGGACGCTTCCTTCCATAAAACATTTCATTAAGACCCTTCTATCATCTCCATAGGACTTAAATTTTATGCTGAAAGGGACGTTTTACGCCAAATCATCATAATCATCTGCATGGGGACTACACAATAAGCATTGCTTCAAGTCATTGCGCAACTGGCGTCGTGGTAAAGAACATTCTGAACTAGCCGCCATGTTGGTTTGCCGTCGCATTTGAAGAGTTTATATGGAGTTTTGGGGCGTTTTTGTCACAATTAGCCTTTGGAATCGTAAGTTATGCTCCATGGTTATTTCATTGCAATAACATTTGCCGGGTCCTTCGGAAGATATTTGAACACTCGGCCTAGCGGCCTCACGTTCAAACAGCTTCCTCGGGACCCGGCAAATGTTAATGCATGAAAACCCATGGGTGATCCCTTTATTGAAGCGACGTTCTTGCATAAAGTGTCTATTACGAAATGCTATTTACAATGAAATTAGTCATTTCAAAGAAGGTAGAAATACCCCAGAAAATGACATTCAGTAACGCCAACCATTTTGTAAAGGGAGGTAAATGTTAAATGCTATTTGAATTTATCGCATGCGGTTATGTACCTTACGATATCCAAATAATGCATTTTTATTTTTGTTTTCTTTCCTAAGTTTCATGTATCATGCATTAAATTATGATATTGAACAATCGCACGACAAAACCTATAATAAGACCTGTGTGCCAGTTATCCCTCTTTGAATAGCCCATGGGCTGTAGAGCGCACATGAGATCTGCGAAGACTCAGATCAGACTGCGCGAATGCACAGACTGATCTGAGTCTTCGCTGTCGCACGTATTATTGTAGGTTGTGTCGTGTGCTGATTCATATATACCTTTACGAAGTTATAGAGCAGTGAAGCGTGTCATTCCGCCTATTTATTAGTATCCTGACTAAAGATCCAGCTGGTAATCTCGTAACTGGTAGCCGATGGTTATGCACTCAAAATCTTTACGCGAACTTCCGACCGTGACATGAGACAGCCAAATGTCAACAAACGGAAAGGGTTTCCAAATGTATTGATTTTTACTCAATTTCATAGTCATATTTTGAAAAATCGGACAACGCTATTCCGAAAAACTTTCATTTCCGCCTTAAAAAAGATAGGTGTGGGCTTGAAAAAACAAGTGGTTAATTTTTAATTTAATTTCACCCGGAGAAGGGAAGTCCGATATTCCTGTTTTGACATTTTTTTTTTTCAGTGCAAATTAAGGTATTTTCAGCTATCTGGGCCATGAAATACTTATTTAACATATTTAATAAGACGCACTGCAAACTACGTCTACATTGAAATACATAAGCTGCTAAATTTTCCCAAGCATTTGTTCCGGGGACTGAATATTTGTGCCGAATATGACTTACGCGCCAGATTACCCCTCACAGGGGCATTAATCCTTACGAAGATATAGAGTTTATTTGGTTGTTTTGATCGATTACGGAGAAATAATTCACACGTGTTCTAAGGCTAGCTCGTAAAAAACGAGTGAGCGAAGCGAACGAGTTTTTTACAAGCAACCCTTAGAACACGTGTGAATTATTTCTCCGTAATCGATCAAAACAACCAAATAAACTGTTTATTACATTTTCATCCATGTTTTACCTTTGAAGTTTTACATTCAGCCGTTATGATTTCCTACCAAAACAGTTCCAGTCAGTGCATGAATTTCAAGAGGCGTCGTTTAGTTTGAAAATCAATCGCCATCTTGTTTTCACTTTAATGCAAAAATTATCCTGTGCTTGAAATACAGACACAAAAATGTCACGAAAGTTGAACTGGATTATCTTGAAAATCATACTTTATATTTGTGTTGCAGGTCTTACCTCAAAAACGTCAACTGGACGTGACAATTGTAGTCTGATTTCCATGATTTTATCAAATTTTCCGCGAAACGTCAACTATTGTTATTGTTATTACCAACTACGTCAGCAACGTCGCCTAGCAGTTATGACGTCAAAACGTTCGAAATGAAATAAAATAATTCACTCGGTGAGTTATAGGTTTATAAATCACAGTAAATCACTGTTGAAAATGTAATAAAAGAAAGCCAATTGCCAGATGTCTGATAACAAGGCCTGGTTATCTCTTATTGGAACATCAGCCATCACATCAGAATTCCCCGCATTTAAAAACATGCTATTTTAGACCAAACCAGTTTCAAAATATTTCATTTTATGATTTACAATTAAGCAATCAAGGTGAAAGGTTTTGCAAATGACACAGCATGTGTCAAGAGGGCGGGGTTCTGATAGGGTATGTTTGCATATATTTGAAGCTTTGAAGCTCTCAATTCAGCAAATTTATAAAGAAGTTACATTTTACTGTCATAAAAAGTGCTTTGTGATATATAGGCTTTCTTGTCCCTGTACAGCACCCCACCCCCCCCCCCACCAAAAAAAAAAAAAAAAAAAAAAAGGCTGATCTGAGTCTTCTCGAGGCGCACATGCTATTTGGTTGGCTTTGTCATGAGGTGGCTCATTTTACGGGCATTAACATTATATGAAGACCTCTATATATGTAAACAACACGACAGTCACTTTATTTGCACCATCAATAATTGCGCCACAATATGAGATTTTCAACAATTGAATTCCGATAAGTGTAGATCAGTATCAGCCTGAGCAGCAATCCTTTAAGCTTAGAGGCTTAGTTTCTTTTTCTTAGTCATCACGAAAACACGCTTATATAATTTTGACCCCCTCAAACCCCCTCAAACCCCACTTTTATATAGTAAAACTGAGGTTTACAGGGGTATACATTATTTTTCTTATTTCTGATCAAAAACATAGATTGTGGGTACTCGATAGAACCGCCTCGCCGAGGCGGTTCTAACGAGTACCCACAATCTATGTTTTGAGCAGAAGTATGAAAAATATTAAATTTTTTTATCTGAAACTTCTCAGTTTTTGGGGGTGAAATTTTCTATATATTTGAATAAGCGTGTTTTCGTAATAGTAGTTTACAATGAAAAGAAGGACAAGCGACCAATAAAGACTCTGATTAGACTGCGCGTATGCGCAGACGGGTCAGAGCTTTTGTTGGTCGCACGTCATTTGGCTCAAATTCTCCCTGAGTGGCGTTCATTATGACTACTAGTTTTTATGCCCCCGCATCGGATGATGCCGGGGGCATATACTTTTACGGTTTTCCGTACGTGCGTACAGGGGGTACGTGCGTACGAATGTACGTCCTTCTGTACGAATGTGTGTACGTACATATGTACATACGTACGTGCGAACCTGATCCTGTTAGACTCAGGTTAGGGCATTTGTACCAGGTATAATTTTGCAGTTTTATAATCAGGTACCCCACAGCGGGGGCATCCGTGCACTGTGGACACATTTTTAATTATATTTTATTTTGTGAACGCTTATATTTTTATCTTCCTTTTTTTCTTTTTTTTTCTGTTGATTTATATGTTTTACCTTATATATCAGGGCCCAGTTGTTCAAAGCGTCGTTAGCTTAACGAGCTCGTTAAGGGTCATTTCGTTAACTCTTTTAGCGGATTCAATGTGCAATATTCTGATATTTTTTGCTGAAAAAATGTGAGTAGCTTTTGCACTGCAAAAGCTACTCACATTTTTTCAGCAAAAAATTTCAGCATATTTGCGTATCACTCGATGTAAATTTTAACGCATCGTTAACTAACGATGTCGTTAGCTTTGAACAACTGGGCCCAGGTTTTCAATTTATATTACAATGCATATGTGTCTAAAGGTTCCGAGAACAATGAAGTAACTTAGCTTATATAAGAGTAATCTGCCTTACATTTGCAAACCATTATTTGCTACATAGCAGGAACTGCAGAAAGATCAAGCAAATCCTAGTGAAAAGTAGGGTGTCGGTTACGGGTCCTCATTGACAGCACTACAAGTGTACCTATGTATAACAGCCGCGACGTTGTGGTGATAAAGTCGACTGGAATAGATATTTAGTAAACAGATCAAAGGAGCGTGGGGAGGGGTTGGAGTTTGTTAGTGGCCGAATTGTCCAGTGTAGGTTCTTTTCTAGCTGGCGCCAAATTTTTTTTAATTCCAGAAAATTAAAAGTTGATATTATTTCCTTGAACTGATCCCTTTGACCCAATTGAATCACACCAAATCAAAGGCTAATTGTACACGGCGTTTATCCCGATACAGTCATTAGCGAGGAGACCGTGTTACTTCGTTCTTGTTCCGCGGCATTCAGTGCTGGACCCTTTGTTTTTGGTGAAACGAGCTACAACATGACGAAAAAAGAAAATGACGCATGTACACAGTAGCGTCAGCCTGTAGATCCGAGTATTCTATCATGGTCTTCGCTCCATGCGGTCAGTAGGTAGATTAACTGGTACCATGATTAATTGAGCTATATTGCAAAACCATCCACAACAACAGCGCGTCCAGTGGAGATTCAGATACCTGTCTGAGTAGAGTTTTCGCTTTATGCGCCCGATGAGTATCTTAGGATCCACGGTTTTTTTCTCGCGGACAGCGAAGACTGATCAGACTGGTGATCTGAGACGCCATCGCTGTGCACACTGTACGTTTGCTGGTTTTGTCATGTTTTGGCTCAAATGTTGATAGCTTCCTCAGTCTGCCAACATGGACAGCTGAGCTTGCGACGAATAAACCAAAGTGTTTTAGTTTAACCCTTTTTCAAGCGACATAATAATAGTTCGCCTGTCAATACTGACAATGACCAATCTTAATCGTTTGCGAGACATGCTACTGTTTGTGTATTCTAAGATAGCTGATTAGACCTATTCTAGCTCTACACTGCATTACGAAAACACGCCTATTCAAATATATAGAAAATTTCTCTTCCAAAACTTTAAAATTTTCAGATTAAGATCTGTGATATTTTTCATATTTCTGCTCAAAACATAGATTGTGGGTACTCGTTAGAACCGCCTCGGAGAGGCGGTTCTAACGAGTACGCACAATCTATGTTTTGAGCAGAAATGAGAAAAATAACTTATACCCCTGGAAACCCCAGTTTTACTATATAAAAGTGGGGTTTAAGGGGGTCAAAATTATATAGGCATGTTTTCGTGATGGTCTGTTGCAAATAGAACAACAAGAGTCAGAGCAAGACAGCTCTGTGGGTGATGCCTTAGCTCTGGCTTTACGCTGAGCACGTTTATGCTCGGCTTCGCTGATTCTTTATACCTCATATTCACTAGCACCTCTTCTGAAGCCTCGCCATTTCGCTCGGTCCTGTGCAATTTGTTCCCATGACTGTTGGTATGTTGAAATCCTTGAGGGAAGCTTTGAGGGTGTGTTCGTATCGCTTCTTCTGACCACCATGGGTGCATTTGCCTATTTCTAGCTCCACATAGAGGATTTTCTTTGTAAAACGTTCCTCAGGCATCCTGGTAACATGGCCTGCTCATCTTAACTGTGCCAGTTTCAGAAGAGTATGTACACTCTGCATCCCTGCCCTTTTAAGGACTTATGTGTCTGGAATCCTGTCTTGCCATTTAATCTTTATAATGTTTCTAAGGCAGCTTGTATGGAAGTGGTTCAATCTTTTGGCGTGCCGTTGGTAAACTGTCCACGTTTCGCATGCCTACAATAGTGTTGGCAGCGCCACAGCTTTGTAGACGTTCAGCTTTGTGTCAAGCCTGATTCCATTTCGATCCCAAACACTACCATGTAGTCGACCAAATGCTGCACTAGCTTTGGCAATCCTAGCATTGACTTCATCATCAATATGCAAAACTCTTGACAATGTGCTTCCAAGGTAGGTGAACTTGTCTCCCACTTGCAATCTTTGACCTTTCACTGTAATGGTGGGCCCTTGCACGGCTTGCCAGGTGCTGGTTGATAAACCACCTCGGTCTTTTTTATACTGATTGTGAGGTTCTAGTATTGCTGCAAACAGAGGAAGTAACAATCCACTTCTGGCTTATCAACTCCTCTACTTCATCCAGTTTCAAAACTGAGCTATTCGGGCTCAGTCTTCATTTCTGAAATGCAAGGATGGAGTCAGGCAAGCTAGACTGTAAGACCTTCAAAGGTCTGTATGTTTTGTTTTCGGGGGAAGTAAGAAGGTAAATCAGGTAAACACTGATACATTCAGTGTTTACGATCATAGAGTGCGTAGCCCCCAAAGAAAGAGCCAAATATATTTTGTGTTTGTTTGTTATGTATTTAATAAATGAAGTGAATAATTCCATCTTTTCGTTTTTGTTGTGTATAAACAGTAAACTCTCCCTTGAATGATAAGTTAACATTACGTCATGAATGAATAAAATGAATAAATCTCACTTTCTTTTAGACATGAGTGCCAAGAACAGCCCCGTGTTTTAGCTGATAACTTAAAATGGCATTTTATGAATTTAAGCGTTTCTGATTAAGGATTTTAATGTTCAACACATTCTCATCTAGGTATGAGAAAGACTACGAAATACAAGTGCGTTGAATGGATGGATGGATTTTTTATTTAAAGACGCTCAACCTTAAAAAGGCATATAGCGTCTAGTAACTTTCATGTTATATGATAGGTTTGTTCATTTTGAAATTAAAAATATATTAGATTGACATGTTTATTTTAAAATGATAAAAGTATTAATGATTATAATTTATTAAAAAGGCCGATTTCTTTAAGAAAGTTGATTATTTTGTCAGTTGGTATACCATTAAAAAGATTCTTTACAGTTTTTATATTAAAACATTTTGTGCGAATATGATTAGATTCTGTATAATTAATGAGAAAATGTTTGACTGTACAATGTTCGTTACAAGGAACGCAGAAGGGAGGTTGTTCATTTTTAATATATAAGAATGAGTACGGTAAATGTCCTAAAATTTCGAACAAAATTAAATAATTTCAGTTCTTGCTGTTCGAAATTTTAGAAATTATGATTTGCTAAAAAATTTACTGTTCGAAATTTTAGGACTGAATCACTTACAGCCAAAACTGACCTGGCTATCGGACGCTTTCTGACACCCGAAACGACAAGAAAGGACCTACACGACGAAAGGGTTTTCTTATTTGCTATGTGTGATTAAACTGAATGTGAAATTGTATGAACTATTAAAATAATTACCACACTGATGTTTGTTTTCAATTCCATCCGATTAATTCTATGTCGAATAATGTTTCTCATAACAAAACAATTAATTATCCGGTACACTAATTAATCACCAGATACGTTTGTTTGGCACTCCGGGAATGTGCCACTTTCTTAAAATAGGCTGGCTTAGTCCAGTGTCTTCTTACGTAACAACCCTCTTCACTTTACCGCACTGAGAGATATACAAGCTGACCAAGTTTAAACGTGAAAAGCGCAGACTGATTAGAATTTCCGCCGTTTTGAAGCGCAGTATTTACACTGCTTGCTGACAATGCATTCTGTTGGCGATATGCGTAGACCCAGATCAGATCGCCCCGATACATAGACTGCGCGAATGCGCATGTTGATCTTGTCTATGCTGGTCTCAAATGTCATAAGGTCATTTCTATTGGAAATGACTCATACATAAACGAACAGCGCGGACAACCTGATCTGAATGCAGCCTGATCAAGATCAAAGATTTTAGCTCTACACCAAATTGAACTACGTATGCCAAACCTGTGAACTGCCATAATCGTTTTTAGCAATATTTCTTTCTTTAAAAAAAAAATGTATTGTCGTTGAAACTTATTGCAAGAATTATCTGTCATCAATAAGATCCCTGTTCAGGCGAAAACGGTCCTTTGTGCATTTGTGTAAGTCAGCTCAGAATGCGAGACGCAGTCTAGTGCAGGATGGTGTCCACTCAATTCGCTGATTAGGTCACTCGTAAAAAACACTGTAATACATGAATCGCAGTCTCCAGCAAGTGCACAGACCGATCACATTTGTAACAAATGATTATGATCATTTTGGCTTGTTCGGACCTATCATCTCTGTTGTGACCACTACCTGTACTGAGCAGCATGACAATCACGCGGTCAGACAGGAAATATTTTGCTGGAGGCGTTAATCCCCACGACGAAAACGTTTTCGGTGTGCTTATTGAAACCTTTAGCACGCTAAACTTAAATATTAGCGGCAGATATTATCGAAGGACACAGTGTACGGACGAGCAGGGAACGACCTAGATCAGAATGCGCGGATGCACATGCTAGTTTACAGTTTCGCGTGTAGCGTTTTCTTACTGTCGCATATGCGTCACGCTTTGCAGAAATGATCAATTCAACTGGAATTCTGGTATAGCGGCTTACCGATATACCAGAATACTACCGAAATACCGGAATACCCGTGAAAAATACAGGAATACCAACTGGCTTTAATTAAGAAACGAATATACTCGGAGGACGATCTTGAAAAGCCCAGGGGCCAATTTCCCTATTCCCCCAATTAGGTTCATTCCCTTGTTCTCTGCTCGGGGTGTGTGTGTGTGTGTGGGGGGGGGGGGGGGGGGGGTGGGGGGGGGCGGAGGGGGGGGGGTAAGGAGGGTAACTTCCTATATATGGCATAGTACGGATTTTTCTGGATTCCTATGTGAAAGGCCCCATTTTTCTGACATCCAGGTATATGCACATATTTTTCGCTTAGAGATTTTTCGAGGCTGCTTATCCTGTTGGTATTATATGAATTGACTATGATATTTGTGTAATAACCAGCAAAAAATGGGTACAAAAAATCAAAGGGCAGTATATGAATAGGTCAACATTTTGGATGATCAAGTATATGAATGGGTCCGTTTTTTCGAAGGCCAGGTATATGAAAGGGGTAGGTTTTGAAATACTGGCTCGCACACCCGTACCAAAATTACCCCTTAGTTACCCCACCGAGGTTCTCTGTGGCGTCTGATCCGGGTCTACACTGTTTGCATAGGCCTATCTGTTCCAATATTTAGGTTCTTTAAATTTTTAATACGTGCTTGTTTCGTATGCATTTCTGACCAGAAAAGGCTCTATAAAATAATTTTGTTTTTCTCCCGAAGAGGTTTCCACCACGATTTCACGTGACGTACCACTACGAGCACATGATTTCTTAATGCGGGGCTAGGGAAATGTTGCTTTGTGACTTTTCATTAGCCTAGCTACTAGGCCAATATATAAGTATGTTTGTCACTTTTTGTTTACTTATTATTATTTTTTTTTTCATTTACATTCTACTTTTTGATTCAATGTTTAGCTAGTCTATGGGTAAACTTTTCTTCTATGGTTGTCTCTGAAATATATTGGAAATCCAGACAATATTATCTATAGATTAGCCACAGAGCTCAATAAGCCAAAAAAATATATATGTATATTTCTAAGCCTTGGGCAAGGCTAACTTTTCATATTCTGGGTATTTTAATAATTATAACGTTCTCAATCTATACAAAATGTAAAAGAATAACAGTACTTGTAAGGACTTCGGGTCTAACAACAAATAATCTGCGAGACATGCGCCACCATATCGTTTCTTTTATTTTATTATCGTTGTAACATCGTTGTAATAGCGTTCTAATGGTGTTGTAACGGCGATTCTCTGGAATTATGCAAAAAAAAATAAAACCAATTCAGAACTACATAACAAACACAATTCAATTATAGACAGTTAATTTTCAACTAACTCGCGTTGATCTCTATTGTACTCGCGCAGCGATAGGCGATGATCTTTAATTTGCATTCCAAAATTTAAATGAACAACATTTTTCCTGAATTTCATAATGCATCTTTCAATAAATAAATTAAATGAAGTAGATTATCGTTTGGTAATATTAGAATGTCTCTTACCGACTATGCGACCTTTTAGTTCCTCGAAATCCTTAAAATGTCGACCGCTACGGTACAACGTCTTAACTTGTTGTCAAGGTAATCACGTTTTTAAGCGTAAAGACGTCACAAGACTAGACGTTCAGCGCAACGTAGCGTAGCGTCGCATCAAATTACACATATTAAATGAGCGTTTTTAA
Organism: Anodontia alba; assembly: GCA_964016985.1. Lineage (NCBI taxonomy): Eukaryota > Metazoa > Mollusca > Bivalvia > Lucinida > Lucinidae > Anodontia > Anodontia alba. The sequence goes on from OZ024831.1 coordinate 2,446,315, forward strand.
TCAGTGAACATTTCAGTATTTCATGACAACGTTTTCATTTTGAACAGAAAATCTAAGAACTGACAAGGTTCTTACAGTCCCCACCATGAAATTTCCCAAAAATTTCATAACTTGTTATTTGAGATACCCTTATAATTAACAAATCAATGAAATCAATATTTCATTAAATTGAACTTTCAAGTAAGCAGAGTTTAGTTACGGGTCTAACAATTTGTGACGTACGAGATTTGATCACACAGCTACGTACACGCCCATCCCGACCCTTTTTTACCTTGGTAACTCTTCCCAAAGGCCATTGCCCTCTTGGAGTGTTTTCATCGGCAACTAGGACAACATCACCAATACGTATGTCTGTTTTAGCTCGCTGCCACTTCTGCCGAGCCTGTAGTGCAGGTAAGTATTCGCGTAACCACCTCCTCCAGAACACGTTGGCAAGATACTGTACTTGTCTCCACCATCGTTTGGCGTATATATCTTCCTTAACAAACACACCTTGTGGAATACTGGAATTAGATTTCATCAGCAACAGCATGCTTGGTGTCAGCGCAGGTGGATCGTTAGGATCGCCGCTTACCGGCGTTATAGGTCTATCATTGATAATTTTTTCTGACTCAGTCATCAGTGTCTGTAGCTGTTCGTCAGTGAGTATCTGTTCCTTAGCGAGTGCTTTCAGAACAGTACGTGTTGAACGAATCATTCTTTCCCATACCCCACCCATATGGCTGGCGCATGGTGGATTGAAATGCCATTCGATTTCCTTTTGTGTCATATGTTTTTCTATTTTCGATTTGTTCCATTCTTGAATAGATTTGCGAAGTTCTCTATCGCCCTTTACCAGGTTAGTTCCATTATCACTGAATACCTTTTCTGGAGCTCCTCGACGACCTGAGAAGCGTTGAAAGGCAGCAATAAAGGAATCAGCTGTCAAACTGTGGGCAACTTCTAGATGAACTGCCCTAGTTGTAAGACACGTAAATAAGCACCCATATCTTTTCAAATGGGTGCGACCTGCCTTCACAATTAGGGGACCAAAATAGTCTATTCCGACAAATGAAAATGGCGGTTTGTCTGGAGACATTTGCTCTTCAAGCAAAGGTGCCATCTGTTGCGTACACAGCGAAGCATGTTGGCGTTTGCACATGACGCAGCCCTTAATAACCTTCTTTACTGCACTGTGCCCCTTAACAATCCAAGCTAACACTTGCTGTATTCCGACATGACCCTCGGTCTCATGAAGGTGGCGAATTATAAGCGTAGTCACGTGATGTCCACTTGGCAGTATGATAGGACACCTTTTCATGGTTCCGGAAATTAGACGTCCCTTCGATCGGACCAGTCTATCAACTAAAACGGGGTTAAGTGATGCAATGTGACTATTCTTCCTCACTGGATTCCCGTTTCTCAAACTGATCATTTCATTCAAGAAGGAACCCTCTTGTACACAGACTAAAATATCATCTGTAGCCTTCTGGATTTCTGTTAAGGTGAGATTGCCTCTGCGACACAGTTCGTGATGGCGTAAGTAGCGATGACTACAATAGACTTTGAACCGCGTCAACCACGCCGTAGCACGTTGCAGATTTCTCCAGTCAGAGTAGTGATCAGCAAAGCTGTCGATAAAGTTACTAGTAGTAGTGTTGATCACTATCTCTTTCTTAACCTCGACATCGTCTTCAGGTACTTCACACAGAATCTTTTGCTGCGGCCAATGCACACTGTCATGCCAAAATAAACTCGGGTCCGTTGAGCCAATTACTGAGACTTTCTGTATCGCTCGCATCAATTCCTCTTGATGCCATGTCCGCAGGATTCAATTTTGATTCAATGTAGCACCACTGGTCTGGTGAGGTTGCATCGTGAATAACACTGAGTCTGTTACCAACAAAGGTTTTGAAACGCCGCGAAACGTTTTTGATGTAACCTAACACGATCATTGAATCGGTCCAGAAGGTGACCTGGTCAAGTTTTAATTCCAGTTCGTCAGATAAAAGTCTATACAGACGACAGGCAACCACGGCTCCAGAAAGTTCAAGCCTTGGAATAGATATCTGCTTGATTGGTGCAAGGCGAGATTTGCCAATTACAAGCGAACAGGTAATATTGTCATACACATCGACCAATCTCAGATATGCAGATGCTCCGTATCCAAGTTCTGACCCATCGCTAAAGAGGTGCAGCTGGGCATTCTTTATGTCACCAAATCCTTGTGGTTTGAAACAGCGATTCACAGATATATTATGCAAATGTGGTAGGGTACCTAACCAGTTTTGCCATTCACTCTGATTCACCTGTGGAATCTCATCATCCCAGCCAAGCTTCATTCTGCACAGATGTTGGACGATTGCCTTTGCCCGGAGCGTGATGGGTGACACGAGTCCAAGTGGGTCAAATATTGAGCTAACTAACGAAAGTATGCCTCGTCTCGTGAGTGGTCAATCCGCTACTTTAACCATGAACTTGATTTTATCTTCATCCACTTCCCAGTTAATGCCTAAAGCGCGGTCACTTGGCAGCGCATCGCAAGGATTTAAGCTTATAACCGATGGAGCTCTTTCAGTCTCTGGAATGGCGCAAAGAACGTCCCTGCTGTTACTGAGCCACTTTGTAAGCCTGAAGCCACCCATCTTCATCAGAGACTGCAGATCTAGGGCGAGTTTTATTGCATCATTCTCTGTTGGGACAGACTTGAGACAGTCGTCTACGTAGAAATTTCTCTTGACGGTAGATACCACCTCTGGTTCGAATAAATGTGCGTTATCGTCTGCGGTCCGTTTCAATGCATACGCAGCACAACTTGGTGATGATGTCGCACCGAATAGATGAACCTGCATACTAAAGCATTTAGGTTGTTTGGTTGTATCCCCATTCGGCCACCACAGAAAGCGTAGGGCGTCGCAGTCTTTTCCCAGAACATGGACCTGGTGAAACATGGCCTCGACATCAGCAGCCAGAGCTACTTGTTCTTGTCTAAACCGGGTAACAACACCGACTAAACTGTTATTTAAATCGGGACCTTGTAGCAGTTTGCTGTTAAGAGAGATACCTTCATACTTGGCTGCACAGTCGAATACTACACGCAATTTTCCAGGTTTGTTGGCATTAACGACAGGATGATGTGGTAGGTACCACACACGCTTCGAGTCAGTGTCCATGTGCGTCACTTCTCTTGCATAACCCTTTGAAATGTAGTCGTTGACTGTTTCTGCATATTTCTGATGCAATGACGAGTCACGTGACAGCTTGCGCTTCAGCTGCTGTAAGCGGGCAAGTGCCAAAGGCATATTGTTTGGCAAACATGTGCTCTCGTCACGCCAAGGTAGTCCCAGTCGGTAATGTCCATTTTCAAAAGTGATAGAGGACTCCATGATCTGCATTGCACGCTTATCTTCTACAGACATAGACTTCGATTCATCTCGTCCTTTATCATCAAAGTCCGTTGTCCACATTCTTTCAAGCTGCTGCTGCAGCAAGACGTCACTTGTGTTTTGAAAATGCACATGAATTTCTTCTTTTGTACATGTTGTGTTAAGAGGTCCACGTATAGCCCAACCTAGACGTGTACGGATCGCGTACGGCTGATCACAGTCGCCGGAACGCACCTCCAGCGGGATATGAGCACCCGGAGAATCTGTGCCTATTAGCAACATCACATTGTTGGTGTCAATTCTAGGGACATCAATACCTGTCAGGTACGGTAAGTTCTTAATATCGGCATTTACCGCTGCTGACTGAGTCGATATGGGGAGCCGCTTTACCGACCATACATTTCGCAGGGTCACTGTGTCCTTACCGTTTACATGTTGAACATCTAGATCAACCTCCTGTCCATGATTGGTAATGCCAGTGGAACTCACAGTTGAAATTTGGAATGTCACCGGTCTGCTGACAACATTCAATGCATTTAGCAACCGTTCGTCGCACAGCGACTTGTCCGCTCCGTCATCTAGCAGAGCATATGTCCGGCAGGTGTTACCGTTCCCGCCTTTAACAACAACAGGAATAATTCCCAAACAGCCCTTTGAGAATGAAGTATTCGTAGCTGCACAACTGACTGATGGTTGTGTAGCTGTGTGATCTGTCTCATTTACCCATCTATGCAGTAGCAAGTGGTGTTTTATTTTACAGTCAGGCACTGTGCAAGCTTGTGGTTTTCTGCATGCCCTGGATACATGTTTACTCTTCAAACAATTGAAACACAATTTCAACCTTTGGACAAATTTACTGCGGTCATTCAGGTTCATTGCTTTGAACCTTTCACATGATGCTACGTCGGGACATGTACCCGAGCAACAACAACATTTTCGCTCGTGTTTTACTTCCTTCCCTTCACTGTTGGTAGCTAGAGTTGTGATCTTTACCCCATTATTTTGATTCTTACCAGAAGAAGCCCTATCATGTTTTGATTGACTGTTTTCCCTTGTCAGATCAACACCGTACATTGAACTAGCGACACGTGATTTCTCATCCACAAATTTCGCCAGGTCAGAAAAACGCGGCTCCCTCCCGGGGTTTGACCCTCTAACGGGTTCACTGATTAAATACGCTACATCCACCCATTTTGTTCTTAGATGCATCGGTAAACGTTTGACAATGCGTCTTAGATTTTCTGAGTTATCCACATCAGAAGAAAAACCTAACTGAGACAGGGTGATTTCACATTTTTGCATTTCTAAAGCTAACCTTGACAGCCCATCAATATCGGATGCTTTTAACTGCGGACCATTTACTAATTTGTCAATATAAGATCTAGCAACTACATGAGGCCTACCATACCGCGAGTACAATATAGACCTAGCCCGTTTGTAACCATCACTTGGCTCTAGTAACACACAGTCTTCTATGCATGATTTTGCTTCACCTTTACAATATTGAATTAAGTAACTTAATCTTAGTCTATGATCACTGATGCTGTTCTCTATATTCGCTTCAAAGTTCTTTATAAATTTACAATAGTCCGTTGGTGTGCCATTAAAGGTCAACAGTTCTGGCTTTGGTAGGTTGAACCCCTCCTGCAGTGTAGTTGCAAGCCGCTGGAAAGCTGCGTCCATGCTGGTCACACTAACATCTGAATTTCCTAAGTGCATTGAGTTCCTAGAAGACTCACCCTGGTCGTTCCCTTTTGGATACTCAGCTCTTACCGGTTTCTGTGAAGTATGCGTAGTTTCCGGGCGAATATACATTTCACTTACCGCTCTGCCGCGGTCACGTGCATTGTCACAAGCGTCTTGGATTACGGGTTTTACATGTGCTTCCCTAGGATCGGCTAACTCGGTAGCATCTTCATTCACGGCCTGTTGCCAAACGGATTCCTCTAGCGATGCTTCTTCGAGTTCACACTGTTGTTCCAACAACTGCTGTTTTAGTTCCAGCTCTCTTTGGGCACGCTGTAGTTCATGTTTCTCGGACAACCGCTTCAATTTATGTTCTGCTAGAAGTCGCTTTGCCTTTGCATTTCTCAATTTAAATTTTGACGAAACCAATGTAGATGACGTTTGCGAACTGATACGACTGACATCTGAGCGACCGTCGTCATCTTCAGGTATAGGCCTATTTCGTCCAGACATCCACTGGTAATACCTATCCTGGAACTCGACGAAGTTCGTTTGGTGTCTTTCATAACTCTGCTCCAAATCATTGGCTGCATCGGGCTCCGTGCACAGATCCAAACATTGTAAATGTATGGACTTGAACTGTTCAAACCTGTCACAAAGTTTACCGTAAAGCTGCTTTACATTCTCTATGTTGTCATAAGATGTCATGTTCTTCTCCAGTTCATTGTACAGTTTTGACAGTTGCCCCACATTAGCGCTTCGTACTCGTTTTACGCCACTAAAATCCTGGGATTCGCTCATTGTATCCGCGATAGCAATACTCATCGCCATGCTGAATGGTCAGTATTGTTTCTACCAGCTCTGTACAGTCGAGAATTGTAAGGACTTCGGGTCTAACAACAAATAATCTGCGAGACATGCGCCACCATATCGTTTCTTTTATTTTATTATCGTTGTAACATCGTTGTAATAGCGTTCTAATGGTGTTGTAACGGCGATTCTCTGGAATTATGCAAAAAAAAAATAAAACCAATTCAGAACTACATAATAAACACAATTCAATTATAGACAGTTAATTTTCAACTAACTCGCGTTGATCTCTATTGTACTCGCGCAGCGATAGGCGATGATCTTTAATTTGCATTCCAAAATTTAAATGAACAACATTTTTCCTGAATTTCATAATGCATCTTTCAATAAATAAATTAAATGAAGTAGATTATCGTTTGGTAATATTAGAATGTCTCTTACCGACTATGCGACCTTTTAGTTCCTCGAAATCCTTAAAATGTCGACCGCTACGGTACAACGTCTTAACTTGTTGTCAAGGTAATCACGTTTTTAAGCGTAAAGACGTCACAAGACTAGACGTTCAGCGCAACGTAGCGTAGCGTCGCATCAAATTACACATATTAAATGAGCGTTTTTAATCAGTGAACATTTCAGTATTTCATGACAACGTTTTCATTTTGAACAGAAAATCTAAGAACTGACAAGGTTCTTACAGTACTTATATTTATTTATACTCTGGTAAATGCAGAGTAAGGTCCTCACTCTTTAGGTTTTACTGTTTAAAGGGAGCTAATTGCATATGCCCTGATGATGAATTTTACGAGTCGGACCCAGCATTTTTTTTTTTTTCTTTTTTTTATGAATCAGGGGCGGATCCAGGATGATTTCTGAAGGGATTCGATTTGATCGAATTTCCATACTTACTCTACGTATTCGGACAGACAGGCCTGAGCAAACAGTGTAGACCCAGATCAGACGCCGCAGAACGTAGTTAAACCTTCACTGAAACTGTGATGTATTTAACCAAAGATTTGTAATCTCTCCAAGAACTGGAGTTTACATGCCTGTTTGTTACCACAAACGGCAAAATCTGAATTCCCTTGCATCGGAAGATGATCCGAGTCTTCACTGGTCGCACGTCTTATTGTCCTAAAGGTGTTTTCCAAATTTCCATGTTCCCCCTAACTAGTTTCATTCCCTTTCTCTGCGGCGTCTGATCTGAGTCTACAGTTTGCACAGGCCTATCTGTCCCAATACTTAGGTTCTATTTTTAATACCTGCCAGTTTCATATACATTTCTGACGAAAAAATGCTCTATAATTTAACGAACACAAGTGTGTGTTTTCTCACTAAGCGGTTTTCCCCCACGATTTCTCGTGACGTTACCGTTCGAGCACACGGTTTCTTCATGCGGGGCAAGGGAATGTGACTGTTGCATTTTCTGTATTTTCACATATATTTTCGTAATCTATAGTGGAAATCTGTCCCAGAACTGCGTGTCGTCGTCCGGTGGCGTATCTGAGCAGACCCATGAAAATCTACGTAGGTATAGCAATAAGACATACGAAGTAGTGGTGGGATACACGAACAAACAGCAAATAGTCAGATCGTACAGCGCGGATCCATAGATTTATCCTGGCCTTCATTTTTCAACCGGAATATTTATCATGTCTGCCACAAGGTAACAACAGCTCTAGATCGCCTGCGCATAATCTAACCCTTATCACGCCAACATCCACGTGACTGTCGCGTGATGGAAGTCTCTTTTTTTTTTTCTTTTCTTTTGAATTTTCAACCAGTATCTCCTGGGTTTGTATAAAATTAAAATACGGTTCTCATGCCATTTATGTACATAAAATTCGTTATGACACTGCTGTGTGCATTTACGTTTGACGGTGGCTTTCAACACTACCACTTTAGTTCCCGGTTCCGTAACGGAAAAAAAAAAAAAAAAAAAAAAAAAAAAAGTTACCGAAATTAGAATGTGCCGATAAAAAATTACTTGAAGAAAGCTGTGTTCGAAATTTTAGAAATCCCCTTTTTGCAAAACTGCTACTGTTCGAGATTTTAGGACATTTGCAGAAATTATTTTGGGCAAAAATATTAGGTGTTCGAAATTTTAGAGTGTTCGAAATTTTAGGACATTTACCGTAATTCTAGTGTGTCCAATTCGACATCTGGGCCCGGTTGTTCAAAGTGTCGTTAGCTTAACGAGCTCGTTAAGGGTCATTTCGTTAACTGTTTTAGCGGATTTAATATACAATATTCTGATATTTTTTGCTGAAAAAATGTGAGTAGCTTTTGCACTGCAAAAGCTACTCGCATTTTTTCAGCAAAAAATTTCAGCAAATTTGCGTATCACTCGATGTAAATTTTAACGAATCGTTAACTAACGACGTCATTAGCTTTGAACAACTGGGCCCAGGTGATTTTCGTTTGTTCTTTTCTGCGGTAATCAGAGAATGTACATTTGCTGTAAAAATTTGGTTTTATTTCGTTCAGTTTATTTTGAGTTTCTTTTTCCCAAACAGACTGACATTTGTTGGTAATGTATTGACGTATGTTGGATTTAAAATCGGAGTAAGGAATTTTAAGATTTGTTATAACTAAGGATAATGCAGATTTAGCTTCTAAATCAGCTAATTCATTTCCACAAATACTAATGTGGCTGGGAAACCACAAAATATAATTTCTTTTGAAACTGAAAGGTAATAATATTTCTTAAGAATTTGCTGAATTAATGGGTTCCTTTGGTGTAAGCCTTTAAGAGATTTTAATACAGAAAGAAAATCTGAATAAATGATGAATTGTTCTTTTCAGATTGATCTCTGATATGATAAAGTACAATATCAATTGCTTTGGCTTCACGAAGAATGTGCTTTTTTCACTTCTGACGTATACAATATTTTGATATAGTCAATTTCCCTTTTCTGGATGGCGATGTCCCCCGGCGTACCTCATATGGGGTATACATATCTCAACTTATTAGATTCGCCAGAGCTTCTTCAAATCTTCATGACTTTAACTACCTTAATAAAGCCCTTACTGCCAAACTTCTGAGGCAGGGCTAGCGTTAGTTTAAACTTCGTAAAGCGTTTTCGAAATTTTATCGCAGACACAGTGCCTTGGTAGAAAAATATAGCGTCAGTCTGAAAACACTTCTGCAACAAGGTATCTCGGAACAGGAATTTTACGGTGCCTTAGTGTACAGATTTAGAAAAATTGTTGGAAAATCTAACTCATTACGAAAACACGCCTATTTAAATATATTGCAAATTTCACAACCAAAAAAAATTAAAATTTTCAGATAAAAAAGTCTGATATTTTTCATAATTCTGCTCAAAACATAGCTTGTGGGTACTTGTTAGAACCGCCTCGACGAGGCAGTTCTAACGAGTACCCACAATCTATGTGTTTAAGCAGAAATAAGAAAAATAATGTATACCCCTGTAAACCCCAGTTTTATTATATAAAAGTGGGGTTTATGGGGGTCAAAATTATATAGGCATGTTTTCGTGATGTCTTCGGAGCAATTCAGAAGACTTATTTACCGTTATAAAAGAATTGGTTATAGCCCGGATATTATGCGGCAGACTGCATGCCTAGTTGTCAACCCAATCATTGTTGACGGCTGTGCTTCACTCTTTAATTGCACGACGGCGGTTCGGGCCTCAGACTCAATGACGGCCTCTTCGTAAAACTTTAACCAGTGGGTTGGAGCTTGACGATATGTCTTTGGCTTGGCCCGCCGTGGTTCAACTATTGGTTTTCAGTTACTCTGGCATACAGTAGAATTAGCCATGAGTACTCGTCTTGTTTATTATAGTGCTTAATTTGATTTTCATGTTTTCGCTTTGATGCATTGACTGAGTTGGGAGCCTTTATGCGAACCGAAGTTTTATGTATTTCTGTATTAAGGGTTGCATCGGGACCCAGGGTGAAGTTGGCTAGCTGTAAAAGTTCTTTAATAAACGTCAAAAAGATTGCCTTTGGAAACAAAGAACACACTACAGATAAGAAAATGGGAGTCTCGGTTTTATTGAGACTCTTCATAAGCAGTAATGAAGTTTGCAAGACTGCTTACGCCCTCTAGCGTATACATGAGCAAAACTCCATTTTCAAAGACTCCACAATAGGCCCAATGATCCCAAAGGAAACGAAATATAATCTGCACTATGGTAAAGTACGGCGAGACGTTCTACCGCCGCCACACGGCACTAATACCAGCTGCAGTGTAGTAAAATAAACGTAAAAAAGATTGCCTTTGGAAACAAAGAACACACTACAGATAAGAAAATGGGAGTCCCGGTTTTATTGAGACTCTTTATAAGCAGTAATGAAGTTTGCAACACTGCTTACGCCCTCTAGCGTATACATGAGCAGAGCTCCATTTTCAAAGACTCCACAATGAGCCCAGTGATCCCAAGGAAACGAAATATAGTCTGCACTATGGTAAAGTACGGGGAGACGTTCTACCGCCGCCACACGGCACTAATACCAGCTGCAGTGTAGTAAAATAAACGTCAAAAAGGTTGCCTTTGGAAACAAAGAACACACAATAGATCAGAAAATGGGAGTCTTGGTTTTATTGAGACTCTTCATAAGCAGTAATGAAGTTTGCAACACTGCTTACGCCCTCTAGCGTACACATGAGCAGAACTCCATTTTCAAAGACTCCACAATGGGCCCAATGATCCCAAAGGAAACGAAATATAATCTGCACTATGGTAAAGTACGGGGAGACGTTCTACCGCCGCCACACGGCACTAATACCAGGTGCAGTGTAGTAAAATAAACGTCAAAAAGATTGCCTTTGGGAACAAAGAACACACTACAGATAAGAAAGTGGGTCTCGGTTTTATTAAACCCCCGGTGGTTTACTCTGCTGACCGTTCTAAGGCGGTGGTCCCGGTGTTAGTCTTACTTTTTGTTGCTTTGTGGTTTATTCTACGAGGCGATTTGTTCTATGTCTTACCTTGTGTCATTTTGTTCTTTTGTTTTTCAGTCCTTTTAGCATTGCGATTACCTCGCCTGGGGAAGAGAGAGCTAATCTTAGTGCTTTTCGTACGTTTGTTCGATTTGGGCTTGTTTGGATTTGTCGGTTTGCTCTTCCGCTTGGTGTCTGGGAAGGCCTGCGGTTTGTGATTGTGGCACTCCCTGGACGTTTCTCTTACTTTTTTTCCAGTGGTAAAAATGGAGCTATTATCAGGTAATCTAATGCTGTCAGTAAAATCTGGACTGATAACAGCACAAGGAATTTTCTCATCTTGTTTCGAACCATCAGTATACATTGAAAGGTGATGTTTATATATCGATTTGATTTCTAAAAATGCATTCTTAAAAACATGTGACTCAACCTCTGATTGTTTTTTATGAAGATCTAAAATAATCTTTGGAGGGTTCAACGTCCATGGCTCTTTTGATGGAAAGGAAAAGGGCTGCACATTTTTATATTAATATTGGCCTCTTCAAGTAACGATTGTATTCTCAAACCAAGAGGTTTAATAGCCGTCGGTTTATTATTGGAAAATATTTCGTATTTAGGATTAAAAACACAATCAAATACAGAATTTCGTGGATTGGCGGCTAAGTTAGTAACATATTGAAGAGACAGTTTCTCCCTTCTTATATACAATGATGGTTCATTAGATTCTGCGTATAAACTTTCGACGGAGGAAGTACGAAAAACTCCTAGAGCTAGACTTAAACCTTGATGATGAATAGTATCCAAAGATATTAAATAAGATTTTCTAGCAGGTCCATAAACTATGGATCCGTTATCTAATTTAGATCTAATTAAAGATCTATTAAGATTTAAAAGAACAGTACGATCTCCTCCCCATCGGAATGGAGAAAACTTTAAGAATATCAAGTGCTTTTAAACATTTATCTTTTAAAACTATGTGTGGGATCAAAGATAATTCATTATCGAACAAAGATCCAAGAATTTCGCTTCACTGACGACTGGATTGGGACTACCATATAGGTAAGATGAGGATCTAAATGTAAGTGTCGTATCTGACAGAAATGGAAACATTGAATTTTTGTTTTTGAAAAACTGAATCCATTTTCTGTTGCCCAATCTTCTATATTGTTTGAATACCGTTGGTGTTTAAATTCAATGATTTCCATATTTTTCGATCGAATAAATATTCCAAAATCATCAACAAAAACTGAACAGTCAATGTCTTTTACACATTTAACAATGTCATTAATTTTAATGCCAAGGTAGGTGATAAAATACTTCCCTGTGGTACACCTTGTTCTTGTTTAAATATGTCCGATGATGTATTACCTATTCGAACATTAAATGATCGATTTGAAAAAAAAAAATAAAAAAATAAAAAAATAAATAAAAAAAAAAATAAATAAATAAAAAGTGGCAGTCGGCCTTTAAGGTCTTTCATGGTGCCACATTTCCAAGTAGTATCTTAGGCCTTTTCAAGATAAAAAATACAGCTACGACATGTTCTTTTTTAACAAAGGCATCACGAATAAAGGCTTCCAAACGAATCAAATGATCATTTGTACAATTATTTTTCTTGAATCAAGCTTGAAATTTTGTTATTAGCTGGTTTGATTCCAAGAACCAAACTAGCCTATCGTTAATCATTCTTTCCATTGTTTTACATAAACAACTTGTCAAAGCAATAGGTCTGTAGTTAGTAGCTTCAGTATGATCTTTATTTGGTTTAGGTATAGGTATAATCGTTGCTTTACTCCAGTCTTTTGGGAATTTCCCAGTGATCCAAATATCATTTAAAATATTTAATAATGTTTCTAATGTCCTGTTGGGCAAATGTTTAAGGATTTGATAATGTATATCATCAGGACCAGTAGCTGTATCATGAGATTTATGAAGAGCATCTATTAATTCTGAAGAAGTAAATGGTAAATTATATTTTTCATGATTTAATGACATAAAATTCAAATGCTCTTTCTCTCGTTCTTGTTAATGTTCTGAAACTTTTCGGAATAATTTGTACTAGAAGAGTTTTTCTGAAAATTTTCTCCTAAGGCATTGGAAATGTCTTTAGCCGTTGAACATATATTTCCGTTTGATTTTATATGGACATGTTTGTTATTTTTATTCTTGCTAGTAATTTTTCGAATCATGTCCCATATTTTCTTTGCTGGAGTTCTAGAGTTAAGTTTGGAGACGTATTGCTGCCAAGATGTTCTTTTAGCCGATTTTATTGTTTTGCGAGCTTTTGCTATGGCTATGTTGTTTAAATTGTATTTACATCGTTTATAATCCTTGTATGCATATCATTTAAAAAACAAACAACATATTATTAGACATTCGTATGGCGTTGTTGACAGGTTTTCCACAAACGACATGCTTTCAGCGTCCTTCTCTCCATAATGTTTTGTACAGATTGTCGCATGTGGTAATCATTCTAACTAACAGTTTAACTACACAACCTGGTTATCTTGCCAGAGAAAAGCCCAGGGAGTGCCACAATCACAAACCGCAGCTCTTCCCAGACACCAAGAGGAAGAAAGCACTAAGATTAGCTCTCTCTTCCCCAAGCGAGGTAATCGCAATGCTTAAAAGACTGAAAAAAAACAACACAAAAACAAAATGACACAAGGTAAGATATAAAACAAATCGCCTCGTAGAATAAACCACAAAGCAACAAAGAGTAAGACCAACACCGGGACCACCGCCTTAGAACGGTCAGTAGAGTAAACCACCGGGGGTTTACAAGTGTTACGCCAGAGGTGGCCAAGACGCACCGATGGTGACTTCCAGTTTGATTGAGCTCTGGGTTGGGCGACTCCTAACTGTACCACTACACAGAAGACTCTAACAAAGTTAGAATTTTTCAAAACTTTTTTTTACATAATACTATTTTTACAACATATATAATAATACAGGCAACAATACAACAGATAATTCCAAGCAAGTCTCTTCACTTCACGTTGTCACGGGTAGGGAATTATACTGGGTATATTACTTGCATAACCTCGCTTGGTTAATCGATGTTATACAGTCAGTATGACCCCAACCAAAATGAAAAGGACCCTGTGTCAATGTGAAGAGATTGCCTGCATTTTCTTCTTTCACCCTATTTTTAGCTGCTCTAGAGCATTGTCTAATGTATCATTTATTTAGAGCGCTCATATTACACGCATTTTCCTGCGATACGTTTTATTTTAACTATAGAATATAATCTACTTTAACTTAGCCTACGTGAAAAATAAATAAATAAATAAATAAATTACTCAGGCCCATATGTTAAGACATATGTAAGAATAGACCTGCATATGACGTTATGTGTACGCGCAGTTTGAAAACAAATGTTCATGAAAAGCGAGGCTGATATATTGTAGTAGAAAGCATTTTTCCAATGTAAGCAAAAAATCAGTTTTCCTACATAAGCGCTGTTCTGTGAAGGAACCAGTCGCAACATTTTCCTATTTAAGCGCATTTCCTAGTTATTCGCTTGACATACGTGCTGTATGTATCTATTGGTCACTGAGACCTTATTTTTTTTCTTAATGCACCTAAACTTTAGGGAAACATTCTTTAGTGGATTCCTTTGTCGGCCCCTGATCGACCTCCTGTTCTCTATTTAGGTATTGTACATCGAATCAAAATATACTTGAAAGTACACAACTACAATGAACAAAAATCAAGACTAAAGGCATATCCTACAATAATACTAGATGAAGTCTGCTGTTATGATTCTACCCATTATTCTCCAATGACGCATGTCACCGCATAGGGAGTGACGTTACCGACGTCGCGTCTGAATCCCGGACGTCGACGTGACGTATCCGTGACTTATTTCTCTTTTAATGACGTCGGCGTGGTCGACAGTGAGCATCGCTAACCGTCGGCAACATCGTCCACTTAACGTCATATGCAAACTCCATTTCCATATATACAGCTTTTTACTGATTATAATAATGTCTAAATGACAATCAGGAATATGACATTCCAAATGTCGCGATCCTAAATGTCACTGACATTACCATTGTGAAATACGTCCGACTTCCGAATTATGATCAGAGGGAGAGTAGTATTGGATCAACTCCAAGTTTTAGTAATCAGACGAAATCGGAACAGCTTTAAGTAGCATACATTAATTCCGCAGACGGATTTTTTTTGTTTTTGTTTTTACCTTTACGGCCTTTTCAAGACTATTTAACTTATATCGAGCCGATCGTTCATCAAAGATGGGCGAAAACCGGAGAATCCGGGGAAAAACACCTGACCATCCGTAAGCGCAACTTGGCGTTCCCATATGTGACCCGAGCGGGGCTCGAACCACAGCGGTGAGAAACCCAATGGATTAAGATACAACTCTTCTATCCACTAGGCTACGGGGGCCCGCCGCAGACGAAAAAAAGAAACAGTACAAAATCTGTCTTACAAGCATGTCAGATATTACATTATTTCATACAGTTGCTTTAAATTAATGTTTAGCATAAAAAAAAATGTGGATGTGTGCATGCCTGTATGTTCGTGCGTATGTTCACCTGTTGCGTATCCGTATGTAAAACCTAATCTTTCTGCTAATGTGAGTCATATGGTACCGCGCATAACAAATTGGCTATTCCGACCATCCACTGTTTTTATTCGTAGACTAAACTACACCTTACGCCTGCTGCCACAACTGCAAAACTCAGCGCAGTCCACTCGATATTCCTATATACGAGTAACTCAGGTAATATATGCAGAATCGGATTAGCGTGCGCTGCAACATATAGTTTGCGGGTTTCCTGTTCAGACTCGGACACTTTTCTACTTCTAGGAATTCGAACAGAAAAACCTACAAACAATTAAATGATATTAATATGAACCCAGTCAGCATTCTACGTAAATCTATATCGGGCCGTCATCGGCCCGTCAGGGTAGCTGACGGGCCGATGACGGCCCGATGTAAATTTACGTAGAATGCTAGCTGGGAAAGTACCACTCACAGAACTGTCCACAAACGGCACTGTTTCGTTGCCTGATTGTCCTTCATTTGGACAGTGTCGAGTTAGGCTATAACATTGAAACGCATTATTTGCACGTTGTATGTGCTTTTAGCAACCGGTTTAGCCGAATCGACTGACCGCTGTCAATGGCTATTTAGATACGAGGGTCCTGCAAAAAGTTTTGTCACTGGGTTCGGATTACTTCAGTGCTACGTTTTATCAAACATATTTTTATTACCAACCTTCAAAGTATTCCCCCTTTACTGAAACACATTTTTGTAACCTTTTTACCCGGTCGCGAAAAGCAGATAAATTGTCTTCTTTTGGTATCTGTTGGAGACACTGATAAATAGCGCTGCCAAGAGAACTTCTAGACGTATACTTACGAGGGGTGTTCAAATATGAATGCAAATGGGTTAATTTTCAGAAGCGCTTAACAAACAATGCCAAAATCTTTATCTCAATCCTTCAAAATACTCGCCACCATGTGATACACAAAGTTTCAGTCTTTTAATCCAATTTTCAAATGCGTTTTCATAATCTTTTTGAGGTATACTGTTCAGACACTGAAAAATAGCTGAACCGAGATTTTTGCGCGTTTGACATTTTCTTCCAGCGAGGTGTTTTTGGAGCCTCGGGAATTAGAAAAAGTCACAAGGGGCAAGATCTGGCGAATAAGGAGGGTGCGGAAGCTCGACAATCTTTTCCTGTTTCAGATATTCGCGTACAATGGCCGCTTTGTTTCATTAAATATCTTTTTCGCCTGTATACCAAGAATAAAGCGGTTCTTGATATGGGACCGTATTTGGTCAGTCAAAAGAGACCTTTTCCCAACCATTTTAGCTATAGTGTACACGAGTAGACAGTGTTAATCGAGCAATTGTCAAAGCTAGACTGAACGGATTTGCACATGTATTGTATCAATGGTGAGCTTACACAACCATCTATACGATACATGTACCTATTTCGTGCAAATCGTGGCTAAAAGCGAGATATTGGCTTAGTTGCATTCATATTTGAACACCCCTCGTATTTCCAGAAAGCAATTTCTTAAGCCTTGGAAATAAAAAGAAGTCACAGGGACTCAGGTCAGGTGAATAATGTGGATGGTTTAAAACTTTCACCTTTTCAGAAGCCAAAAAAGACTTAACAACCTCACACTTATGAGAGAAGGGGTTGTCATGTAATAAGTGGACTCCTGACCATCCTTTGCTTGGTCGTTTCTTATTGTAACAAGTAAATTGGTCAGTGTATATGACTGCATCTATTTCAATTTGAAATAACTCGACGGTCAGTTGGAAAGCAATTTGAACGAAATAAACGGGTATCGTTAGCTATTGAACACACCATTCAAGTACAGTGAAGAATTTTAAAGTATAGCTGGGATAAACCCAAGGAAGCCTATTAGTGACAGAACGTTTTGCATGACCCTCGTATCACATATGTTACACAATGAACTTTTGATTTCACCATGATTAATCTTTGCCAATCTCTTATTTGGCTAATTCAGCAGACGAAAAAATAATGATTTGTTTTTTCTTAGTTCTCTCAGAAAAGAGGACTTGACATGTCATTCAGATTTTCTCTGTTGGAGACAATTTGCATGAAATGTAACAAAAATACCTGTGATTTAGATATTGTACTTACTAGAACAAGTAACATTTTGACCACTAACGAGCTCGTTAAGCTAACGACACTTTGACCAACTAGGCCCTGTTTTCTAAGGTAAATACAGCACATAGTTCAATATGTCGTCAGCTGAAAAATTTACGCAGCATGTTAAGTGATAAAGAAATAACAACAAAAGGCATCGAACGCATATTCGCACAGCTGTTAATGGCTGATTCAAACTTTCTTTTTTTCAGTTCAAACAAATATTTAGGGACAGTTTATGGAAATTTTCTTAATTTATTATGAAATTATATGTTTTGTGTACTCATAAGGATCGCCTCATTAGTATACGCAACATACAGTGGTGACAGCGTTTTTCATGTCCACGGAAACGCATGCAAAACGCTTTTTAACGGTTTGGAAACGCAGCGTTTCGACCACGTTTAAACGATCGTTTACAGTTTTAGCCAATCAGATCCTCGTTTCTGAAACGTTTCAAGCGTTTCAAATATTAACCAATCACATTAGCGTTCGGAAAACGCTGTCATGGAAACCATGTCTGGTTTCAAACGTTTTAGCGTTTGCAGAGTTAGCCAATCAAAATCCCGCGGACTCAATTTATTTTACATCTTTTTTTTTTTTTTTTTTTTTTTTTTCTTCCAATTTCACTTAATTATAATTGTTATAAAATTAATAAAAATAATAGTCAAATAATTTTATGGAGACGAGTATCTGATGCAATAAACAGGAAATGTGTTTTGACGGAGAGTGATAGTGGCCGGACTCTGTAGCTCTGTCGGATGCGCTTCTGACTGGTGATCAGGAGTCGCGGGTTCGATGCTTGCCGGTGCAGTCAGGTAATAGTTGTTTGTTGCACACTATTTTCTCACCTGAGACAAACACTGGGTACATAAATATTTCGATTATGAATTACATCAAGTGGTATTAAAGCTACTTGATTATATTGTATGCAATGATTAGACTCACATCAATGAATGTAATATTTGTAATAATAATAATAATAACGATTACTAAACATATATTTTCAAGTCACGGTTTTGCAGATTAACATTTCACTGTATCCGCGTATACGGGGAGTTCCCTGTCCAAGATTGCGGCTAAGTAGCGGTTGGAAAAAATCTAGAGTAAATACATGTATTTCGTTATATTTTCCTTCCGCGATGATTTAGGATGTTAGATAGTGGCAATTAGCTATTAAAGACACAATTTAGATTGCATAACACGCTAATGACCATAAACAGATAAAAATAAGTTCTTGTTGACTTTGGCCAACCTTATAGGTAGGGGCCTAATAAGGAGAAATTATTGACATTAGTAAAGTTTATGATTAAAACATAGAAACAGATAAGGTCGGTAATTTGGTGAAAGATTGGTGTGCATTTTTTTTCTTTTTATTCATTAAAATATAGCTGGTTGTTTTTAATAAAATCGCCTCGCAAAGGCAGTTCTAATGAATACCCACAACATATTTTATGGATAAATTATGGATAAATTAACACTTATGTCTTGATATGCTAGTTTATCATCAAATTCCCTCTTCTGCATAAATTTCCATTAGCACAATTTCAAAGCTTCGTCAAACTAAAAGATAATCACTAAAAAGGGTATAATAAATAAATCCATTGCTCAGGAAAAGCATAATTTTGGAGCACTTTTTTTTTCGCAAAGACATTTAAGAATTATTTACCACGCTATGGGGCAGTTTCAGCAGACAAGAAATTAATAAGATTTTGTTTTTATTTTTTTTCTGAAAAATAGGATTTGAAATGTCAAATGCCATTTTACGGGAAATATAAGAACAAAATCTTTATTTTTCTTTCATTCCCAGCAATGAATAATGATAGGAATGCCTTTCAACTTCCAGTTAAGAATGATTGATTATTGACTTTTGAAAGTACTGGAAAACACGTTGTGTCTTAAAATGCAATATACAACGGAAAAGGAATTTAACAGTTTTTGGCAGAATCACTTTAATTCCTGCAAAAAAGAATGGACTTTCAGTGAATATGTGGATCAGTCTGCACATCCCGCAATCTTATCAGTCTGTGTTTTCTGGACGAAGAAGCAGTAGATCTTCTAGAGCGTGTGGTGAAGACTGATCAGACTGTGCAGACGTACAGGCTGATCTGAATATTCACTAAACATACAGAGTTTGTAGAAATAACTGTGTTTCAGAAAATTCAGTTTGCGCAATTGCAGAAAGTAAATATTCACATTTTAGGATACAATCATTTTTTTTTTTTTTTTTTTAAATTTCCTATCAGACTTATTATACAGTTCTCCATCAGTAGAATTAGGATCCAGTTTTTGAAGTGTTCTTATTTAGTTTAAAAATAAGTAAATAAATAAATAAATAAATAAATAGATAAATAAATAAATAAATGAGGTTCATTTGAGAAACTTTATGATCGATTTATGATTATGATCATATCTTGTATTTTTATGTTTCTCCTCCAGAAAATATATGGTTGGTACTCATTAAAATTACCTCTGTGAGGTGATTCTAATAAATATACACAACAAAATTATTTTAGTGGAAAAATGAAGACACACATCAATTATTATCAAATACTCTATGCTACATGAATCTGGAGTACTGTGCAATTAATGCGTATAATATCATGATATTTTCCAATTTTTATTTATTTACATATTTTTTTTTTATTTATACTATCTCCTTTTTGTTCTTTCAAATGTTACATAATATTAGCCTGTGTATTTCTTAAGGAGGGTGAGGTATAGGAAATACTCATTCCATGTATTGTTTATTGGAAGTTTTATGATATGCAGGTGCACTTCCAAATCTGTTTGGATGAAAAAAAAAAAAAAAAAAAAAAGAAAAAAAAAAAAGAAACATCATGCATAAACAGATAATGCCTTAAAAGGGTATATTGCTCGTATATTTGAAATTAAGACACACCAGACGTAATGTAAAAAAATATATATCGAAGAAGACTTACTTAAAAACTGCTAAGTCAGTTTTGAACAAATAAAAAAAAAACAACAACAACATTTCAATTTCATCCATTCATCTTTGATATAAAGTCATTTTCATTTTAAACTACCGAATACATGTAGATGCAAAGTAATTTTACCAATATTAAAAAAGAGGAATACATGAAAATATGTGATAAATATAGGGCATCCGCGCACTCTGATTTGCTTCGTAGCTGCTCATCTGTACATTGTCTTATTCGATACGATTTGCCAATAGTCTTGCACATTATCTTCTAATATTTAACCTATTGTTACTGAATGAACTCACCCACCCTATAAACTGGAAGATTCTAATTTCGATTTTAGGTATGCCAGACTATGTTATGTAGAGAAACAAATGGTTGAACTATTTGCAAATAGTGGATACCCTGATCAGACGTCACGTTCTGCGGCATCTGATCTGGGTCTCCACTGTTTGCCAATTACAATTTTTGGAGTATCCAGACTACAATGTGCTATAAATGCAACATTGATTAGTATGTTCATCCGTGCATTTTGATCTGATTCGTTGCAGTTCGTCTGTACAATTTTATTATCATTATTATTCGAAAGGATCTGCTGTTTCTCCAGTGCATCGTCTTCTAATATTTAAGTATAGGTTGCAATATGCAAAATACTAGATTAGAATGTGCATCCGCGCACTCTGCTCTGGGTCATTGCTGCTCGTCCATACATTTGATCTTCGTCCTCTAATATTAAAATATAGCGTTCTTAAGGTTAACAGCTTTGCATATACATGCCAAAAATGTTTTCATAGTGAGAATATACTTTCATGAAAGCCCTCCAGCAAGATATTTGTGCACAGTGCATCGTATTCGAAATATAATGGCCCAAACAAGTAAAAATGGACCTATTTATATTTTACAAATCTGATCAGTCTGTGTATTAGATGGATACTGAGCGATTCATGTATTACAGTATTTTATACTAATGACCTGATCAGTGAACTGAGTGGACACCATTATGCACTAGACTGATCCACTCACTTTAATCTGAGTAACACCTATGCTCAGAGGGACGTTTTCACTGGATAAGGATCTAATGAAAGGATTAGTATTGGTGACACATAATTCTAACTATAAATTTAAGTAAAGCAGATCATCTGTTCCAGCACCATTTGTCTAAACGACAGTGTACATTTCATTTTAAAAAAAAAGGTGAGGGCGTGAGGGGAGGGACGTGAGGGGGACGGGGGGAGGGGGAAAAATATTACTCAAAACAATAATGGCAATTCACAGGTTCGACGTAGTTCAGACTGGTGTTGAAAATCTTTGATCTTGATCCTGACGACCTTTTGGTATTTGAGAACAGCTTAGACCAAGATGAACCGGCATTTCCGCGCAGTCTGATCGTGGTCTACACATATCACCAACAGAATGGATTATGTCAACGATTCATTGTCCAGTTGAACCTTTATCACTCTCTGGGCTAACTCAGCAGATGGCAAATTCATGACCTCTTTTCTTATTTTCTCCCGTAAAACAGGTTTAACATTTCACGCAGATCTCCACTGAAGACAATTTGCAGGGAAAGTGAAGTCCTGTGGAAATAATATGTATGAAAAGCCGACACCTGTTTTCAGGATAACATAAGAAAAATACTTCAAAATGTCATCAACTGAACATTCTGTACATTTCATGCAAATTGTCTTGAATAGAGACAACTGGCATGAAATGTCAAATCCTGTTTTCTGGAAAAACGAAGAAAATGTCATTACTTTGTTGTCTGCTGAATAAACAGAGTGGTAAAGGTTAACATTTAACCTGCTTTGTTTAGATATAAGCAGATGATATTATTATTATTATTATTTTTTTTTTTTTGATGTGAAAAGAGTTTAACTCACTTTAATTTGGAGACCCAAAACAAGCTATTGGAAAACAGTGCAGATCCAGATCAGACACCGCAAAATGCGGCATTTGATCAGGGTAGCCATTGTTTGCACAGTTCAGTCATTTTTCGCTAGGATTATCTAAATCACATAACCTGACATGCCTAACATTGAATTAGACTCTTCCAATATAGAGTGTGGGGGAGTCTATTTGGACATATATACTCTTGTTGCATCTTTTCACCTTTTCCCATGATGCTGTCAAATTGTGCTACATGGAAGACAAATAAAGAACTAAACTTGTATAAGTTTTATCTCTGGCATTTTTACTTATGGGATTATTTCCTATGACATTTTACCAGGTAGCCTCTGGCATAATAATAATAAATAAATAAAAATAAAATAAAAATAAAATAAAAAAAAAATAAATAAAAATAAAATAAAATATAAAAGTAAGGTAAATAAAATAAATAAATAAATAGTTTCTTGGTTAAGGCATTCTGATATTGTCAAACCATTTGCAGGCAATTTGTATGAAATGCCAAAATCTGTTTTCAGGAAATATATATAAACTTCAAAATGTCATCTGCTAAATATTTTATACCGAGTACTATGTGCTAAAACATTTAATTATCAAAAGACGTTGATTGTCATGATTGCAGTGTAAAAATAATAGGCTTCACAAAGTATAATAATTAATCATGTTAATTCTTTCGAAAATACCAAAATATATTTTATAAAGAAAATATAAATAAATAAAATAAAATAAAATAAATATAATTTTAATACGTAGATACAGAGTACTTTAGTTGTAATAAACACGGTTTAATACGGTCCAACAGGTATTTATGATTCGATTGGTCTAACATACAAACGGTGCGAAACGGTCAAATGATTGGCCGAAACGGAAAAAGCGTTTCGATAAGGCAAACTGATTGGCCGAAACGGTGAAAAGCGTTTCGAGAAAACGTTTGTATCTCCTCAGTGCGCATATGCAAATTAAGCGTTTGAGTGAAACGCTTTGCTCTGTAATTTGATTGGCCGAAACGATATGAAACGCTAGAAACGTTGTCGAAACGCAAACGTTATGCCACGATTTTAAAACGCACCCCAAACGCATAAACGGACAAGAAAAACGTAATCGCTACTGTACCATTATTTTATAGAATATCGAAAAAACATTCCTAAATCATTACCATAACCCTCCTGACCTGTAGCTGTGATTAACACTCATTCTAATGCACTCGCGTATGTAACGCGACGTCTGATTGGATAACGTCAAAAATTTGCGACGGTATATTCTGCGATATACTGTCGCAAATCCGACGTCGTCACGTAACGTCGCATCTCATTGGCTGGCATTTGCTTTTACTGCAGCTCACAACACTTGTCGCTTCGTGCAAATAGTACAACTTTTCAACAGAAAAAAGAATAAATGCATTAGAATGGGGATAACTGCATTCAAATTTGTCATTTGGGGAGGTAAACCGGCGGTTTTACGGTCGCAAATTACGTTTTACGGCTCCGCTGACGCGTCGCCGTAAAACGAAATTTCCGACCGTAAAACCGCCGATTTACCTCCCCAAATGCCAAATTTGAATGCAGTTATCCCCTAAGTGACTGGAACTACTCATATCTAGAACAAATTTCCACGATCCTAAAGATGTTCTAGTCATTGAAGTTCGACTGTTTCCATATTGTACTTATACGAATTACTTAGGGGATAACTGCATTCAAATTTGGTATTTGGGGAGGTAAATCGGCGGTTTTACGGTCGGAAATTTCGTTTTACGGCGACGCGTCAGCGTCGCCGTAAAACGTAATTTGCGACCGTAAAACCGCCGATTTACCTCCCCAAATGACAAATTTGATGCAGTTATCCCCATTCTAATGCATTTATTCATTTTTTCTATTTTAAAAATGTACTATTTGCACAAAACGACAAGTGCTGTGAGCTGCGTAAAACCAAATGCCAGCCAATGAGAAGCGACGTTACGTAATGACGTCGGATTTGCGACAGTATATCGCAGAATATACCGTCGCAAATTTTTGACGTTGTCCAATCAGACGTCGCGTTACATACGCGAGTGCATTAGAATTGTCGTTGTTTGACGGCTCCACTATGTTAACACTTTTCAGCAAGAGCTTAGTGGTACTAAGGCCTATGAACTACAACCTTTGGCTGAAGAGAGGTCTGTAGTTAATGACCATATCTGTCATTCAGCCACCAAGTTTGCTGTATGTGTTACTGAAGGCCAAGACAAGATTCCTACTTTATATTGGTTACCTAAACTTCATAAAAGACCTTACAAAGCACGGTTTATTGCAAATTCAAGCTCTTGTACCACCACTGAACTTTCTAAATTATTAACTTCTTGTCTAACTGCCATCAAAAACATGTAATTAAAAATTGTGACAAAGTTTTCGAAAGATCAGGGAGAAATCTGTTTTGGTCTATAAAAGATTCGAATGAGGTTTTAAATAAATTGAAATCCGGACAATTTCGTGCTTTTAGTCTGTCTACTTATGATTTCTCCACGCTTTAATAATCTTATAAAAGAAAAACTAAATGATTTAACTGAATGGACATTTCATAGAGAAGATTCCCTCTACCTTGCATGCACTTCTGAAGTGCAAAAAAATTACACATTATGGACATGTCAGAAAGTGTGCGAAGCTCTCACCTTTCTACTTGACAATATTTATATAAGATTTGGTACTAAGTTATTTAGACAAATTGTGGGTATTCCGATTGGTACGAATTGCGCACCCCTTGTGGCTGATTTGTTCTTGTTTTGTTATGAAAGAAACTTCATGATGTCCCTTTACATTGAAATCCAGTTTGAAATCATTATAGCTTTTAGCTCGACTTCAAGACATTTGGATGATTTATTGAATATTGACAATACCTACTTCGATGGTTTAATAAGTCAGATTTACCCCCCAGAACTTCAGTTAAATAAAGCTAATTCTTCTAATACCGAAGCCGCGTTTTTTGGATTTACATTGATCTATTGTAGATGGGTTTGTTTCCTGCAAAATTTATGATAAACGCGATGATTTTGATTTTGAGATTGCAAAGTTTCCTTTCTTGGATGGTGATGTTCCTCGTGCGGCATCCTACGGTGTTCATATTTCACAATTAATTCGATTTGCCAGAGTGTCTAGTCATGTAACTGACTTCAACACTCGTAATAAATTGTTAACTGCTAAACTTCTTAATCAGGATTATCGGTATCATAAATTACGTAAAGCCTTTTCTAAGTTTTATAGACGTCATTCCGATTTAGTTTCAAAATTCATTGTTGGACAAAAATCTCTTCTGCAACAAGGCCTATCGGAACCCGAATTTTATGGTGACTTAGTATATAAATTCAGAAAAATATATGCTTGCAATGGCTTCAGTACCCAATTTCGTAAAATCATTTTTCGATATAAAAAGATTGGGTACAACATAAATGTTATACGACAGACTGCATGCATGATTGTTAACCCAATCACGGTTAATAACTTTGCTTCCCTCTTTAATTGCACGCCGGCGGGTTAGGCCTCAGATTCTATGATGGTTCCAGCGTAAAGGCTTACTTAAAATTTAATTTTGGGTAATGTTGGTTGGTACTTGATGCTCTATCTTTGGTAGGGCCCACCGGAGTCTAACTGTTGGTTTTCTTTTGCTCCAGCATTTCAGTTGTTTCGTGCTGTTGATTCCCCATCGTTGTTTCATCTCTGTAATTAGTTGATTTTTTGTGTTTTCGGAGATGTAGCACAGATGAGTTAGGAAGCCTTCATGCGGACTGAACAAATTATGTGTCTAAACCGTGGCAGAAGTAAGGGCGAGGATTGTGGCCACGTAAAATCGATTTAAGTCCCCCAGTGAAATACTTTTCACCGACCGTTACAAGGCGGTTCTGTCATGGTTTATTTCTGTTATAGTTTGTTTTTGAATGTGTGTGTCGCTTACATCTTTTTGTTTTGGATAGCCATTTGGCCACGTTGTGGGAAAGTAACTGTCCGTTTGGTTTTCTGCTAGTGATGTTTCCATTAGGGTCTATTTATTTCGTGTTTGTGATTTTGGTATATACCGACACAGTTAGAAAAAAAAAAAAAAAACAAAACAAAAAAAAAAAAAAAAAAAAAAAAAAAAAAACGAAAACACGGCACAGCAAATGTCAACCGCTTGTTATAGAAAATGATATCACATGAAATTATATTTCAAAGAAGTCTTCTTAAAGTATCAAATCAAAATTTATTTTTCAACATCTGAAGGAATGTAGCCAAACCTCCCCAAGTATAAATTAGATTTTTTTTTTTATCCCAATCTGGTTACTTGGAAAATCGAATACCGCTAAGCAGCTTCGTCACGGGACGTAAGCAGCTTCGCAAACAACATTGCTTCACATGACGAGACTTAACCAGAGGACCAATAGTTTTATGGCTCAAATAAAACTATTTGTTCTGAGAAAGCTTATGGTGACGTTTTTTAAAGAACGTGATCCGCACGCGTACGGTAGCCGGTACAGTTTGAAAAAAAAAAAAAAAAAAAAAAAAAAAAAAAAAGCAACAAAATTTTGGCATTTAATCCAAAAGTAACGTGGTATGAATTGTAGCTTTAATTAATTTGGCGAAATAGAAACCTCTCATAATAATACGCACTCCAGTACTCAATTTTGCTAACCTAGCATCGGAAAGACATACGATTTATTTCGATATAGGAAGAAAACCTGCACATATCTGTATATAAAACAACTGTAGCTGATATGCAGGCATTGCATTATGCTAAAAACAAAAAAAAAAAAAAAAAAAAAAAAAAAAAAAAATCAACAACAACAAAGAAAACTTGCACGTTTCTTTGGAAGCCTAGTTGATACATAACAAATTCTAAGAGAACAAAATCTTGTGTATTCAGGTTAAAATCATAAGAAAAAAAAAATGCTCAAAACAGAAAACGGAATGTTTATTTCTAATGCACATGTGCAAACATGACGTCATTAGTAGCATCCAGGTTGTTTTACGCATTTAAAAGGGAGAACCCCGTGATCCTGTATGATATCAATTTTTGAATTTCGCATGCAAACTGCGTTTCAAATAAACGTTCTACCGTTTTCTATGGCCTTTATTAGAATGTATCCGGGAATAGATTAAACTAAAAAAAAAAAATGATCGAGTTTTCGTCCGATATGGCCACTACAGTAAACCTATAGGAAAACGTTTGATTGCAAATTTTATGACACATTTTGAATGACACATCTCGAATTTTACCAGACATCTTTCGGGCGTTCGTGCATATGTGTTTTCAATAAAAGATATTTGAATACAACACTTACGTAGATCTTTACATGCATGCTAAGAGGAACCTCCGCGCATTTTTTTTAACCGGAGTTTCAATATTTTTGCTGACGAACTATACTGGGCAAGAATGTATAAAGACCAAATATAATAACTGACGTAACTTCCGAATACTAAAATGTTCCTCAAAATTCCATAAAATACGAGCTGTTTAACAAAAAGCGACAAGCATTTTAAACAATCAATGCTAATCTATATTCAGACATCAACTGTACCATATTAATTTACAAGACGAAATATTTAGACGTATAGGTCTTAGTACCGACGCAAATTTTGTTCATGTTAACTTAGAGATATGGGACAAGGGTATACTAAAGTTTAATAAACTTTCAATGTAACTGGTAAAAAAGAACAACAATGTGATTCTTTAATGTATGCTTTATTAAGGTTTATTAAATGTTTTGAATGAAATGAGAATAATTTAGACATTTATCTGACATGTATATAAAGCCAAAACATTTCACGCGGAAACACTAAAAAGCGCGAGCGTGCAAAAGATAAGACCTGTGTGGGCTGTACTATATTTTTATCAGGTAAATAGTGCCGAAAAAATTCTCGTGAAAAAAAAATAAATAAAAAAACACGTGAGCGTGCAAACCACATAAGCGTGCAAAGTAAAGAACACACGGCGACTGTACTGTATTTTTTTTCATCTGGAGATGATTCATGTTGTTTGAAATGTATTCTAATATGCTCAATGTATGATTCTTGCAATTAATGCCTGCAATGTGTCAAACTCTAACTGACAGAAAAACCGACCGGTCAATGAAAACAGCTATGCAAATGTGAACACGACTGGGCATGCACTATGTACAATTATCATGGCAGCAACAAAGGTGGACCTTGCACCTGAAGAACCCTTTTAATTTATTTAAAAAACAGAGGTGACCATGCGCCAGAATGAATATTGCATGTACATACACATGTTCTAAATATGAGTGCTTTTTTGACGACTGACTATCGAGATATAAGCATTTAAAACTTCACCGCAGCATAAGAGCACTTTACAGAATTGTCCCAGATTTTGATCTCTAGCCCCATTCCGAGGCTTGAACTCAGGGACCATTCTTATAAATCGCAGAAAACCCTCCTATGCACACATGCTCCAAATATGAATGCTTTCTGTTACGTGACTGATGAGATATGGATATTTAAAAAAAATATCGCAGTGTGACGCACACGTACACGTACCGTACGAGCTTTAGAACAGAAATAACAAAATTGATGAATGCAACTAATAAAGCCAGGTTTACGTTATAAAATTGGGTTTTGATGGAATCTTCATTGCATAGGCATGTTAACCTGATGAAAGATGATTATTATGACAGTGTTGAGAAAATTAAATGTAATATGAGGAGGATAGACATCTTTATCACATCTGTAACTTTGCACTCCATATATCCCATATGTAGCTTTGCATGCCATTTTACACATAATACAGGTAAAATGTGCAATAATCATGCACATCTAGAGAAATGAAAAATACTGGTTGTAGACCAACCTAAAAATGTCACCATGAAGAAACATACTGAATTTGAAAAAAAAAAAAATAAATAAAATAAATTAATAAAAAGACGAAAAAATAAATAAAAAAAATAAATAAATAAAATTAAAGAAAAAATCGGTCTCTGCGCGTGATTCGAACTCACGCCCGTCCGCGTGATAGCCGAAGATGCTAACCACGATATAACTTTATGTTGCAAAATTAAGGTACTTATTTACGATGCGTTTTTTATTTACTTATTTAAGGTACTTATATTTACGATGCGGTTTTACAAATCCTTTCAGAGCTAATCGAACACGCTCCCATATGTACAAATCCAAAACTATATTAAGAGACCGGCGCGATTACCGCGCCGGTCAATCACGAGTTGGTTGTATATTGGGTATATTTATATAACTGCTAGTGTATACATGTGTACTAAACGCTTAATAGAACTAACAGTTGCTTGGCACAACTCTAAACCAGTACCAAGCAAAATGCATGTGTTTCTCCAAACTGCAATTAGTTTCGCATTGCTATACAGCGGTTTTGTATGAACCAATATCCAAAAAAACAAAAAAAAAACAAAAAGAAAAAAACAAAAAAAAAAAAAAAAAAAAACATAAAATAAAATAAAAAAAAAATAAAGAGAGAGAAAAGCTTTATATATATATTATAGCCGTATATCTTTCCGATTGTAGGGTTAAGTTTGTTTTGCAAAAATAATAATAAAAAAAAAAAAAAAATAAAAAATAAAAAAATTAGAAACGCGACTATAAATTATAGCATTGATAAAGTAACATACCAAATATCAAAGGCCTGTGCCTTCTACTTCCACACAAGAAGACAAAGTTACGACAAATGTGCTCTTTTCACTTCTAATGTATACAATAATCACAATTTATGGTCGTGCCAAAAAGTCTGTGATGCCCTTGTTTATCTTTTGGATATTTTTATTAGATTTGGAACTAAACGTTATAGGCAAACTACTGGTATTCCGATGGGAACTAATTGTGGTCCTCTTATTGCAGATTTGTTTCTTTTTTGTTATGAGAAAGATTTCATGAAGTCTCTCTCACGAAACAATCAGGCTGACATTATTGAGGCTTTCAATTCCACTTCTAGATATCTTGATGATGTATTAAATATTGACAAGAATTACTTTGACCAAAAGTTGGACCGCATATACCCTACAGAACTCCAATTAAATAGTGCAAATTCTTCCGATACCAAGGCACCTTTTTTGGATTTGAATCTATGTATATCTAATTGTACAGTTTCCACCACAATTTATGATAAACGGGACGATTTTGATTTTGATATAGTCAATTTCCCTTTTCTGGATGGCGATGTTCCCCGGCGTACCTCATATGGGGTATACATATCTCAACTTATTAGATTCGCCAGAGCTTCTTCAAATCTTAGTGACTTTAACTACCGTAATAAAGCCCTTACTGCCAAACTTCTAAGGCAGGGCTATCGTTCTTTTAAACTTCGTAAAGCGTTTTCGAAATTTTATCACAGACACAGTGCCTTGGTAGAAAAATATAGCGTCAGTCTGAAAACACTTCTGCAACAAGGTATATCGGAACCCGAATTTTACGGTGACTTAGTGTACAGATTTAGAAAAATTGTAGGAAAATCTAACTTTTCGGAGCAATTTAGAAAACTTATTAACCGTTATAAAAGAATTGGCTATAGCCTGGATATTATGCGGAAGACTGCATATCTAGTTGTCAACCCAGTCATTGTTGACGGCTATGCTTTACTCTTTAATTGCACGACTGCGTTTCGGGCCTGAGACTCAATGACGGCCTCTTCGTAAAAAATTATCCAGTGGGTTGGGGCTTGACGATATGTCTTTGGCTTGGCCCGCCGTGGTTTAGCTCTTGGTTTTCATTTACTCTGGCATACAGTAGAATTAGCCATGAGTACTCGTCTTGTTTATTATAATGATTAATTTGATTTTTATGTTTTCGCTTTGATGCATTGACTGAGTTTGGAGCCTTTATGCGAACCGAAGTTTTATGTATTTCTGTATTAAGAGTTGCATCGGGACCCAGGGTGAAATTGGCTAGCTGTAAAAGTGCTTTAAACCCCCGGTGGTTTACTCTACTGACCGTTCTAAGGCGGTGGTCCAGGTGTTAGGAGTACCCTTTGTTGCTTTGTGGTTCATTCTACGAGGCGATTTGTTTTATGTCTTACCTTCTGTCATTTTGTTCTTGGGTTTATCAGTCCTTTTAGCATTGCGATTACCTCGCTTTGGGAAAAGAGAGCTAATCTTAGTGCTTTTCGTACGTTTGTTCGATTTGTGCTTGTTTGGATTTGTCGGTTTCCGCTTCCTCTTGGTGTCTGGGAAGAGCTGCGGTTTGTGATTGTGGCACTCCCTCGACTTTTCTCTTACCTTTTTTTTATTCCTCATATTTGTTTGTGTAAAACAAGTAAACCCTGGGGCGTGGCCATTTTTCTCCCAAGTGCTATAATATGAACAATCTTATTGACTGTCCACTAGATAAAACTAAGTACCAGTGTCAAAGGCCTAGACCTAGTCTCACACAAGATGATTTTAAAGTTTTTATGTTTTTTTTTTTTTTTTTTTTTTTTTGTTTTTTTTTTCAATACTAGTCTATGTAAAATAAAAATAAAAAAAAAAAAGAAATAAAAGAATGCCTTTGGAAACAAAGAACACACAAAATAACGAAAATCGAAAATCGGAGACTCGGTTTGATTGAGTCTCTTCATATGCAACACTGTAGTTTGCGATGCTCCATACGCCCCCTAGCGCCGGCTTAAGCGGCAGTCGTTTTTTTAAATAACCAGGATTGGTTCATTGATCCCAAAGGAAACAAAATATAACCTGCACTATGAAGATGTACGGGGAGACTTTTTACGGCCGCCACACGGCACAACACAAGTTACAGTAGAGTAAAATAGAAGTAAAAAAAGGACTGCCTTTGGAAACAAAGAACACATAAAATCACGAAAATCGGAGACTCGGTTTTATTGAGTCTCTTCATATGCAACACTGTAGTTTGCGAGGCTGCATACGCCCTCTAGCGCCGGCTTAAGTGGTATTCGATTTTCAAAATAACCAGGATGGGCTCAATGATCCCAAAGGAAATAAAATATAACCTGACAAGTGACCTTAAGGATGGAGCTGTTTACGTTCCAAGGCCATAATTTAAACAATCTTAGTAAAGGCCCCCTAGCCGATGACTCGAATATGCTCGTGTATGGACTTTTCAGCAGTATCTCTTGAAAATGGAAAAATGATGTGGTTCTAAGGATAACAAGAAAACGGCGATTCTAAGAAGTTTCAAAACGTTAATGTTGTGTAGAGAACTGGATAAACTTAAAGCGTTGCATTACGAAAACACGTCTATTCAAATTTATTGAAAATTTTACAAACAAAAAAGGAAATTTTTTCAAATAAAAATTCTGATATTTTTCACATTTCTGTTCAAAACATAGATTGGAGGTCGTCGTTAGAACCGCCTCGGCGAGGCAGTTCTAACGTGTACCCACAATCTATGTTTTTGAGCAGAAATCCAAACAATAATATATACACCTGTAAACCCCGGTTTTACTGTGTGGCGGCCGTAAGAAGTCTCCCTGTACATCATCATAGTGCAGGTTATATTTTATTTCCTTTGGGATCATTGAGCCCATCCTGGTTATTTTAAAAATCGAATACCGCTTAAGCTGGCGCTAGGGGCGTATGGAGCCTCGCAGAATACAGTGTTGCATGCGAAGAAACTCAACCAAACCGAGTCTCCGATTTTCGTGTTTTTGTGTGTTCTTTGTTTCCAAAGGCAATCTCTTTTTAGTTTTATTTTACAATATAAAAGTGGTGTTAAGGAGGTCAAAATTATATAGGTTTGTTTTCGTGATGGGGAATATCAAGACTCAACAATTGTCTGTATTGTGCACTGAAAGGATTATTCACGATAATTGATTCGAACATGCTATTCGCAAACTTTGTTAACAATCGTGTGAACCTACAGAAAGACCTCAACACATTTGTGAATAATATCGTATAATGTTATTTTATATACAAGAAGATTTTCAGAGAAAAAAAAAAAAAAAAAAAAACGAAAAAGAAAAAATAAATAAAATAAATAAAGAAAAAAAGTAAACATTAAAACAAAAAAAAAGAAGAAAAAAAAAAGAAAAAAAAAAGATAATAATAATAATAAAAAAAAAAAAAAAAAAAAAAAAAAATAAGAGGAGAGGGAGCAACTACTGTTTCATGGAGGTGGGGCTGTGCTGGCACTAGGCGGCAAAGTGAGACAAAATGAATTCCTCTGTGGCCATTTAATGTCTTTTTTTGGTACGTCTGTGCTGCCACAGCCACACCCCCAGAAAAAGTAGATAGCTCAAACATACCGTGTCGAAGCGCGAAAATAATTAAACAAACAAATAAGCGGAATTACCGGCAGTTGAAAATACATACATACTTACTTAATTAGGTGTGTGCGTACGTGTGTGCGTGTGCACGCGCGGGCATGCATGCGCGTTTTGCAATTCTTTCATCACGTTTTTACGTTTTCCTTCCTATTTTGTATGCAAAAATTATAATGCTCCATAAAGCACGGTATGTAAAAAAAAATTGGGGTCGGAAAGGGGAGGAGGTGCCGACCAAAAAAAAAAAACCAAAAAAAAAAAACCCCAAAAACCCCTTACAATTCGAATTACATCATAGGTGTCAAGGCATGAACGCAATATTGCTTGTGTCCACAAACTCGTTGAACGCCCCCGACGATTGTCAGTTTTACGCTAATAAAGTGTTAATGTTGTTTTCGCGGCAGCTTTCTTTCTGTTTTGTTATACAGGACAGCTGTTTCTTTATTAGTTTTAATTATACAGACAGAGATTCATCAGATAACAGTAGATACAAGGATGTCAATGCAAAGTAAAAAGCAACATGTGGTTCTATTTCTTATTGGTGGAATTCTGAGCACGTTGATATTTTGGTATAGCATTACAAGTAAGTTTCGTAGATACCCAGCGGGAACAGA
Organism: Anodontia alba; assembly: GCA_964016985.1. Taxonomy (NCBI): domain Eukaryota; kingdom Metazoa; phylum Mollusca; class Bivalvia; order Lucinida; family Lucinidae; genus Anodontia; species Anodontia alba. The sequence goes on from OZ024831.1 coordinate 2,480,395, forward strand.
ACGTTTATGTAACGTCGCTTTTACGTTGATCCGATGTTAATGCGACGTGTATGAACGTTAAGTGCCCACTGGGTAAGTTATTTTATATTAAAGAGAAGTTATACAGTTTCAAAGGAGACAACTTTGTTAAAATGATTTTATCTCCTTTCTGAAAAGAGGTCTATCCTTAAAAGAAAGACATTGCTCCCATTTAGATCATTTGTTTTCTTGCACACCAGATAAGGAAATCCTGGATTTAACCCTGGGATAGAAATTCTTATCCTACCCAGGTAATCCTTCCCAGAATCAAAATAACAATCGAGAATTCTCACGTGTTTGATATGCTCTGGTTGTAATGTACGTCATCGTAAAAGGTTTACGTCAATGAACGTGATGACGTCATTAAACGCCACAGTAGTGTCATCACAACATGGCGGACGCAGCAATCGAAGTGACTGTATTATTAAACAATCTACGTTCAGAAATGAAAGGCGTGCAAGGAAAATAATCTATCATGGGTGTGAGTGGTAGATAGAAAAATCCGTCTCCCGCGATTACTGTCTGGTATCACTCGGCAAGCCTCCTGATGCCAGACAGTGATCCTAGAGACGGATTTTTCTACCTACATCTCATACCCATGATAGATCCTTATTTTCTGATTCTCTTCAGAATGGGTCTGGTGTGCAGAAAGCAATGGGAAGTCATAAAAGTCGTCTAATTTGTAACATACGGAGGGAAATCTACCAAGAGTATCAAGTCTCCTTCAGCTGCGTCATGGGGTTGATGTGCGAACAGTAAAGGTCCAGCTTCGCCATAGAAGCCGCAAAGTGGACACATGAGATTAGTTTATTGACCGGCGCGCGCCGGCCTCTAAATATAGCTTTGGATTTTTAACTATGGAATACTATTCGATTAACTCATTAAGGACGTTTTATATTTTTCGGTTTGTGACGATCTCGGCAAATAAATAAATAAATAAAAATAATAATAATAAAAAAAAAATAAATAAATAAAATAAAACAAACTATGTTATAAACAGATTAATGTCTATTTTATTTTCATTTCAATCAAGAAATTTCATAAAGCTTAATAAAAGCAAACATTAACTCTTTCGGTGCCAAATTTCAGACGACATTTGACGTCTGCTTTTCTTTTTTTAACAAATTATCGCTTGAAAAGAAGTTTATACGTAAAGTTAAAAAAAAAAAGAACTGAATGCCAAACAGTGTAGATCCAGATGAGACGGCTCATATGAGATGTCTCATCTGGATCTATGTTGTTTTGCAAAAGCCTATTACTATCGCCTGTGGCAGCGAAAGTTAAAGAATTACATTGTTGTTCGATTTTACCTGTTATTGAACTTTAGTATACCCTACTCACATATCTCTATGTAAACATGAAAAAAAATTGCGCCGGTACTTAAACGTTTACGTCTAAATATTTTGTCTTGTACAGCTTCATGACGTTTCATCGACGTCCATATGACGTTGTCTCAAGGTTGCATGCCCGCTGGGCGGGGATTCTGAAAAAGCCGTTTGCTATACATCAATATAGTATGCAGTTATCAATAATTCTGTATTCGGACACCAAAGACTCTGATCATACTGCACGGATCCTGATCTTTATATACGCTGAAGACACATTTTCATATGACTCGACTCAATAACACAGCAGATTTATCCAGCGCATGCGCAAAATATCATTGGGGCTTGCTCTCCATGCATGCATTTTGTTGTACATGTCCGCTTATGTCCGAAGACACCTTTTTGTGCGGCACAGCTTAAGTTATTCTTTCAGTTACGTGGATATGAATTCAACAACATAATAGTTCGTCTGTCATTACTGACAATGACCAGTCTAAATCACATGCGAAAAACGCTACTGTTTGTGTGTTACGTGAGTTAACCGCATGTGATTCGATGTCTTTAACTATATAATTTACATGGTGTTGAATCTTTTAAAGATTAAACAACATATAAATGATATAGTTACAGATATCGAATCACAAGCGTTAACTCACGTCATCTCAAACACTGATGACTCAAGCTACTGCATTAGTCAAAATAAATAAAGGGCAATATTTGTCAATTTGCTACATATTCATCATACATTTCAACTCCCTATGTTTCAAACCACTGTTATCTCAAACTAAAACTTCTGGTACCTTGTAGTTTGAGATAACGAGAGTGGACTGTATTCGCCTTTATGCAGATGTTACAAATCTTTGCATAATGGTAGATCATTCCAATATTGCTGCGGATATATTCAATAATGACTCAGAAAAGTAACAAATTGGGCTAAAACTTGGTTGGTTAACTTTAATCTGTTAAAACCCGAATAGCTACTTACTTCGCGTTAAATTAACAAACCAGTGGACCCCACAAACCTCCAGTATTTATGTCATGGCAGCAAATCAAAGAAGTTAAATTCCATAAACATTTAGGAGTATATGTTTCTGCCGATATGTATGTTACGACATAAAAACTTCAATGCATTTTCCTTCCCGATGAAGGGTATCATTTTACTTACATAAGGCCATTTTGCCTTACCTTACATATTACGCAATTCTACTGTCAAACAGGTAGGACACTACTGTATAGTCACGGTTTACCCGTGCACTATACGTGTAAGATAATACGTGGCTACTTGGACATACGAGATCGCACTGCGAATGATTCCCATAAGCGCGAAGTAACAGGACACTACTGCGCGTCAGAGGACCACAGTCCTTAGAGGGGTCATTTCAGTGAGTGATATTTTATATTTTCGTAATAAGTATTGTCATCAATTCGTAGATTTTTTGTGCAAGGTCTGAAAAGTAAAAAATGTGTCGAGTCTGAATTGAAACCTACGAATTGTTGATTGCTTCGTCTATAAAGTGGACGCAGGGCGAAAAAGTTCTGCATTTTGTTACATAGGCTTTTCATGTGTACTAGACCGGCTGCGCTAAAATTTTCAGTCTAGTGGGAATTTTCCCAGTTTGCGTGCACGAGGTGGATAGGAAGGACGCTGAGCAGATTGTGCAGTATGTTCAGTCTGATGAGGGCCTCTTTATAGAAAGCTCAAATGCGGTCTAGTAGGTTTCTCCGGTTTGCGTGAGAGGAATAGCGAAGAAAGACGCTGAACGGACTGTGCAGTATGTTCAGTCTGATCGGGGTTTCTTTGTAGCAGGCACAAAGTGTAGGGGATATAAGAAAAGTATAGGACCGTACTTGCCGATGCGCGCATCGGAGCGATCGCGACACTCTTTAGATTCGTGACATGCAGACATACACGCATGACATGACAAAGAGTATGACTAACACCGGGACCACCGCCTTAGAACGGTCAGTAGAGTAAACCACCGGGGAGGGGGTGGGGGATTAAAGCACTTTTACAGCTATCCAACTTCACCCTGGGTCCCGATGCTACTCTTAATGCAGAAATACATAAAAAATCGATTCGCCTAAAGGCTCCCAACTCAGTCAATGCATCAAAGCGAAAACATAAAAATCAAACTAATCACTATAATAAACAAAGACGAGTACGCATAGCAACAATGATTGGGTTGACAACTAGGCATGCAGTCTGTCGCATAATATCCAGGCTATAGACAGTTCTTTTATAACGGTTAATAAGTTTTCTGTAGCATTAACTTTTCCTATATACAGCCTATTGATAATGTGAAATGACTACTGTATTTTGATAGATGTAGAATAAAATCTGAAATCTTACAACTTTAACTACAGCTGGCGCGTGGTTATTGTAGGCTTGCCCATACTTCACCATAGTGCAGTCAATGGAGCTTGGAATATATATTTGGTCAATATCACTGGGTCAAAGCAATTGCTGAGACTGTATACCAAGTAAAAACATTTTATTAAGTTTTAGAGCACGTGACCTGCCGGCCAGTGCCATCGCCTAAAACAGCAGTTTTTTTTCATATTACATTACGAAAACACGCCTGTTCAAATATATAGAAAATTTCACCTGCAAAAACTGAAAATATTTCAGATGAAAACTCTGATATTTTTCATATTTCTGATCAAAACATAGATTGTGGGTACTCGTTAGAACCGCCTCGACGAGGCGGTTCTAACGAGTACCCACAATCTATGTTTTTGAGCAGAAATAAGAAAAATAATGTCTACCCATGTAAACCCCAGTTTTACTATATAAAAGTGGGGTTTAAGAGGGTCAAAATTATATAGGCATGTTTTCGTGATGTCAATGAATTGAGGGTCATTGTATAATCTGACGAAGTCAATGAAGTCTTAAATTTAGGTCAAGGTCACTGGCTCAAGGTGTACGTTGAGTCAGCATGTCAAGAAGGAACTTCATATGAGGATTGAAGGATCTCGGCACTATAGTTGCTGAGATTATAAGGGCCATTCCATAGTATGACAAAGTCAATGGAAATAAAATATAGGTCAAGATCACTGGGTTAAGGTGTATGTTAAGTCAGCACATCAAAAGGAAACATTTTAAAATATTTACGCACTATAGTTACTGAGATCAGAAGGCCCATTGTATAATATGACAAAGTCAATGGAGGGTAAAATATAGGGCAAGGTCACTAAGTCATGGTGTATGTTGAGTCAGCATTTCAAGAAGAAACACTATATGTGAAGTTTGAAAGTTCTCGGTACTATAGTTGCTGAGATCACAAGGAATATTGTATAATCTGACGAATTCAATGGAGTGTGAAATATAAGTCAAGGTCATTGGGTCAAGATGTATATTGAGTCAGCATGTCAAGAAGAAACATTATCTGAAGTTAAATAGTTCAAGGCATTATTGTTGCTGAGATTGTTACGCTCAAGGCCGGCCAACTTGAAGACGCAACGAGGGTGACTTCCTGTTACGCTTCGGGTTGGGTTTGCCTAACTGTACCTCTACACAGAAACTCCAACAATGTTAGATTTTACAACTCTTTTTGTTTTCATAAACATATACAACATACAATTACACTTACAAATCTACATGACAATACTCAAACAATCACAAAACTAGACTCTTCACCTTGGCTACAGTTGGACACAACATGGCTGGCAACTATATCGGTTTATAACTTGATTAACCTGGGTTTGTTAATCAGAATATTTAATCACCAGTACAGATCCAACAAAGTGTGGTGAACACTGTGCCAATGCGAAGAGAATGCTGACTACCGTATCTAAAGACATAGACACACTAAATGAGTCTTACTTAGGTAATGTACCTAATTTTATAAAATTAGTCTGTGCTTGATACTTTGTTGTTTCGCCTTGTCAACCACCATCTGTATTTATTATATGAGCATCACGCTGGCTTAATATAATATATTATTACGCGCTTAGTGGTCTGTATTTCTTTTATGAGAATCACGGTGGCTTAATATAATATACTATTGCGCGCTTAATGTTCTGTATTTATTTCATGAGCATCACGCTGGCTTAATATAAAATATTATTTCGCGCTTAGTTTTCTGTATTTATTTCATGAGCATCATGCTGGCTTAATATAATATATTATTGTACGCTTAGAGTGTTCTGTATTTATTTTATGATCATCACGCTAGCTTAATGTAATATATTATTGCGCGCTTAGTGTTCTGTATTTATTTTATGAGCATCACGCTGCTTAATTTAATATACTATTGCGCGCTTAGTGTTCTATATTTATTTCATGAGCATCAGGCTGGCTTAATGTAATATATTATTGGGCGCTTAGTGTTCTGTATTTATTTTATGAGCATCACCCTTGCTTAATATAATATACTATTGCCAGCTTAGTGTTCTGTATTTATTTTATGAGCATCACGTTGGCTTAATATAGTATACTATTGCGCTTGGTGTTCCATAATGAGCTCCGCGTATATCTTGAAGGTCTTCGCCCGCGGCCTTGTTATATATTGGAGGCTACACTATCTGAAGACTTCAAGATTTGAAGTGCTACAACAAAGAAAGAAAACAAAACATAACTACGCAGGATTGCACCAACATATGACGAAGTTTGCTGTTATGATTCTATACAATATACAGTGACGCTTTTACGCCATAAGCGGCAAATACGCACCGAGGGTGACCTCGAAATCTTAATGACTTTAAATACCGTAACATATCCCTGACTTCCAAACTTCTTAGGCAGGGCTCTCGTTATTTTAAACTTCGTAAGGCGTTTTCGAAATTTTATCGCAGACACAGTGCCTTGTTGTAAAAAATATAGCGTCAGTCTGAAAACACTTCTGCAACAAGGTATATCGGAACCAGAATTTTACGGTGACTTAGTGTACAGATTTAGAAAAAAAAATGTAGGTAAATCTAACTTTTCGGAGCAATTCAGAAAACTTATTAACCGTTATAAAAGAATTGGCTATAGCCTGGATATTATGCGGCAGACTGCATGCCTAGTTGTCAACCCAATCATTGTTGATGGCTATGCTTCACTCTTTAATTGCACGACGGCGGTTCGGACCTCAGACTCAATGACGGCTTCTTCGTAAAACTTTTACCAGTGCGTTGGGGCTTGACGATATGTCTTTGGCTCGGCCCACCGTGGTCAACTGTTGGTTTTCATTTACTCTGGCATACAGTAGAATTAGCCATGAGTACTCGTCTTTGTTTATTATAGTGATTAATTTGATTTTTATGTTTTCGCTTTGATGCATTGACTGAGTTTGGAGCCTTTATGCGAACCGAATTTTTATGTATTTCTGTATAAAGAGTAGCATCAGGACCCAGGGTGAAGTTAGCTAGCTGTAAAAGCGCTTTACTCTCGCTTGGGGAAGAGAGAGCTAATCTTAGTGCTTTTCGTACGTTTGTTCGGTTTGTGCTTGTTCAGATTTGTCGGTTTCCTCTTCCTCTTGGGGTCTTGGAAGGGCTGCGGTTTGTGATTGTGGCACTCCCTGGACTTTTCTCTTACCTTTTATTAACACTCCCCCGCCCCCCCCCCCCCCCCCCCCCCGGTGGTTTACTCTACTGACCGTTCTAAGACGATGGTCCCGGTGTTAGTCTTAATCTTTGTTGCTTTGAGGTTTATTCTACGAGGCGATTTATTGTATGTTTTACCGTGTGTCATTTTGTTCTTGTTTTTTTTTTTTCAGTCCTTTTAGTATTGCGATTACCTCGCTTGGGGAAGAGAGAGCTAATCTTAGTGCTTTTCGTAAGTTTGTTCGATTTGTGCTTGTTTGGATTTGTCGGTTTCCTCTTTCTCTTGGTGTCTGGAAAGGGATGCGGTTTGTGATTGTGGCACTCCCTGGACTTTTCTCTTACCTTTTTTTTCCAATTTGATTTAGCACCGGGTTCGGCAATGCCCAACTGTATCACTACACAGAAGACAAACGAAGTTAGAATTTTTACATTTTTTTACATGTAATATTTACAACACATATATTAATACAGACATTAACAATACAACACCACACACAATTTGACGCAAATCACTTCACGTTGGCATGGTTGGGAACTATACTGGTATATTACATGATTAACCTGGCTTGGTTAATACTACACTCAGTATATACCCAGCCAAATGAGAATAACTCTGTGTACCAATGTGAATAGATTGCCTCCCTTGACTCTATATCAATGGCGCCTTACTTTTAATTTCTTAAGTTTTATCATAATTTTATCTTAATTATTTATTGAGCTCATTTTTATTTATCATTAGTCACATTTCTTTATTTGGTCACAGCCCTAATATTTTTTTTTTTTTTTTATGTCGGAATAACTTGAACGCCGACTGGTTAATATTTCTGGCTGTTGACAAATTCGCACTAGATTCTTATTTGGCGGCCTCTGCTCGCCCACGACTGGAATCTATGTACCGCACATCGCATTGAGAACAACTGTCCTTGGAAGGACATGGAAGGACACAACTAAAAATAAACAAAACAGGGTCTAAGGACATGTTCTATAATAACCTAAGATGAAGCCTGCTAAGATTCTACCCCTTATTCTACAATGACGCACGTCACCGTATAGAGTGTGTGACGTCATTGACGTCGCGGCTAAATATCCGACACCATGATAGACCCATCACTGACGTCAACGTTGCAAATGACAAACACCTCCGACTTCTGGATAGCGATCAGAGGGAGCGTAGTATTGGATCAACTCCAACTATTACAAACTTAGTGCCCTATTAGACGAAATCGGAGGAACACTTATTATATATATATATATATATAATATATATATATATATATATATATATATATATATATATATATATATATATATATATATATATATATATATATTATACAAAATTCCTCCTAAATGTCTCTTTCATTGAAACAGAAATTATGCTGGCGGAATAATACATATTAATTTACCATGATTTCTTAATATAATTAAATCAAATATTATTAAACTTAGAAAGAAAGAAAAAAAAAAAGAAAAAAAAAAAGAAAAAAAAAAACCTTATGTATGTGGGTATGTGCATGTCTATATGTTCGAGCGTATGTTTGCGTATTGCGTTTGCGTATCAAACCTAACTTTCTGGCCTACGTGATTCTTATGGTACCGCGCATTTTACACTGGCTATTCCTAGCATGCACTGTTTTTATGTGTATAAACTAAATCACACTTTACGCCTGCTTCTTCAAAAAAACTGGCCAGTCCGCACATGCCAGAGCGGCCTGCGCAGTGTCGCCGATAGCAGTTACATTTCTCTCAACCTGAGAAATTCCAACCAGACTGCACAACCTGGCGCAGCCTGCTTGGCATTCCTGAAATAACCCAGGCAATATATGCAGAATAGGACTAGCGTGCACTGCAATCTGTAGTTTATAAGTTTACTGTTTAGACACGGACATTTTCCTGCTTTTAAAATTTGAACAGTAAAACCTACAAACAATAAAATAATATTAATATAAATTTACGACATTACGAAAACACGCATATTCAAATAAACTGAAAATTTTACCACCAAAAAAAAGGTACATTTTCAGATAAAAATTTTGATATTTTTTCATATTTCTGCTCAAAATATAGATTGTGGGTACTCGTTAGAACTGCCTCGGCGAGGCGGTTCTAACGAGTACCCACAATCTATGTTTTTGAGCAAAAATAAGTAAAATATTGAATACCCCTGTAAACCTCAGTTTTACTGTATAAAAGTGGGGTTCAAGGGGGTCAACATTATATAGGCATGTTTTCGTGATGGACTTATCTGTTGCGTTGTCTAATTGTTCTTCGAACTGGACTGTGTCGGTGAGTTTATATATAGTAAGCGACGCATCAATTGCACGATATGTGCGGGATTTTGCAAATATTTAGCGACTTCCTCGCTTTCTGCGTTTTGCAAAGTGGTGTAACTTTTATATCACGCTACTATTAATACCTATCAATAACAAATGGTCCGACTGTAGAAAATGGACCCTACTTAAAAACACTAACCTTGGTCAGCTTGCTCAGCAGTCTGCTCTGGGTCGTAACAAAGGCCTCTCCATAAGAGGAAGAACCGTTTTTTCTTTGCCACGACATAGTAACAACGCTAAAATTAAAAGCTGATATTTGAATTATGTACACGCTTTACTAAAGTTTGGATGGATCACCTGCTAAGGTAATCCGCACCCAAATTATCCTGGCCAAATATAGCTACAATCCTAAATCGGGACGGCTGAAGTGTCAGCGCCCATCTCATTGTCCGGGAACTCAGTACTTTAGCTGATTGCATAAAAGATAGTGGTTTGTGATCGGTTTCGAGCACCAATTGAGCACCAAACAAGTATTTCCTAAATTTCTCGACAGCCAAAATTATGCAAAGACATTCCTTCTCTAACACCGAATAAGTCGTTTCCCTAGGGAGAAGTTTCCTACTTGGGTAAGCAATTGAAAGCTTTCCTTCGCCTTCAAAGTCTTGGAGCAAAACGGCTCCTAAACCAGTGTCGGAAGTATCCGTTCTAATAATGAACGGTACTCCGTTTTGGAATACAGGCAGCCGAAAAATAAGGCTACATGTGAGCCTATATTTTATTGTTTGAAAAGCTTTTCATGGTGGTCTTGCCAACTTTTTATGTTATTTGGCCTATCTTTTTTTCTTAAATCCATTTAAGGAGAAGCAATGGTAGAGACGTTAGGTATAAACGCGCTAACCCTATGAATGATTTGACCTGTTTCTTGGTAGTAGGTCTAACGGCATCTCTGATGTCCTGTAATTTATCCTCCTGGGGCCTTATAGATTGCCCTACAATACTATGTCCAAGGCAATCAATACTGCCGTATCCAGTCATACATTTCAATTGCCTAGCTGTTAGCTTGGTAGACCGTAGTCTGTCTTAAACCTGACGTAAAGACGTGATATGATTTTTCCAAGATGAAAAAAAAAAAAACACATATCTTCCACAAAACTGTCTACATTCCGGAGACCCCGCAAAACGATGCGAATCAGCCTGCAAAAAGTGGCTCCGGCATTTACAAGCCCGGACGGCATAGTTTTAAACCGGAATAATCCCTTTGGAGTTTCAAAGGTCTGGACACATCAGTCATTTCAACCTGCCAATAACCCTTACTCAGATCAATTTTCGCAAAGAATTTATGACCTGACAGTTTATTTATCACCTCCTCCATATTTGGCATTGGTTCTGCATCGAATTCAGTAACTGTATTCAGTTTCCGGAAAATCGATGCGAAACCTCACCGACCCATCCTTTTTGGAGACCAATACTGCAGATGAATATGGAGAAACTGACAGTTCAGTTACTCCTAAGTCAAGCATTTCTTGAATTTCTGATTCCATATCCTCGCGGATTTTATATGGAATAGGGTAACCTTTCGATCTTACAGGCTCCGTTGTCAATAATTTAATATTATGACAAATAACATCCGTGCGTCCGGGTAAACTCGTCAGTACATCCGGGTACTGTTCTATTAGCGATTCAGCCTCGCAAATCTGCTCTGGCGACAAACCATTTCAAATACTGATGTCCTTAAACGATTCCGTGCGCTGTGTTGACGAAAATGTACAACCATCTAATGAATACTCGTCCGTTTCGTCGACTTCGTCGACTTCCGCTACCGTTTCGATTGAAAATAAACAGTGTGACGTCACGCTTTGACGTTCAACATATTGTTTTAAAATATTGGCGTGATAAGTACCAATAACGCCGTTGACGTCAGTTCGGTAATCCAATGTATTGAGCACTTTAACCACTTCAAACGGAACTTTCTACTGTAGTAACAATTTATTACTGTCGGTAGGGAGTAACAATAACACTTTATCACCTACATTAAACTTACGCGATCTAGAGCGCCTATCGTAATATGTATTTTGCTTGCCTTGTATCTTTTTGTCATGTGCCAATTTGCATGTCTGCTCTAATCTTTCCCTAAGGTCAATCACATACTGATAGGTAGATAATACTTGGTTATCACTTATCTCTTCAGACCACAATTCTTTCAGTATTGCCATGAGGCCACGAACGTTGCGACCGTACATTAGCTCAAAAGGTGAGAAACCTAGAGATTCCTTTGGAACCTCTCTAGCCTTTCTGCGCACATTTTATTAAGTGTTTGCTTTAAAGTAGCGTGTACCCGTTCTATTAATCCGTTACACATGGGATGATATACGGCGGTCGTTAATTGCTGGAGAGACAGTAACCTTGACACCTTCTTCATGACCTCTGAAGTAAATTGGGACCCACAATCAGTTAGCATTTTATCAGGCACACCAACCCGACTAAACATTTCTACTAATGCCTCTGCAATGCGCTCGGTCTCAATACTAGGTAATGTTACCGCTTCCGGGTACCACTTTGCATAATCGTTCTTAGTAAGTATATATCGGACCGGGGCTCAATCGGACCTACAATGTCGACTACTACTCTCTTAAACGGCGTGTCAGTCAACGGTAACTTCCCTAACGGAACTTTGGTTACACGCCCCTTCTGAATCGTTCGCTGACAAATGTCACATGACCTACACACCCCTGGCCAAAAGAACTCGGCCAGAATTCTATTCAAAGTCTTTTAAATGCCTAAATGTCCGGCCATCAATGATTCATGAGCCAATTTCAGAACGTTCTCTCTGAAACTACTCGGTACAATAAGTTGAAGTGAGGACTTATTTCCCTAGGTAAATTGTCTATACAACAAGTTTCTTCCCTTAACTATCTTAGTCTTACCGTTTTTCAAACCACGACTCTTAAATAAGTAACTACACCTGAGTCGGCTCTGCTCCTTATATGCTCTAACTTGGAATCGGACATTTGAGCGTCCTGGAATGCTTGTTTGTTTTCGCTCAGAACCTGATCGCGGAACCTTCTTATAGGCTTTCTCTTCTTGCTTAGCCTGGACCCTTGTAATTACATCCACTGAAAACTGGGACATATCTGGTAACATATAACCATCAATGTTGCCAATTACCAAGTCATACAAAGTGTCATCCATGCACAATGCCTCAGTTTGACTTTTGAAGAATGGACAATCAACATTAATGACTGCTAAAGGATGCCTTCGTGTAGTTTCATCTATCAGAGTCACTGTTGACTCTTTACCAATCAACTGATCCTGTGAAACCAAGTTTCTTCTCACAACCACCCCGGTACAACCAGTATCCCTGAGGACTACAACTTTCTGACCGTCATCGGTACCTGGGGCTGTTGGCAACCGTGACTACACAAAGTAGCAAACACCTTCCTTGTCTTTCACATCTGAATGCAATGAATCATCTGCTTTACCCTGGTAAGTAGGCTCTACACCGTCACTGGACCCTTTTTGGCTTTCCCTTTACAAAAATTGGACTAGTGGCCTCCCCTTGTTGCATTATCAAACTTATTTCCAACGCCTCTGCCTTGACCGCGGTTATTTCCTCACCATAACCTTGGCCTCTATAATTACCGCGGCTCCTGTTAAACAAATTATCGTCCTTAAATTGAAAATAACTAGTGTCCGCAATAAAGGCAAACACCAACCTCCCTTCATCATTAACTGATCGGCGATTGACGCTATCACGATTGTTCCAACACTTTTACGATAAATGTGGTTTCCCACAAATCCTGCACTTAATTTCCGGCTTGTTGCCCGGCCTAATTGGCTCGACCTTACTAAACCCTTCGTTATCCCTGTTCTCGCGTTGCCCTTTCGCTACGCAACTAGATATGCCGCCCCCTGCTTCAGCAAACAAGTCGACTTCTCTAGCAATCGCATCTAAATTCTTAAACGTCTTGGGTTTTAAGTGAACATACAGTTCCCTATTACGTGATTCTAAAATTTGGTCACGTGCCATAAAATCGCATGACGCTTCGTACGTCTTTTCCACTTTCGGCATCGTTAACCATTTACTTAAATAACTATCAAGTCTACTGCTAAACTAAATAAAAGTCTCTTTGTTATCGGGCCTACTATAACGAAATTTCTTACGAAATTCGCGTTCTGTCACATCAAAATTCTTTAGTAATGCCTCTTTCAGTTTATCATAACTGGCTGCGTCCTCATCTGATAACCTATCATAAACATCTAAGGCCCACTCCTTTAATAAAGCGTTTAAATATGCGGCCCATAAAGTTGGATCCCATTTATTAACTGTTGCGTACTTCTCAAACCGGGACAAATAACTGACCATTTTGTCTTTACCATCATCGAAGTACGGCAACTTTTTTTTTTTTATTCTTTTTTATTCTCCCCGTCACATGATGCACAGAAGGTCGGGGAGGGCCATCCCTCCATGCATCTTACAATATATTGTTTACATACATACACTATACAGAACTCTGCTTAATGACATTATAATCAATCTACTATATGAGTCATCACCCCAAATACTACAACATCTCAAACACACTCATTCCTCAACAAAACAGTCCTCCTCACCACTCACTGATGCACCCGAAATATTTAGGATGAGTGGCTAACATTGGACTTGCATTCCGATGTTGGTCCATATGTCTGCCCAGGTTTGACTTTTCCAATACACTGGGGGTGATCGCAGCAGTTACTAGCTCTTCAGGTTCAAAGCTGGCCTATTAGCATATACAAAAATAAATTCTAGGAATGACGGGGAATTAATTTGTTTTCTAAAAAAGAGAAAAGACAGAAAAAAAAAAAAAAAAAAAAAAAACAATAAGAAATTGAAGATAGTTGATTTTGAAAAAAAAAAAAAAAAAAAAGGAAAGAATTCTGTTCTGAACATCTCTCCAACAAGACCAAATAAAGCAACTTACTGTAATACTATTTTCAATTAAGTGTGTCAGGATCTCTCATCAAGCCGCTCATTTCTATTAAAATGTTCAAAAAGTTCCCTATACTTTTGCCATTTTGTCTCAAAGGCATTCATTCTGTTATTTTTTGTAGTAATGTGTTTATCAATTATGTATCCTGCTCTTAATTTGTGTTTCACAGTGGCAATGGATAGGGCTGAATTAAGATGTTTGGATAAATAGATATAGTATTTTGTGGTAATTATAATTTGTAAATCTGCTTTTGTAAGATTTTTACCAATATTAAAAATAAACAGTTCCTCGCTAAGTGTTATATTGATATTATATGTTAATAACCATGTTTTTAATTGGGTAATTAAAGACTTTGTGTCTCTACATGTCCAAAGCATATGTATTATATCTTCTTCCACCTGACAAGAATTGCATGGTGGGCTTGGTGTAGCGTTTATTGTATAAAGATATTTCTTAGTAGGTAATAATCTGTGGTTTATTCTTGTCTGAAACCACTGAAGATTTGTGCCTAGATTTCGTTTAAATGGAGAAGAGTATATATCTTTCCATGTATCTTCTTCCATATCATATATATTTTCCCATTTACTTTGGGATGTAGGTTTATCATTATTTTTATTCAATATATTATAAAACTCCTTGCAACCTTTATTAGGTATGACAAACACTGTCAGGAATGTGGGAAGTATTGGCTGTTGTAACTTTTTAGTGAAAGATTTTATATCAGTTTTCAGTTTTAGAAACTCTTTAACAGACCGTATTATTCCATTAACTTGAAGAAAATTTGTTTTTATAATATATTTAGTTTTCAACTCTTGCTCAGAGTAAAATTCACCACTGTTATTTATAATGTCGTTAATGTAAGTTATTCCTTTCATGTACCACTGACTGAAGAAGACTTGTTTACCCCCTATGAGAATGTTATGATTAAAAAATATAGGACTTAATAGGGCAAAATCTTCTGTGCTTTGTTGATTTAATTCAAGAACATTTGAGTAAGCTTTAATAACATCTTCCCAAAACGGAATACTGATTTGTTTAATTATAGAGTCTGCATATGCTTTCCCAAAATCAAATAGTTTTTTAAAGTTAATATTACTATTAAGATCTTTCCATTCACTGTCAGTTTGAATCCATCTTCTTAACCATGTTGCTTTCATGCTGCTGATGAAAGCTTAAAGATTAATCATCTTTAGACCGCCATCAGAATACTGTTTGGTAATAACTGTTTGCTTTATTTTTGCTGGGCCCTCCCACAAAAACTCATAAAATAGTGTGTTTAATTCTTTAACAACATGATTACTTGGGTTTGGTAAAGATGCGAAGAGATGGTTTAAAAGTGGCAAAAGAAGAGATTTAATTACTGTTATTTTTCCAAGTGGTGTTCGGTATCTTCGCTTCAAGATTTTTATGAGTACGGCAACTTGGCATCACGTGCATGTGCTGTATGATCCTTAGATTTTGCCTGCTCCATGTCCGCCTTTTGTAATTCAATCTTATGGGAAAGTTTTAATTTCTCTTTTTCTAACCCCTGTGGTAACCTTTCCAGTTCTATTTCTTTATTGGCCTGAATCTGGGCCTTCCCGGCCTCTGCCTCGGCCCTGGCCTTCTTGCCCTCGGCCTCGACCCTGACCTTCTCGGCCTCAGCCTCGGCTCTGGCCTTCTCGGCCTCGGCCTCGATCTTCTCGGGTGTCCTCGGCTCTGGCCTTCTCGATCTCGGCCTCGACCCTGGCCTTCTCTTTCTCGACCTCTGCCTCGGCTCTGACCTTCTCGGCCTCGGCCTTGGCTTTCTCGGCCTCGCGTTCCGCCGCTCTATCTGCCCTTTGTATTTCTTGCTGCCTAGTAACCCATTATATTAATTCTTATCCTTTATAACCTAACTCTTTCCCTAATTGTACAAACTTTGCCATAATTACAAACGTAAAACCTCAAGTCGAAATTTAAACAACAAATCAAGTTTAAAATTGTCCAACTGAACCGCTGGTCAGAATTTTAACGCATCCGCATTAAAGTTAAGTTACACACTAACTT
Organism: Anodontia alba; assembly: GCA_964016985.1. NCBI lineage: Eukaryota > Metazoa > Mollusca > Bivalvia > Lucinida > Lucinidae > Anodontia > Anodontia alba. Next base: position 2,496,535 of record OZ024831.1, read on the forward strand.
TACACTATCAGAGACGTAACGTACCGGTGACGTTCGAAACTGACGTCTTTTAAGAACCCGATATATATTATCTTTACAAAGTACTGACGCTACTAGCTGACGCCGCGTACCGTCTTAACAAGATTTATGAGCGTAACGCTAAATAAACATGTCAATGACTAAATATAATTTAACGCACAATGACGTTACATATATTAACTAACTTAAGGCCGGCCTCGGTGGCTGAGTTGGATGCGCCGTCCGACTGGAGACCAGGAGGTCGCGGGTTCAACCCCCGCCGAGGTCGGCAACATTCTTTCGTGGAGATTGATCATGAAATATTTTCTACGGTCATTCTCCCCCTTTCGCTGATACAAGAAGGGCAGTTGTCAGTTTCTGGCGAAAGAATGTGCACAATACTGGTTAACCGCTTAGAGGACTAAGCCTGCCCAGTAAACGTGTGGTTAGGTAAACTGACTGCGCTCGACATGACCCCATTGGGTTGACTGGGCCGTAAAACCTCCACACAAACAATAACTAACTTAAGTAGAGTATAACTGATAACAGAACGACCTAAGTAATCGACCTAATAATTGACGTAAGTTTTACCGTCGCATAAAATGTTACCCTTAACGTTATCTTGCGTAAAATATTTTAGCATAAACAAGTCAGATCTGAGGAATGGCTATTGGTATTCGACCAAGGACTTGAGGGAACAGTCGAAACAGTTAGATAAATTAAGAGTCAACAATTTGATAGAACTGGCTATACGTGTTCGAGAAAATTTTGACTTCCCACTCAGATTAGCGTATCCGGTTCCTATACATTCGGAACACTAGAATGTTGCATTTCATCATTTGGGAAAACTTATCACTAAATGAATTTTTTGCACAATATGGAACAATTAAATAACATCTATTTGCTAATATGCTAATATACTTATATATCTGTAACAATACAGTAAGGAAACACCGTGCCGAACCGCAACTGAATAGAACGAAATCACCCCACTCCTGACACCAGATGTTACGCCGTAGGCGGTCAAGACGCACCGAGGGTGACTTTCAATTTGATTAAGCTCCGGGTTCGGCGATGTCCAACTGTACCACTACACAGAAGACTCTCACAAAGTTAGAATTTTTACATGTTTTTTTTTACATGTAATATTTACAACACATATATTAATACAGACATTAACAATAGAACACTTCACACACAATTTGACGCAAATCTCTTCCCGTTGGCATGGTTGGGAAGCTATACTGGTATATTACTTGATTAAACTGGCTTGGTTAATCAATTTAATACACTCAGTATATACCCAACCAAATGAAGATCTCTGTATGCCAATGTGAAGAGATTGCCTCCCTTGACTCTATATCAATGGCGCCCTGCTTTTAATTTCTTAAAGGGGAACAAAATATAAGTTGTAAGTATATCTTGGAGTAAAGTGCTTAACAAGCCATTTAACTTAATGCAGGAGTTTTCAAAATCGGCCGAGAAATAGGGAAGTTATGGTGGTTTGAATATATTTAAAGTGGCTGTCATGGATGCCACCATACTGTAGACTTTCTGACGTCACACAGCCCAAATTAAATATGCAAAACAATTATAGAGGGGTTTTAAGAATAATTGTGCTACAATATTTTACAATCTTTTAATTCTAGTGACAAGCAATCATTTCCCCAAAATAAATCAACTTTATTAGAATAACTACCTTCATGAAATAAATTTAAATTTTTATGGAACCTCATTAAATATTCAAAATGGCGGCGCCCACTCAACCAATGTTAAAATATTCAATTGTCTATAACTTACTTAATTTTCCACAGATTTTGTTCAAATTTGTGTCAAAATTCATTTTTTGTAAAGTCCTTTACTTTAAGGCACAATTCCTTAAAGGTTAAGCTTCCCTTTAAGTTTCATTAAAATTTTATTTTAATTATTTATTGAGCTCATTTGTTATTTATCATTAGACACATTTCTTTATTTGGTCACAGCCCTAATAATTTTCTTTCATGTCGGAATCACTTGAACGCCGACTGGTTAATACTTCTGGCTGTTAACAAATTCGCACTAGATTCTTGTTTTGCTCGCCCACGACTGGAATCTGTGTACCGCACCTCGCATTGAGAGCAACTGTCCTTGGAAGGAACTGGAAAATAAACAAAACACAGACTAAGGACATGTTCTATAATAACCTAAGATGAAGCCTGCTAAGATTCTACCCCTTATTCTACAATGACGCACGTCACCGTATAGAGTGTGTGACGTCATTTTCGTCGCGGCTGAATATTCGACGCCATGATAGACCCATCACTGACGTCCTGACTCATCCGCGACCTCTATCCCTATTAATGACGGCCGCGTCGACGGTGAGCGCCTGCTCACCCATGGCAACGTTGTCCACTTAACGTCATAACATCATATGCAAGCTCCATTTCCATACATACACAAATGATAATAATTTAAGAATGACAATCAGGAACATGAGGTTCCAAATGTCGCAACCCTAAATGTCACTGACATTGCTAATGTCAAACACCTCCGCTTTCGGATAACGATCAGAAGGAGCGTAGTATTGGAGCAACTCCAACTATTAAAACTCGGTGCCCTGATCAGACGAAATCGGAACCCTTAAAATATATATATTACACAAAATTCCTCCTAAAGTTCTCTTTCATTGAAACAGAGATTATGCAGGCGGAATAATACACATTAAATTACCATGATTTCTTAATATAATTAAATCAATTACTATTAAACTCAGAAAGAAAGAAAAAAAAACAAAAAACTTTGCGTATGTATGTGGGTGTGTGCATGTCTGTATGTTCGTGCGTATGTTTGCGTATTGCGTATGCGTATGTAAACCTAAATTTCTGGCCTACGGGATTCTATATGGTACCGCGCATTTTACATTGGCTATTCCGATCATGCACTGTTTTCATGTGTATAAACGAAATCACACCTTGCGCCTGCTTCTTAAAAAAAAAAAAAAAAAAAAAAAACACCAAAAAACAAACAAACTGGCCAGTCCGCATATACCAGTGCGGCCTCAGTGTCCCGGATAGCAGTTACAATTCTCGCAACCTGAGTATTTTCCGACCAGACTGCACAATCTAGCGCAGCCTGCTTGGCATTCCTGAAATAACCCAAGCATAATACTAACGGATCTTTGGCGTTGACTAATTGTCCTTCGAATTGGACTGTGTCGGTGAGTATATATTTCTTAATATATATATATATATATATATATATATATATATATATATATATATATATACCTTTTTTTTTCTTTTTTTTTTTGGATAAAACAATTATAATTGAGATATTTTGGTATTTTTCGAAAGAATTAACATGACTGATTATTATATTTTGTGAAGCCTAATATTTTCACACGACAATCATGACAATCAATTTTTTCGACAATTAACTGTTTTAGCGCTTAGTATTCGGTAAAAAAAAATTCAGCAGATGACATTTTGAAGTTTTTTTTTTCTTATTTTTCCCTGAAAACAGATTTTGGCATTTCATAAAAATTGTCTCCAAAGGATTTGACATTCCATGCAAATTGTCTCCAACGAAGACAATTTACATGAAATGTCAAAACCTGTTTTATGGGAAAAATAAGAAAAAAATGTCATCAATTTGTAATCTGCTGAATTACGCAAGAGTGGTAAAGGTTCGAATGACCCCGAATTGAACCAAGTATTAAGTTAACAATAATCGGAACTTTGTTAGACTTTCAATATCAAATTGCCTTAACCAAGAAAATATTTATTCATTTTATTTTATTTTATTTTATCTTATTTTATTTTATTATTTATTTATTTATTTATTTATTTTTGGCATACTTTTAATGGCTACGATTTGCCATTTAAATCTGTAGGCTGTTCTCATTTATTTTGATTTTAACCCCTATAGAAAAAATGCATTTGGCAGTGGCTTTAGTTTAAGCTCTGTATTATTTGGACCAAATCACTTGGACCTTGGACTGCAGGTGCAAGTGATTTTCAGCTGGACCAAATGGGGTGTATTACTTGGACTAATTCCAGTTGGACCAGGACAGAAATACCTGTTGGATCACATTAAAACCACATTTTTACAAATAAATAATATTTATCTACGTTTTTTTTTCATTTTCTTCACTTTTGTTTACACATTCTAATCTACATCACGAAAACATGCCTATATAAAATTGACCCCCTTATACCCCACTTTTATATAGTAAAACTGCGGTTTACGGGGGTATACATTATTTTTTTTATCTCTTCTCAGAAACATATATTGTGGGTACTCGTTAGAACCGCCTCGGCGAGGCGGTTCTAACGAGTACCCACAATCTATGTTTTGAGCAGAAATATGCAAAATATTAGAGTTTTTTACCTGTAATTTTTCATTTTTTATGAGTAAATATTTCCGTATATTTGAATAGGCATGTTTTCGTAATGGATGCACATTCTAATCTAGAATTTTGCTTATTGCAAGCCATACTGAAATATTAGAAGACGATGCACTGGAGTTACAGCAGATCGTATCGAATAAAAAAAATGTACCGACGAAATGCAACGAATCAGATCAAAATGCACAGATGAACAGACTAATCTAGAATTTTGCATTTAAAGCACGCTATATTTAACCCATTGTAATCTGGAGAACCCTAAAAGGGTAACTGGCAAGCAGTGAAGACCCAGATCAGATGCCACAGAACGCGGCGTCTGATCAGGGTCTCCACTGTTTGCAAATAGTTCAACCATGTTTTTCTGAATATCTAAATAACATAGGCTGGCATATCTAAAATCGAAATTACAATCTTCCAGTATATAGTGTGGGTGAGTTCATCCAGTCTACAATAGGTTAAATATTAGAAGATGATGTGCCAGACTATTGGCAAATAGTATCGAATAAGACACTGTACAGATGAACAGCAACGAACCAGATCAGTGCGCGGATGCCCTATATCTATCACATATTTTCATTTATTCCTTTTTTATTGGTAAATTACTTTGTATCTACATTTATTCGATAGTTTAAAATGAAAATGACTAAGATTTTTTTCTAATTGTTCAAAATTGACTTTTAGCAGTTTTTAAGTAAGTTTCCTTTGATATATAATTTTTACATAATGTCAGGTGTTGTCTTAATTTCAAGTATACAAGTAATATATTCTTTTAAGACATTTTTCTGTTAATACATGATGTGTTTTTTCTCGTCCAATCAGAAATAAGCCAAAAAGGATTTAGAAGTGCACCTGCATGTCATAAAACTTCCAATAAACAATACATGGAATGAGCATTTCCTGTATCTCACCCTCCTTAAGCTACACACAGGCTAATATAATGTAACATTTGAAATATCAAAAGATCAAATTTAAACAAAAGGAGATAGTATAAATAATAATAAAGAAAAAAATGTGAATAAATAAAATTGGAAAATATCATATCATACACATTAATTATACAGTACTCCAGATTCATGTAGCATAGAGTATTTGATGATAATTTATATGTGTCTTCATTTCTCCACTAAAATAATAGTGCTGTGGATATTTATTAGAATTGCCTCACTGAGGCAATTCTAATGACTACCAACAATATATATTCTCGAGGAGAAACATACAAATACAAGATACGATCATAATCATTAATCGATCAATTATAAAAAAGGTAAGAGAAAAGTCTAGGGAGTGCAACAATCACAAACCGCAACTCTTCCCAGACACAAAGAGGAAGAGGAAACAGACAAATCCAAACAAGCACAAATCGAACAAGCGTACGAAAAGCACTAAGATTAGCTTTCTCTTCTCCAAGCGAGGTAATCGCAATACTAAAAGGACTGAAAAACACAAGAACAAAATGACGCAAGGTAAGACATAAAACAAATCGCCTCGTAGAATAAACCACAAAGCAACAAAATGTAAGACTAACACAGATGAACCCCAATTTCTCAAAAGAGCTCCGATGTGGACTGTTGCTATCATTTTAATTCATCATCTGGAGAGAAAAGCATTTTTAAGCCTTATTTGAACTTGTGGGGGGGGGGGGGGGTGGAGGGTCAGTCGGTGTTAACAAATGCATGTCACAAAGAACAACAATATATGGTTTAAGGGTGTGGCTCTGTTTTCCAAGATATTAAGCCTTATTTCAACTGGACGGGGTGGAGCATATCCCTGGGGGATCCCGGGCTGGTATCACTGAAAGCATTATATCAAAAAGAGCAATCAAAGTACTGAGACCACTAGTGGGTCGATTGTCTCTGAGTGTAGGCTGGGGCAATAGTCCTGAAATGACTTTTTGTTGTAGACCTGATCAGACACCGTGTTATGCGATGGTTGATCTGGGTTGCCACTGGTTTGCAAGTGCCCAAGTACAGATTTTAATTTTTACACAACGCTCTGTCGTCCAAAGGAGAAGACTAGCACTGCTACAAATAACCGGTACGTGGATTTTGTACATGGTCAGCGATATGCACGTGGACAATAGCAGGCGGCTACATGCAGAACTTGTAATTCTGCTCTGTAATGTATTATAAGAAAGGAAGTTGCCAAAGATCCGGTATCGGACCTCTAGACTCAAAGGTTAGAGATCTGGTTCCGGACCTCTAGCCTCCGAGACTAGAGGTCCGGACCTCTCGCCATTTTTATTTTATTTATATTTTCTTTATATACATTATTTACTGAGGGTAAACACATTTAGCTTAAAAACTATTCTATCATGTGGCCCTCAAATCAAGTAAAAAGAGCATCTGCACAATATACATATGTACATATAAACACACAAAAGTTCAATACAATATCTAAAATAATGATTGCTAATCCTACAGATCACAGTTTGAGTACCCAAAGGACAGCACATGGGCGCATCGGAGTGACATCACAAACATCCCGCACCGAGTTCAGACAGGCATGTGGCGGATACCAATGTCCTAACAACATGCACCTCTACCCGAACCCGGGAGGAGGTTCCAAAGCTGGCAGCCGATGCGGTCCTGAGCAGCATTTGTTTGAGAAGTTCTGTCATATGCCTGTTACAAACTGAATAAAAAATGGAGGTTACCGTAGTGTTAAAAAAAAAAAGAAAAAAAGAAAACACATATCTAAAAATACAGGGCGCGTAAAACTAGTAATAAAAGTAATAAAAAGTACTATGTATTAAACCATTATGATTTTCCGGAACAATGGATTTATTTATTACACCCTTTTCAGTGATTATCTTTTAGATTGACGAAGCTACTAAAATAGTGCTACTGGAAATTTATGCAGATAATTTTTTTTTCCAATTTATTACGTCAATCTCAGGTTTACAAAAGTAAACAGCAAGAGAATCTTAACTAAACATATAAACATTACATGGCGGTTGGATTTCAATCTGAAATAGTTTTGAAACTATTCTGCTTAGCAAACAGCACTTTACAGAGAAAGGCATATCCATCATCAAACATCAGAACACAATGAACATAATAAACATTGGGAGATCAGCATGTATGTATGTATGTATGTATGTCTGTATGTATGTATGTATGTATGTATGTATGTATGTATGTATGTATGTATGTATGTATGTAAACATTTATGTATGCTGACGAAATTATCCGACTGACAGAATTTTAACATCACATTATGATAAGTATCGTGTAGAGAAAAAAGTAAGAAATGAGAGACAGAGAGACAAAAAAAAAAGAGAGAAGAAATCCTAATACATTTCTATTACACCAAGACGGCAGAGACGGAGGACATGTGGCGAACCAACGTCCAAACATCATGCCCCGTCTCCCGGTGTTGGCAAGAGGACTCCAAAGACACGAGAAAATACATTAATACATTAATACATTAAAACATTAAAGGGCAAATACGAAGAAAAAACCTTCGTATTTGCCCTTTAAATCATATTAACTAACACATAATATCCAGTCTTTAACGCTTTGCATGTGCTATTTTTAAGACAATAATATCAGTAAGGCCAAGTCAGGGGAGACAGAGGACATGTGGCGGACCAATGTCCAAACATCAAGCCTCGTTCCCCGTCGTTGGCAATCAAAATTGGAAACTACAGCAAGATATGTACAGCTATTAACACCTAGCATGCAGTCATATGTGCTGAGCTTAAATAAAGCTGTAAGAAAGAGTGTGTCATTACGTTAACACGCCCATGCAAAATATGACCTTCTTTCATAGTCCTTAAATCGCACTTTTTCTGATGAAAAATTACGATATTCCTCTCATTCATGCCCCAAACACAGACCTCTGGGGCTCATCAGAACCGCCTCAATGAGGTGGTTCTAACGAGCACCCAAAATCCATGTCACAAAAATAAGAAAAATAAGAAAAATAACCCATACCTCTGCATACCCCACTTTTCACTATATAAAGTGGGGCCTGCAGGGGTTTAAACTGCATGGGCATGTTAACGCAATGATTTCAGCGAAGTAAATTGAGCTTACTGAACAAAACACAGGGTAAATTATTGCTCTTCCTTACACTAGTCACTTTTGAGATAAGTATATACAAATATACACACGCACGCACGAACGTACTCCCGTCCGCCCGAATGCACACGCACGCACCCACATACGAACATACACACGCATGCACGTGCGCATGCATACACACGCATAGGAGCACACGCGCTCGTACGTGCTTATGTATGCATACTCACATAGCATGAGGTCAGAAAAAATACATCACGGCAAGGCAATGTACTATTAACCATTAGAAGCATGATTTGTAAATTAAATTTGGAGCACTTTCTTCACGTCGTCGGGCCCAACCAGGAGGAACGGGGACACGTGGCGGAGCCAATGTCCAAACATCATGCCCCATTCTCCCTGTTTGGGCATAGAAGCTAAGAAGCCCGATGTAGAAACGAATTTCAAACTTTTATAAATGTATTTAAAAAAAAAAAAAAATAAATAAATAAATAAATAAAAAAAAATAAATAAATAAATAAAAAAAAAAAAAAAAAAAAAAAAAAAAAAAAAAAAAATATATATATATATATATATATATATATATATATACATATATATATATAAAATAATAATAATAATAAAAATAAAAAAAAATAAAATAAAATAAAATAAAATAAATAAAATAACGTAAAAAATAAGATAATAAAGAAAAATATATATATATAGAAAATGCTCATGGGCCTTTATGGTTTATTGCATTAATGCAGTAGTAGCATGTTTACCATATTTTGTATACAAGGCGTTTAAACATATCTATTTTATAAATTATTTTACCACAAAAAAAAAAAAAAAAAAAAAAAAGTGAGTGCTGACTCTGTAAATATGCATTTATTAAACATTCTTAAGAATTATTTTGATAAGATGACACAGGTTTCTTAACTCTTTGCCATTTTCTGTATTCATTAACTGATCCAACTTTAGAGTATTTGGACGTGTGTAATAATATGATTTTAGATATTTTGATCTACTTTGACTGAAGTGGCTACAAACAAGTAAATAATGAAATTCATCACCAATATCTAAGTTGCATTTATTGCATTTTCTGTCCATTAAAGGAACACTTTGCCATCTTCCGATCTCTATTGGAAGTCTGTGGTTTCTCGTTCGAAATCGCAAAAATAATTTACCGAGTGATTCTGGTAATTGTGATAGATACTTACTTGTTCGGAAATTTGTTTTAATGATTTTATAAAAATTACTGTTAGACGTCATTTCCAAGTTTGTGTTCCATTTTTGTAAGAACAAGTCTTTCATCTTGTTGTTTATCGCCTTAACGAGCCACTTTGAATTCAGAAAGCTTTGACTGTACCAAACGCCAGAGAACCCGAGCGAACACAGAAGAGATTTAATATTATTAAGCCATAGTGATTTTACCTTTTGCTCGAAACTCATTCCGTATATTATTTTATATAACAGTGATGACAACTTATTAAGATCATCGGTATCAGTTAATTTCGACCAGAATGATATTGTGCGTGTTTGAATATCAATAGACAGTGGCATTATTCCTAATTCTCCATAAATCATATACGATGGTGTTGATCTTTTAAGACCAAAAATTGTTTTGAAATAATTAAGCTGTATTTTTTCAAGCATATCAATGTTGCCAAACCCCCATATTTCGCACCCATAAAGTAAAATTGGTTTTATTGTTTTGTTAAATTAATCAATTCGGATGTCGAAAGGTAATGACAGACTTCTTATATTCTTTATTAGGGCAAAAACTGCCTTATTAGCCTGTTCGGCAATATGTTTCTTTGCTACAACAAAAGATCCGCTCCTACTGAAATAGATACCCAAATACTTGTAATCAGTGACGGTTTCTACTATTTCATTTTGGTATCTAAACTGCTTGGTTTTATTGAGTTTACCTCGACCAAATATTAATACTTTTGTTTTTGAAGTATTTACACTCAGTTTCCATTTTTGACAGCACTCTTGAAAAACGATAAGAACCAGATAAAGAGGGCATTCGAATTTAAACTAGCATATTAAAGCATAAGTATCTCTCCATAAAACATATTGTGGGTATTCATTAAAACTGTTTTGGAGAGGCGATTCTAATGAAAACAATCAGCTATATTTTATTGAATAAAAAGAGAAAAAAAAACCATCAAATTATCACCAATTACCCACCTTATCTCTCTGTTTTAATCACAAACTTTGCTGATTTCAATAATTTCCCGTTATCAGGATTTCTTATCTTTATCTGCTTACGGTCATTAGGGTGTTATGCAATCCAAATGTGTCTTTTATAGCTAATTGCCACCATCTAACATCCTAAATCATCGCCGAAGGAAAATATAATGAAATACATGTATTTACTCTTGAGTTTTTACTACCGCTACTTAGCCATAAACTTGAAAGGGGAACTCCAGTATACGGTGATATTGTGAAATGTTACATCTGCAAAACCGTGCCTTAAAAAGATATATTTAGTAATTTATTTTATTATTATTATTATTATTATTATTTTTATTTTTATTACAAATATTACATTCATTGATGAGCGTCTAATCATTGCATTCAATATAATTTATAATCGAAATATTTATGTACCCAGTGTTTGTCTCACGTGAGAAATTAGTGTGCAACAAACAACTATTGCCTGACTGCACAGGCAAGCATCGAACCCGCGACTCCTGATCAACAGTCAGACGCGCATCCGACTGAGCTACAGAGTCCGGACACATATTCTGTCTGTCAAACACACATTTCCTGTTCGTTGCATCAGATACCCGTCACCATAAAATTATCATAGTATTATTTTTATTAATCTTATTATTATTATTATTATTATTAAGTGAAACTGGAAAAAATAGGTCTTAGATAAATTGAGTCCGCGGGATTTTGATTGGCTAACTCTGCAAACGATAAAATGGTTGAAACAAGAAACGGTTTTCATGACAGCGTTTACCGAACGCTTATGTGATTGGTTAATATTTGAAACGCTTTAAACGTTTCAGAAACGATGATCTGATTGGCAAAATATGTAAACGATCGTTTAAGCGTGGTGCCAACGCTCCGTTTCCAAATCGTTAACAAGCGTTTTGCATGCGTTTCCGAGGATAGGAGAAACGCTGTCGCCACTGTAACCTTTTTTCTGTATACACTATAAAGCTCCAGTGGATCTGGTAAAAAATAATTTCAAAATGGATCAGACTCAATGACGGCCTCTTCGTAAAACTTTAACCAGATGTTGGGGCTTGACGATATGTCTTTGGCTTGGCCCGCCGTGGTTCAACTATTGGTTTTCATTGACTCTGGCATACCGTAGAATTAGCCATGAGTACTCGTCTTTGTTTATTATAGTGATTAATTTGATTTTTTTATGTTTTCGCTTCGATGCATTGACTGAGTTGGGAGCCTTTAGGCGAACCGAATGTCGGTGTATTTCTGTATTAAGAGTAGCATCGGGACCCAGGGTGAAATTGGCTCGCTGAAAAGTGCTTTAACCCGCCCCCAGCCCCCCCCCCCCCTCCGTCCCTTTCTGTTGTTTCTATATGTGTTGTGATGCTAGCATTGTGACCAACTACTTCAGTAGCTGTCCACTTTGCTTTCTGTTTTACTAGTTGTGTTGTGGAGCTAGCACCTTTAACAGTTGCCCATTGTGCTTTTTGATTTTAATAGTTGTGATTAAGAGTAGCATCGGGACCCAGGGTGAAGTTGGCTGGCCGTAAAAGTGCTTTAACCCCCCCCCCCCACCCCGGTGGTAAATCCCCCACGCCAGTTGTTTACTCTACTGATCGTTTAAGGCGGTGGTCCCGGTGTTAGTCTTACTCTTTGTTGCTTTGTGGTTTATTCTACGAGGCGATTTGTTTTATGTCTTACCTTGTATCATTTTGTTCTTGTGTTATTCAGTCCTTTTAGCATTGCGATTACCTCGCTTTTGGGAGAGCTAATCTTAGTGCTTTTCGAACGTTTGTTCGATTTACGGTTGTTTGGATTTGTCAGTTCCTCTTGGTGTCTCGGAAGGGCTGCGGTTTGTGATTTAGGCACTCCCTGGACTTTTCTCTTACTCTTTTTTTTACTCTACTGACTGATCTAAGGCGGTTGAATAAAAGGTAATCTTTGAGTAGAATTATAAGTGTACCTGCCTCATAGCATCCGTCCATCTTCCGCAGTAAAAAAAAACTGTACACACTTGTTGAATTATCGGATGTTTCGCAGTTAAAATTCAAGAAAAAAAAGGGTAAGAGACAAGTCCAGAGAGTGCTCACAATCGCAATGCTAAAAGGACTGAAAAACACAAGAACAAAATAACACAAGGGAAGACATAAAACAAATCGCCCCGTAGAATAAACCATAAAGCAACAAAGAGTACGACCAACACCGGGACCATCGCATTAGAATGGTCAGTAGAATGAACCACCGGGAGGGGGTGGTTAAAGCACTTTTACAGCTAGCCAACTTCACCCTGGGTCCTGATATAACGCTTACTACAAAAAAAAAAAAAAAAAAAAAAAGAACCCATAAAAATTCGGTTCGCATAAAAGCTCCCAACTCAGTCAATGCATCGAAGCGAAAACATAAAAACTAATTCATTACTATGATAAACAAAGACGTGTACTCATGGCTAGTTCTACTGTGTGCTTGAGTAAATGAAAACCAATAGTTGAACAACGGGCCAAGCCAAAAACAAATCATCAAGCCCCAACCCACTTGTTAAAGTTTTACGAAGAGGCCGTCATTGAGTCTGAGGCCCGAACCACCGTCTGCAATTACAGAGTGAAGCATAGCCATCAATTTTCCCACAATTTTTCTAAATTTGTACACTAAATCACCGTAAAATTCTGGTTCCGATATATCTTGTTGCAAAAGTCAAAACCAATGGATCCGTTGTTAGAAAAGCAAAGTGAAATTAACAATGGATTAAATGTGTCAGAACATATGTATATCAGATATGATGCTCATACATTTCATGTCAGTACTCAATGATCAATGCACTGATTTTAAACAATATTTATGCCTGTGACCTTGAAGCAAGGCAAGGTTAAAACTATTTTCATATCATGCAAAGTATAATAGAACGAAGCATTCGAAAATAAACTACTGTAGTTAAAATCCATTCATGTCACTGACAGTTGTAAATGGACGTCATGGCATCAACATTTCTATTGACTGAAAGATTTTAGTAATAAGTCAGGCAGACAACATATAAACCGATTGTCAAAGGCTTCCAGAGAGAAAATTTACGCTATATAAAAGATATAAATATGTATGAAATTCATAACATGTTTTTGCTTTGAAATGAGTAATTATAAAAAATAAATAAATAAAAAAATAAAAAGAAAAGAATAAATAAAAAAAGGAGGAAATTCACAATATAGAGGAGCATGTTAAAAGACAGTAAGATTTTATGTATTATAGTAATGCATCTATACAAATGAACAGTTATATCAAAGGCGAAAAACCTGTAATGAAGGGTTGTTGTTGTTTTTTTCGTTAAGTCGGCTGTTTGAAAATTCGAGAAAAATACCAACAAGATTATTGTTCTCTAACTCCTCTTTATTGCTTCTTACAGCAGAAATAAAACCTGCACTTAAGAAACTATATATATTTAATTAGATCATATAAGGTTATATACAGTCGAACCTCGTTATCTCGAACTCGCTTATTTCGAATTACCGCTTATCTCGAAGTGAAAATCTGGTCCCTGTTTTAACATGAAACTATGACAACAGGTAATAAAATAATGTGGAAAAGAGGAGAAATTGCTCCTCAGGAGCAATTTCTCCTCTTTTCCACATTATTTTTTATATATATTTCTAACTTCAGGAGTCAAATTACATATTCATTTGTTAAATGTGGTTGTTCAACTTATTGTTTTCCTCACTCTCTCAACTCTGATATGTCGAAGTACGGATATCTCGAAGTGTTTCAGATAACGGGAGTCGACTGTAATGATATAATAGCTGTAAAGCTGTATATGCAGTTGTATATGCATTTGCATAACACCAACTGGGTCAGAGGGGAAGTAACCCCACCTGCTTAATATGAATATATCTTCAAAACAATTTCTCTATTCCAATAAACAGTTTGCATACTTAAGCTAATACATAAATGGTTATTTAAGAGGATTAAAAAGAAAATCGGCTTGGGTCCTAAAACAGGCCTTGTTGACAATGCCCCGTTTCCCTGCCAATCAATATGAAAATGCCAACAATAGCGTGAAAGAATTTGCAATTGTTAGCAATTTGAGATTGATTAGCAGGACAAATTTCATGCTAGAATGAGATGAGCATGAAAACAGTTTTATAATCTCGGGACCAGAGTCGCTGTCACAGAGTCAGAAGTGAAAAATCGCCGGACAAGATTATATTCATACCTGTATTGCATTAATACCGTCGTATCAAGGGAAATGTGTTTTGAGCTTATTCATGTATCATCTGCTCTTCTTTTATATATTGCACAGTGTCTCGTGATTCTGTAAGCTGTCCACATAGCCCTGGAATATTCCTGTTTACTTGACACATTCAGTGGTACAGTCGAATTCCAATGGATCAAACATCGTAGGTTCCATGAAAATATGTTCTAGACATGAGTAGTTCGAGCCAGTGAGGGTTAATCACAACGCCAGGTCAAGAGACAAATGGGGATGATTTAGGATTGTCTTCATCTTCTATATAATAATTACATGTTGAGCGTACTCACTTAAATCGCCTCAGTGAGGCGATTCTAACGAAAAACACAACATATATATTTTATTATAAAAAAAAGAAAAATGCAAAATGATCCCTAAATATTTTCATTAGCTATCTGAAGAAGTTCCTAGAGACTCAAGCACAAGTTCGAATAACCCACGGTAAGAGCCGTCAGTGTTCGAGTCATTGAAGTTTAATTGTACTTATTTTAACGCTTTTACAGATTGTTACGACAGACATGTGGCAAGTATTTCTCCTGTGACCAATGCCACATCCTCTGGTATAACCGGTGTCGTCATAGTGACTTACATGCGATCTGGTTCCAGTCTCACCGGCGACATACTACAACAGAGTCCTGATGTCTTCTATGTGTATGAACCTTTGCAGGCTTTTAACATATTTAATACGAGATCTGCCGACGCAACCAACTTGACGTTTGTAAATGGAACAATCAGGTATTATAATGTGGCTCTACTCTTGTTAAAGACGCGAATTGTGCGGGACCTTTAGCCTCGCCTGAATTTCTACAATTCAATCGAAGCTTAAAACTATAATGTAACCTATATTTTCTGGTCTCTTGTAATCAATGAGCCCATTCCGGGATAATTTTGACAATTTATAGGAGGGTCACTGATCAGGCCTTATTGACCTAAACAAGCTAGTCTGGCCCAGGCTACTTCTCTGTGAGTGTGTTCATTGCTATCAAAGTTCGTGACTTTTAGAATCCATTTATACACGCCGACGTCTGTTCTTAGGTAGGCTTACCATGTTTACCAAGTAACATCTAACGTTCTGGACCAATAAACATTGACTAGTTGTATTATAGTGTTTACATATGAGCCACGACGTCAGGAAACGTTCCTTTGGACATGTGCACCCATTGCGATCAACCTGCTTATTTAAACGGTCTGATCAGAATCTTTACTGGGCGCATTTTGAAAACCTATGAATCAAAATGTCTTCATGCGGAAAACGAAGACTCTGATGCGCAGGCTGATTTGAATCTTCGTTTGGCGCACATGTCAGAAGGTACGTTTTTTTCATGCTGATATTCATACGATTTTCTTTCCCAGTGGGCACACAACGTTAAAATGACGTCGTATCAACGTCGATGTGACGTGATCACGTAGCATCGACGTTGATACGACGTCATTTGGTGTGCCTGCTGGGTTGTTACAGTATGTAGCGCACTCATTTATTCGTAAGTAGACAACCTAGAATCTTCAAATCACATTTACGATTAATCAATGACTAGTTATATTATGGGTTTGGAGTTGGGCTTTTTTTAATCTCATTTTCTTCGTTTTCATTTATTTCGGCCCACAATAGATAGGTAGATTTACCACCATCTTCTCGGTGGCGTCCGACTGGTGATCAGGAATTTACGGGTTCGACCCCCGCCGGGTCGGCAACATTTTCTTGTGGAGATTGACCATGAAATATTTCCTGCGGTCATTCTCTCCCTTCCGCTGATTCAAGAAGGGTAGTTGTCAGTTTCTAGTGAAATAATGTGCACAATACTGGTTAACCGCTAAAAAGGGACTAATCTTGCCAAGTAAACGTGTGGTTAGGTAAACTGACCGCGCTCGACATGACCCCATTTGGTTGACTGGGCCGTAAAACCTAACACAAGCCATACACAAAGAAAACAGTTTTTTAATGAAATACGTTTTGCTTTCCTGCACATCATGTTTATTTTATTAAGGTGTCTACTTTAAATACAACAGCAACAACGAACATAAGAAAATCGAATTGAAAAAAGAACAACAACTACAATGGAGGAATTCGGGACAAAACCCCTCCGGACAAAACCCCCTTCAATGAGTTTGAACATGGAAGACAAAACCCACTTCATAGGTGAAAAACAAACCTTGCTGTTTTGATTGGGGTGGACAAAATCCCACTTTTACGTTTTGATAGGGGAGGACAAAACCCCCTTCACATTTTGACAGGGGAGGACAAAACCCACTAACATGGGTGGACATACTACCCTTTTCCCTTAAGCATAGCACTTTTCCAAAACCCTGGATCGGTCCCAGGATAGGTATCTGTACATGTAATCTGTACTGTCTAAAAGGTTGAAATGATTAAAAGATACTGCTCATGTTAGTGTCCTGTAAAACGGGTCAACATCAACAAACACATCCAAGATATTTCATTTTCTGATTTTGTTTGCAAACGATATGTATCTGCATTTGTGTTATGATAAACTCTGTAAATATGCTATAGCTTATGTTTTAGGATAATATCCTAAAACCACCACACAAACTATTAGTCCATCACAAAATATACCTATATAATTTTGACCCCCTTAAACCGCACTTTTATATAGTAAAACTGGGATTTACAGGGGTACACACTATTTTTCTTATTTCTCCTCTAAAACATAGATTGTGGGTACTCGTTTGAACCGCCTCGGCAAGGCGGATCTAACGAGTACCCACAATCTATGTTTTGAGCAGAGATATGAAAAATATCAGAGTTTTTTTTTTATCTGAAAATTTTCAGTTTTTGGAGGAGTAATTTGCTATATATTGTAATAGGCGTGTTTTTTTTTGTAATGATTTGAAAATTTTTAAAGTCATACATAAAATGTATATGCATGTATGTAATAATAAACTCCTTAAATATGATATATCTTAATTTTTAGGATAAGTTCCTAAAAATACACAAACTAGTTGGCATTTGAAAACTTTTGAAGTCATACAGAAAATTAATGATTTATCTTAATTTCAACATCTTATTTATAACCTCTGATACAACTGAAAAAAATAATAATGATAGAAAACAAAAATAAAAATAAAACTTCATATTTGGTATCTGCTTGAATATACTTAATTATTTAATTAACCTTAATATAACACCTTTCAAGTATCAATTTAAGTTATTTGACTTCAACTTTAAATTAATTACTCACTCTATAATTTGAGTCAATAATTTTCACAACAATATAATTTAGAAATTATTTTTAAATGCAAAAGGAATATATTGTTTTAGGGTATTTTAAAAACTCAACAGTTTGTTAGTTTAATTGGAGATGATGTATAACAAAAGTAAAAAAGGTCAAAAAGTCAAAGCACTTACTGGAATCCTGAAACAAATTGCACCATGTTTCTAGTATACTCGGAATGTGAGGAAATGGGTGATTTTTAACAATCTAATAGTAAATATATCACAGGTTTATTTAAAAGATTTAAGAAAAAAAGGGATTTTGTACATCAATTGAAGGGGGTTTTGTCCGCCCTTAAAGATTTCTTTTTCCATCCCTGATAGGGAGTTTTGTCCACCCATGGAGGGGTTTGGTCCACCCTGTCAAAAATGACAAAGGAGGTTTTGTCTTGAGAGGGGTTTGTCCGTACACCACAATGGAGGTTTTGCTTTAAAACGATCAGCAGTAAAACTGTTGCAGGGCATTTGTAGGTGGGGTTTGGGAGTGGGGGCGGAGGCGGAGGCGAACTCGTCGGCCATATTATAGTGTAAATGTGTACAATGTGTATATATACGTATTGTTAGATTTTTTTTTTTGTTAGATTAATGCATTCTTTACTTAATAGGTCATCTTTGTAAAAAAGACATTATTATTATTACTATTATCATTATTATTTCTGCTGTTAAGGTTGCTGATGTTGTTGTTGTAACCGGGGATAGCGTTAACCTGAAGTTGTAGACTTCAACCTCCTGGCCCTTTTATCCTGAAGCATCACCTTACATAAACACACAAAATAAACTTATATCGCAAACACAGTCTAAAAGAAAAACAAAGCGCCAAGAAAGCAGTAGTTGAAGACGTCGACTTCATTGTTAGCTTGGATAAAAGACGGCATGGCAAAAATAAACACCAACAGTAACTAATGGGCAGTAATATGTATTACGCCAAAGGCGGCCAAGACGTACCGAGGGTGACTTTCTTTTTGATTAAGGTCTGGGGTTAGGTGATGCATGATTGTTCTACCATATAGAGACTCTAACAGTGTTAGATTTTTATAGTGCTTTTCCATGTACTATTTACAACATAAAATGGCAACAATACGACTCCTGCAACGCTCTCTACGTCGTCCTTGGCAGAGAACACAGCAAGGCCGGAGACTATATAATTTGAATAACCTGGCTTGGTTTGTCAATTGTTTGAAAGATCCTCACAATTATGGAATTTTCTCTCAGAGCCTTATAGCTCCCATTTATAAATTATCTTGGTGGTATTTAAGTTTTCTGACACCCTTTGACTTATCAGAGGACGTTGTCAGTAGTAAACCATGGGACCACCTTGTAAGGGCTATCTATAACAAAACAATAAACCTAATAACTGTACAATTTTTTAGTAATAGAAAATGAAGTTTGCTGTTGTGATTCTATAATTTTCTCCTACAATGAAGACGTACGTCACCGGGTTGAGTTAGTGACGTCATTGCCTTTGCGTGTGAATTTCCGACGTCATGACTGAATTATCACTGAAGTCGACGTGACGCATCCGTGACTTACTTTAAAATTGTCGACGTTGGTCCCATTGATAATGACCGTCCGTTAACTGTCGGCAACATCGGCCGCCAACGTCATATGCAAATTCCATTAAATAAACACATTTTCTATCAAATCGTAATAGGCTGATAAAAAATAGGGCTATGACAGTCCAAAAATCGAGACCCTAACAAGACACTCCCTATTTTCTGACTGTACCAGAAATTATTTATCAAATCCGAATGCTGAAATATGATCTCAGGAAGAGTAGTATAGGATCAACTAAAACTGTGCCCAGATTCTTTTTAACAGATTTAAAAGATATTTATAACGGCATTTAGTTTGCGTGTAATATTACTTTGATTATTAATTAGTTATACACTACAAAATTGTGTACATGTGTAAGTATCTTCTAATACATAAATGCATATGTCTGTGTGTGCATGCATGCCTGTATGTTCGTGCGTATGTCCACGGTTTCTATTATTTATTGACCTGTGCGATTTCCTATGTTGCTATGCTTTGAATGCATTGGTAAATCCAATCCAGCACTGGTCTTATTCCTGCAATTTAGATTTTGCGCGAGCTAGCAAGATTCCATGATATGACGGCACATGGCCTGCGAAGCCTGCTCGGCACTCTCGACCGCAGTTACAACTCGCGGAAACTACGACCAGACTGCACACCCTAGTACAGCCTGCTCGATACTCCCGAAATAACTCAGGTAATGTATACACAATAAGATCAAACGGCGCACAATATTTAATTAGTCATTTGTAGGTTTCCACTTCAGTCTCGGACGCATTAGAAAACCTACAAAATAATTTAATTAAAGCAATATAAAATTAGCAATATCCGAACTGACTTCAACGAGCGTTTCGACGATTCTTTATACGTTGTCTGATTGCTCTCTCATTGAAACTTTTCGGTGCATTTATATATAATAAGATTATACCCGTGCAATACGCTTTATTTCGTAAATCATGCTTTAAAGGTTTTGCAAGCGGTTTAACCTATTTTAAATATCTTATGATTTAAATTAAGCAAACTTTACACGTATGGGTAGACAACGGACTTATCGGAACGAAACGGTACCCTACAAACTAAAAACAAGAGGTCAGCCTGCACCATGTCGTAACATTATGTAAGCTAACATAAAGTAATTTACATAAAGTTGATAATTTTTTTACCTGTTTTTTTTTTTTTTTTTTTTTTTAACTCTTTCAGCCTGGTTGACCAAAATAAGTATCTGTGCATACAGTGTCGATCCAAATGGGATGGCTATTCAGAATCTTTACTACTTGCCATTCGGTTTACGGATTTATCACTATTATCCCTCCCTACTTGCAACGAAAGACGTGTCCAAACTCAAAGATGGAAAGCCGGTTGTAGATATATAGGGAAGGAAGGTTTAATTAAGAAACCGTACAAAACGGGCTCGTGAATTATCCAGGGCCCAGTTGTTCAAAGCATCGTCAGTTTAATGAGCGCGTTAGTAGTCAAAATGTTAAATGTTCTAGTAAGTACAATATTTAATTCACAGGTATTTTTGATGAAAAAATTGTGAGTAGCTGTTGCAAATGCAAAAGCTATTCACATTTTTTTCAGCAAAAATATTAGCATATTTTCCATATATAATGATCAAAGTTTTAACGATAGGTTAACTAACGACGTCGTAAGTTTTGATCAACTGGGCCCTGTGAAATATTATTGCCTTTAGTTTGAAATAATGAAGACGTTTAGTCACATAATCATATACGCTTTTCAAAATTTGCCGTGCAACATAATCACCGTGTCATCCGCATTACAATAATTATGTATATAGTGAAAACAAAAAAAAAAAAAAAAAAAAAAAAGCAGGAGTATGCATTAGTCATAATTTGGCTAAGTTTTAAAATTTGGAAGCTGTAAACACTCTTTGATATTTATAATTTCAACAATCGTTTGTCTGCAAACTGTCTTGCTGTGCTCTATATAACCTTTGTCTTGCTGATCCCGGATATACCCTGCCTTTGCAAACAAAGGAGATCTGCACTGTTTGTCATTTAAAATGTGAATTTGTATCGACAACCTGGATCGAGTTACTTGTCTTGCTGAAAATTAGAGGTAGGTGTGGCATCTTAATTTATTCAGCATGACAAGGGTTAAAATGCAAGCTTATATATCTCGATAAGACAGTTTGTTACGTCCACTGGCGGCCATGTCAGGGCGATTTCTAAGCTCCGGGTTGGGCGATGCCTAACTGCACCACTATACAGAGACTCAAATAAAGTATAAATTTATTACAATCTTATTTTAACATGTAGTATTTACAACATATAATCACAATAACATACACTACAATAGACACCAGCAATCTCTTCGAGTCGGCCGCGGAAAAGAACACAGCACACTCAGAGACTTATAATCGTCTATAACTTGATTAACTTGGATTGATTAATCAAAGTATTTTCATAACCCGTATAATGCCAGCCAACTGCGGTGAACTCCACCATGCCAATGCGGTCAAAATGCCCTTCCTCCTTATTACTTTATTTCACATTTGGCCCTTTTCGCCAGACGCAGTGTTTTTCTGCACAGAATTTCTGATCGACTAGCGCGCGGTCTGTACAAGTTCAGGAAGTTGTAGCTTCTACATGTTTTTTTTTATATAGATCGTTTGTGATTTTTGTTTTAACTCGCAGTACTGTTGCTATAATTAGGAAGTTTAAACTTTATATTTCTGTGGTTGATTCTAAAATGTTTACTGCCTCCTTTTATTACATTTTAGCAGTGATTTACTGAGATTTCTCACTGAATTATAATCGATAATTCACCGAGTGAATTATTTCATTTCGAACGTTTTGACGTCA
The DNA here is from genome assembly GCA_964016985.1 of Anodontia alba. Classification (NCBI taxonomy): domain Eukaryota; kingdom Metazoa; phylum Mollusca; class Bivalvia; order Lucinida; family Lucinidae; genus Anodontia; species Anodontia alba. The sequence continues at coordinate 2,518,931 of OZ024831.1, forward strand.
AAATTGCTAGGCGATGTTGCTGACGATGTTGGTAACAACAATAACAATAGCTGACGTTTCGCGGAAAGTTTGATAACATTATGGAAATATGTAACACAGCAGCGGTTCTTGTATAAATGTGTGCTAATTGTTGTATGCAGACGAGACAACAGTTTAGTATATTTCTTAAAGATAGAACTTAAAAATGCGTAGAAATGACAAACAATACATGCATGTATCTGACCACCGGTGACCCACGATCGTGACCAAAATGAAGACTTTTATTAATAGTGATAACCGGACCAGAGTGGTACGATGTCAAGTAGAAGGGGTAAAATAGGCTTAATTGCTGCTTAATGAGTTTTACCAGTCGGTCAACAAGTATTGGTGACGTCCGGTCGACAGTTCATAAAAAAAGGTAAGAGTGCCACAATCACAAACCGCAGCCCTTCAAAGACCCCAAGAGGAAGAGGAAACCGACAAACCCAAACAAGCACAAACTGAACAAACGTAAGAAAAGCACTAAGGTTAGCTCTCTCTTCCCAAAGCGAGGCAATCGCAATACTAAAAGGACTGAAAAAACACAAGAACAAAATGACACACGGAAAGACATACAACAAATCGCCTCGTAGAAAAAAACACAAAGCAACAAAGAGTAAGACTAATACCAGGACCACCGCCTTTGAACGGTCGGTAGAGCAAACCACCCGGGGGTGTGTGGGGGGGGGGGGGTTAAAGCATTTTTACAGCTAGCTAACTTCACCCTGGGTCCCGATGCTACTCTTAATACAGAAATACATAAAAATTCGGTTCGCATAAAGGCTCCCAACTCAGTCAATGCATCAAAGCGAAAACATAAAAATCAAATTAATCACTATAATAAACAAAGACCAGTACTCATGGCTAATTCTACTGTATGCCAGAGTAAATGAAAACCAGTAGTTACACCACGGCGGGCCAAGCCAACTAGGCATGCATTCTGCCGCATAATATCCAGGCTATAGCCAATTCTTTTATAACAATTCTTTTAAAGTCTTACTGTACATGAATCAAGTGTTCTTCCAAGGTGCTTGACCATATTAACACATCATCTAAGTAGCTTGCTGCAAAATCATCTAGGCCACTCAGAACCACATTCATGAGCTTTGTAAATACTGCTGGAGCATTACATAATCCAAATGGCATCACTTTAAAGGAGAACAGGCCCCTATGACATGTAAAGGCTGTAAGATCCTGCGAGGATTCATGGCACTTCACCTGCTAGTAGCCAGCTCGGAGATCTATTGAGGTGAAATATTTAGCACCTGACAACCTGTTTATTATATCAACTATCAGTGGTAAGTTTATAGCCATGAGTCTTGTGATCTTATTTAGCTTTCTGTAGTCTACACAGAACCTACTACTTCCGTCCTTTTTCTCTACAATAATTACTGGAAATGCGTAACTTGACCTTGATCTCTCAATAATATTTGCCTCAAGCATTTCATCTACAGCTGTATTTTACTATCTGTCTGTGTTAAGTCTGTGTCCTTTTTTGCCAGTATGTCTAAGTTTTTTGTCTAAAAGTTTAATTATAATTTCCTTATGTTGCTCAGGACAATTTAATTCAGCCGATAACTCCTCCCGAGTATATTGACTGGTGACGTTTGTGTTTACTGAGTTTATATGATGTATGCACTATTCGTCAAGTAGACTAGCCTTTCCTATGACACAGCCCTTTTTCAATTTGTACGTTTTCCCTATGTTGTTTACTATGCGTACTGGACATGACCCTAATTCGTCCAGTTTTATAACAGCACTTGTCATTTCTAGCCCCGGGTCATAATTAATGAAACTTTGCTCAATGGACGACACTTGATAAATGCCTTGTTTTGATATTTGTGGGTTATTTTTCACTCTGCCTTTGCAGATGTATGCGGTGTGTGGTTTAAGTACCAGTATAAACTTCAATCGTACAATTGATGTTATGTGAATGTCTTCAATTAGGGGGACATAAGTGTTATTTACCCTTAGGCAGCCTAAGTCATAATACATTCTAACTCCATTTTTTATTAACCAGTCTTGTCCTAAAATTATATTTCTGTTCATATTTAATATTTCGTATTGCGATTACCTCGCTTGGGGAAGAGAGAGCTAATCTTAGTGCTTTTCGTACGTTGTTCGATTTGTGCTTGTTTGAATTTGTCGGTTTCCTTTTCCTCTTGGTGTCTGGGAAGGGCTGTAGTTTGTGATTGTGGCACTCCCTGGACTTTTCTCTGCCCTTTTATTGATACTACGTAAAAAGTGTGACTTAAGTTTGTGTCCTTAAGCGAATAGTTTAAAATTATCAATCCATGAACTTTTAGTTGTTCGCCATTAACTGACTGTAGATTTACATTGATTTTTCTTAGAGGTGTTTTTATTTTTAAAGCTTAATAAATTTTAAAATTTATGAGACTTACTTCAGCTCCCGAATCTACCAAAGCTCTATTTCTTTTTTTCTAACGTTAAACAACATGAATTTGGATTCCCGGCTAAAGAAATTCTAAACGTTGATGCATTATTTCTCCCTATATCTGCTGCCTTACGATAGAGAGAGGATTCTAGTTTAAAGTATTTTTCTGTTCTTGATTGTTTTCCTCTTGTTTTACATTTTTAGCTTGCGTTTTAGTAGGACACTCTCTGTAAATGACTTGGCGAATTGCACAGAAAACAACGCCTTCCGTTCATACTGCTCTTATGACCCTGCTCATTACCTTGTTGTCTATACTGATAATTTTGTCCTCGGCCATAAAATTTTCCCCGTTGATTTTTCGCATTTTACCTGCCGTTTCGAGCCGGAATCACCTCCCCTGTCATGTCTTGTGTTTTGCCATCGCCTAGGGCGAATATGACTTATATCCATAGGTTCGTACCCCGGCCGATCAGGCTGCAAATCTTGTGCTTGTTTAGATTTGTCGGTTTCCTCTTCCTCTTGGGGTCTGGGAAGGGTTGCGGTTTGTGATGAGGCTGACATAAATCGATTTGCTTCATGTAAATTCCAAGAAAATGACCAGTTAAGTAAACCTGACTCATTTGGTTTTGACATGAGTACTGAACAATTAAAAGACCCTGAAATATATACAATTAAAAAGCAATTAGAAAATGGTCAAACAGAAAGCAAGTCTCATAGGAGATACGTAATATAAGATGATGTTCTGTACTAAATTTCCAATGTACACGAAGACCCAGTGGTACGTCTCTACGTCCCCACTCACTTGACTGAGAAAGTAATGGCAAGCATACACAACGTAATACATCTAGGGTTTTACAAGACATTTGATGCAATAAGATCAAAGTATTATTGGCCGAACCTTTACAAGCAAGTTTACGACTATGTTGCTAAATGTGTAGACTGCCAGACCCGAAATATGCAAAAAGTCAAGTCGCCTTTAAAAGAGGTCGACACACCCCCATTTCCCTTCGACAAAATGGCAATTGATATGGTTGGACCTTTACCCAAAACATTATCAGGTAATCAATATATTCTTACGGCTATTGACTGGTACTCTGGTTATCTAGATGCCTGGCCATTACCTGATAAGAAAGCTGATGGCATCGCTCGTCTCATATTAGATGAGATATTTCCCCGTTATGGCTGTCCCCTTGAAATGGTTAGTGACAATGGTAAGGAAATGTGCAACACAGCATTGGAAAACCTGTTTAACAAATTAAATATACGTCATAGAAAAAGAAATGTCTACAGCCCAATTGAAAATAGAATAGAACGTTCACACATGACTTTGATAGATGTACTCTCCAAGAAATAAAAGATAATCCCCTTGCTTGGGATCTGTATTTAAAACAGGCCTCGGCGGCCATAAGATTCAGTGAAAATGAATCCACTAAACAATCTCCGTTCTTTTATCTGTTTCAAAGAGACCCAGTACTACCAATTGATAACTTGCTAAGACCTCGCCGGAAGTATTACGGCGATGACATCATAGAAAAAGGTTTAGAACAGGCTACAAGGCTTTTGTGTTAATGCATCGTAGGCGGAAACAAGCTCATCGAAGGCAGGCCAAATATGCAAATAAAAATCGTAAAATAACAGAGACTTTAAAGTAGGGCAACCCGTCTACCTTAAGAAACATAAACGAAACAGCAAAATAGATATAAAAAAAAATGGAGCCCATATTATAGGATAATAAAACAACTTGGGGAAAAGACTTGGGAACTTCGGGATCAACTTACTGGGGAAGTAATAAAAAGCAGTGTTGACAATATGAGACTAGCTAACATAGATGAGTGGGAAATCCCAAAGTCACAAAATCAGTAAAAATTTCGCCGAGCTCACTATGAAATAACTCCTGAAGGTACCGAGACGGAGACCATGACGTCCGACTCAGAATCGTAGGGTCCTGAAGCTCTTTTGGCAAGGAAGTACCGGAAAGTGAGATCAGACTCGGAAGAGGAAGATCATATTCCTTTAGCTGAGCTCGCCCGCAGATTAAAAGCTAGGAAAGCTAAGCTAAAACAAGAAAACGCAGACTTAAGGTCAAGGGAAATAATTCAAGATAAAGAGGTTAAGGAAGGTAAATCTGAAATTAGAACAAATGAGATGAAAACAGCTTCTGAAAACACCAGCGTTTCAAATAGTGAAGACAGTGACGTAAGCGGTCCCACAGAGGGTTCTGATGTGGATTGTGTCATTAAGATGGACGTCAATAACGTCTTCAGGAATAAACACAAGGGGTACCGTAAAGTTAAAACGGAAAAGAGAAATGTTAAAAAATTACTTGAAAGTCTCGTTGATGTGTTGTAAAACTGTCAAGAGATAATATATATATATGTACGGATATTATTTTTGGGTGATGGTGCTAAATTCTTGTTGTTGTTTTACATTGCAGAGAGAGAAGAAATACATACATATAAATATATACACACACAGAAATACCAGTCATCACCTCTTAGAATCATCTCTTTGAAACTTACGTAAATTTGGGAAAAATAAAAATGGCTTCTGACAAGGTTTGCCCTGCTCCACTCTTCGGCTTGGACAAAAACCTGACACTGATAGAGGAATCGGACGTTCCCAGATTGGTTAAAATAGAACTTGGTAATCTCATAACTTAGGGAGAATTTAAGTTAAACGAGCACAAGCCGTATTTCCTGTTTTATTTATTAGAAACTCTGATAATTTCCAAGGTCGTGCAACGCCTAGCTAAGGCCGGGTTGAGTGCTGACAGTGTTTGCGAAATTGAACGAAACAAGGGAGTAATCCGGGATTATCTGACCCAGGAAAAAGAATATGGGGCAGAGAATTTGAGCAGACCAACTTCTCTAAACATGAGAAGCATATCCAGTATAGCTTATACGGAACCGACTTTGACGCGGATGACCAACATAGGCGGGTCATTACCAAGTCTAATTCGGTTTCACGCCGAGTATTATAGGGAATTCAGGAGGAGCTTGGATATAAATACTGTAAAGAAGTCTGACCTACCAAGGGATGCCATTGATGATATATGCTCCTTAATGAGTCGACACGGGACAGACCTGGTCTACAAGTCTTCTTATCTTAAACGTTTTTTTTTTGTTTTTTTTTTTTGAAATAATAAAGAGGAAGGTGGCCTATGACGAGATCCCCTGGTTGGGATCATTGGGGATCTCAGATTGTTTTATAAAATTGCTTGACCCGAATATACAGAGGTCTGGGACATACTGATAAATGATCAGTTCGGGTATGACCCGCTTGGGTGCGACCTCTTACTTAGGGCAGTGAAATACGCCCGCAGACATCTATTAGCCCCTGAAGATGACGGGGAAGTGGTGGCACGATTACGCCGCTTGGAAAAGTTTTATATGTGTTATAAAATGGAACTTTTTAATGAAGCAGAGTGAGTATACGAACGGTCTCGGGGTATATGTAGACTCTGATCACCGCATGCCCTGATCTTTCCCAAGACCTAACAGGCAGGTCGAACTAAGCCATTGTATTTGTGTCTTTCAGGTGGCAATGGCTCGAGTGATGCTCTTTTTCCTCACTGAACTTTTAAGTTTGGTTTTCGTTGGATCGGATCCTGCAGTCGATCATTCAATAATTCACGAAAATGTCTTGTTCTATAAAGAAGGAGAGATATCCCTCTCTAGTTCTCGATGGATTTTAACTTTAGTATTGGACATAGAGGTTTATGAAAGGTTCATTGAAAAACTTACTTCTGATCTAAAGATAGCTAAGAATCTGACAATTTGGATGTCAAAACATTACACATTACGAAAACACGCCTATTTAAATATATTGAAAATTTTACAACCCCAAAAGGAAAATTTTCAGATAAAAAATTCTGATACTTTCCATATTTCTGCTCAAAACATAGATTGTGGGTACTCGTTAGAACCGCCTCGTTAAGGCGGTTCTAACGAGTACCCACAATCTATGTTTTTGAGCAGAAATAAGAAAAATAATGTATACCCCTGTAAACCCCAGTTTTACTATATAAAAGTGGAGTTTAAGGGGGTCGAAATTATATAGGCATGTTTTCGTGATGAGTAGTGATAAAATGGCCGGATACTTATCTGTTTTTCAATCCCTTCATGACCAGTTCACCATGTTAGAAAATATTAACACCGACATTAAACATAGTTTCTCAAACATGAAAACATTAAAAAGTAGGCCAAAGAGGGCTTTGTCTAGATTTATGTCAAGAATATTAGGCTACTTGTTTGGCACTCTAAGCAGTTCCGACCTAAATGACATAAGGGGTAACATTGATATATTAGCTAAGAACCAACAGTTGATATCGCATACCCTAGAGAGAAGTCTCTCCGTTCTAAACGTCACGCGTTCTGAAATTGCCCAGAACCGACAGAGTATAAATAATATAATAGATGCAATTGTAAAAATCGATAAGGAACTAGATTTTGTGACTGAAGAATTAGGGCACGAAGTGTTTGAATTACAAGAGTTTGTGCACTTGTTTGCCACCGTAGATATGGTAGCGGAAGAAATGAGAATTGCGATTCAAAAGTCAATGTACTATTTCCTTCCGCTGCAAGTGCAACTGAATGCATTGTCTGCCAATAGACTGTATCCCAGCATCATAGAACCTGCTGAATTTAAGACGGTTCTAAAGGACATCGAGACCCAATTACCTAAGTCTTTTGGATTACCTGTAGACCTCGATACCGAACTTTTGTCATTACACAAACACTTATATTGTCAAACATTCATGGAAAATAACAGAACAATAATAATAATATCTATACCCTTAATAGATTACACTAAACAAATGGACCCTTACAAGGTGTATAACTTACCCTTGCCAATAAGTACTGTTTATCAGGTCAATAATAAAACGCAAACAGAAATGTTGACTTATTATAAACTCGAGTCTGACTACATCGCTATCAATCCTGAACGCACTCAATATATGCTCTTAAATTAACATGATAGAGATGTATGTAAAGTAGGGTTTCCTTAGCTTTGCACTTTAAGGAAACCCATTCATCAAACAAATCTAGCGAGCATGTGCATTGTAGCAGTGTTTAGTAACGACAAGGACGCCTGTACACCACTTTAGTAACGTTCAGTAATGGCCTACCGCATGTGCAATATTTAAGTGATGACACATACATAATAATAACGAGGGCACCGATGACATTTAACTTAGCCTGTGAAAAGCAAGTGCGCCGAAAGATTGATATTACTGTACCTTATGGCTTTATTAGAGTCAGGAAAGGTTGTAAGGCGACGTCTGACAGAGTTTCTCTTAACGGAGTTTATAAACACGGGTCCTCGCATAAAATTCATAATAATGCACTTAGTATTTTACAAACGTACAACTCCTCGAATTTAAAAATATGGGAGCCGTTTAAAGCCAACATGCCTAACTTGAGAGGTGTTGTTAGATTACCGCAGAAACTTAAGCACCTTAAGGAGGTTCCGGTCGAACAATTCCTCGAAAGTCAGCTAGGTCAAGTCATACCTATAGAGGTCAGACCTTTTTCTTGGTGGGGTTATTGTTTGATAACTCTTGGTATTGTAACTTCAGTTATTATGGGCATTCTGATCTATCATAAATGGGGTGATACAATTGCTGGTTGTTTGCCCGACGCTCGCATGAAAAGTGTAATCGAGGGGCACGAGCCAGCGTTCGATACTCAAGCGACCGTGGTCAAGAGATGGCGGAACTACCAAGTCCAGAAGAGTGCAGGATGTGACGACGCACTGCAGCAAACGAAAGCTTTGCTACACAACGAAAGGACGACGATAGAGCCAGACAGCCAAGGGTCAATGGGAGGAATGATTCGCCTCCGTCCCTTACAGCCAACTAATCAGTCGATCAGTGTAAAAGAATAGTAACTTATTATGGTGAAAAACTGTCAGTGGACAATGTGAGTTATCACGCAACGAAATTCGGCCGAGTGTGCTTATATCCACGTGACTAGTTAACAGAAGTAATAATCAGACCTATCATTAATTCCTTCTCCATATCTTCAGCTATAATTGCAGAAAAGTACCAAGTTGACACACGCTACGCACAGTCGATACGGACGTCAAAAGACGTGTCAATCAAAAATGGAAATCTATACGATCACATGTACAACATAACGGTACTACGAATTATGGTACAACATAATGGTACTACGAATGGTACAACAAACTTTGTACAACATAATGGTACTACGAACTATGGTACAACATAATGGTACTACGAATGTTACTATGAACTGTGGTACAACATGTTGGTACGACACACTATGGTACGACGCGATTCTACTACAAGCTATAATCGAATGACTATGAAGTCGTGAAGAAAGACTGACATTGTAGTTGTGTATTTCTTAATAAAACTTTTGACATTATCAAATATATTGAGAACTGTAGTGCTAGTGAAACACTACATACGAACATAAGAAGTGGTAAAACAACCTTACTGTGTTACTGATCCTCAAAATTATTGAGAACGTAAGGAAACACATATGCCAATGATCCTTAGCGTACTTTCTGAATACCCTAGGGGGAGATGTAACACAGCAGCGGTTCTTGTATAAATGTATGGTAATTGTTGTATGCAGACGAGACAACAGTTCAGTATATTTCTTAAAGATAGAACTTAAAACTGCGTAGAAATGACAAACAGTACATGCATGTATCTGATCACCGGTGACCCACGATCGTGACCAAAATGAAGACTTTTATTAATAGTGATAACCGGACCAGAGTGGTACGATGTCAAGTAGAAGGGGTAAAATAGGCTTAATTGCTGCTTAATGAGTTTTACCAGTTGGTCAACAAGTATTGGTGACGTCCGGTCGACAGTTCATGTCACGATCTGCGCATTTCTCGAACGTTCGAAGGCGTATATATACTGAGCCAGTTGTCTTATTCTTTAGTCAGTATTTCAACCAGTAATAGACTGCTACTGAACGTAATAAACGTTTGGTTTTCTAAAAACTCTTGTGCGTTGTTATTTTTCCGTACGACTATGCTTCAAATCAGACTGCAACTTTCACGTCTAGTTGGCGTTTTTGAGGAAAGACCTGTGACACAAATATAAAGTATGATTTTTTTGATAATCCAGTTTAACTTTCGTGACATTTTTATGTCTGTATTTCAAGCACAGGATGACTTTTGCATTAAAGTGAAAACAAGATGGCGACTGATTTTCAAACTAAACCACGCCTCTTGAAATTCATGCACTGACTGGGACTATTTTTGTAGGAAATCATAACGGCTGAATGTAAAAATTCAAAGGTAAAACATGGATGAAAATGTAATAAACAATTTATTCGGTTGTTTTAAATAAACTCTATCTAATTCTTCAGAGGAGATGGCTAGTAATAATATTCATGGAGTTATTTCGCATACTACATTCGGGTCGTTGCCATTAGGAGCCATCTTGGAAGAGCTGTCTTTAACAAAACGATAAACCTAATAACAATACAATACAATAATACAAGATGAAGCTTGCTATTATGATTCTATACTTTTATTTTACAATGACGACGTGCGTCAACGGGTAAACTGTCTCATTGACGTCGCGGCTGAATCCCCGACAACGTGATGGATCTATCACTGACGTCGACGTGACTTATCCGTGACCTACTTCTCTATTGTCGACGTCGGCGCTCTGGGCAGTGAGCGTCCGCTGACTGTCGGCAAAATCGCCTGCCCAACGTTTCATACAAACTCCGTTTAATTTACACATCTTTATATTAATCATAATGCCCGGATAACAACCAAGGCTGTGACATTCCAAATGTCGAGACACTAATTGTAACTAAAACACTTCCTATTTTCTGGCTGCACCATAAATTATAAGTAAATCTGATTTAAGGGAGAGTATTAATGAATCAACACCACCTCTAATAACTGTGCAGCAGACGACGAATCTGAACATCAAAAATTTATTTTATAAGACTTTAAGAAGACGACCTTTCGTCTGCCTGTATATGTATATAGAAATATGTATTAGTTCTACTTTAATTAAATATACTGCAAAATTGTGTACATGTATATGTGTGTGTATCCTCTAACACATAGATGCATATGCCTGTGGATGTGTGCTAGCCTGTATGTCCGTGCGTTTGTCTGCGGGCTTCTAATATATATTGACTGGCCTTATCCCTATGATGCTGCACCATCTATATATCAGCAAGTCCTATCCTGCACTGTGATCATTCCATTATTAAAACACGCCTATTTAAATATATAGAAAATTTTACCTCCAAAAACTTAAAATTTTCAGATAAAAAATTTGATATTTTCATATTTCTGCTCAAAACATAGATTGTGGGTACTCGTTAGAACCGCCTCGGCGAGGCGATTCTAACGAGTACCCACAATCTATGTTTTTGAGCAGAAATAAGAAAAATAATGCATACCCCTGTAAACCCCAGTTTTACTATATAAAAGTGGGGTTTAAGGGGGTCTAAATTATATAGGTATGTTTTCGTAATGCATACTAAGCACACATTGTGCCTGCTAGAAAGAGATCCTGATCAGACTTCACACGGTCAACGCAGCCTGCTAAGCACTTTCGCAAACTTGGGAATCTCCGACCATACTGCACAACCCAGCGCAGCCTGTTCTATACTCCCGAAATAATTCAACGTATGCACAATTGGATCAAACAGCGTCCAATATTGAATTAACAATTTGTAGGTTTCCATTTCAGTCCAAAACGCATTTCTGCCTTTTCGGAGATCACACAGATAACACACAAAACATTTAAGTAAAAATATATATATAATACCATTCACAAAAATGTTCCCAACGAGAGGTCTTTTCCCAGCCAGCATTCTACGTAAATCTACATCGGGCCGTCATCGGCCCGTCAGCTACCCTGACGGGCCGATGACGGCTCGATATAGATTTACGTTGAATGCTGACTGGGTTGATACTCTATACGTTGTCGGATTTCCCTCTTATTGGAACATGTTCGGTGTTTTTTTATTTTTTGTGTTTTTTTTTTTTTTGTGTGTTTTTTTTTTTTTTTTGTTTTTTATAGTAAGCCTGTACCTGTGCTATAAGCTTTATTCCGTGATGTATGTGTTAAGCGCTATGCAAGCGTTTAACCTATTTTCATCACGAAAACATGCCAATATAATATTGATCCCCTTAAATCCAACTTTTATATAGTAAAACTGGGTTTACAGGGTATACATAATTTTCTTATTTCTGCTTAAAAACATACATTATGGGTACTCGTTAGAACCGCCTCGCCGAGGCTATGTTTTGACCAGAGATATGAAAAATATCAGAATTTTTATCTGATTTTTTTTTTCGTTTTTTTTTTTTTTTTTTTTTTTTTTTTTTGTGGTAAAATTTTCAGTATGTTTGAATGGGCCTGTTTTTGTAATGAAATTGCGTAAGATTTTTATAATGTAAGTTTTACACGTGTGGGTAGGAAATGGACTTAGTATCGCAAAAAGGAACCATACACGAATAAAAACCCTAAGCCTAAGGTCAGCGCACTGCAGCCTGTTCTGTTTCGTAATAGAGTTATCCAATAAAACAAACAAACAAAAAAAAAAAAAACAAAAAAAAACGTGTTATGGATAATAATTAATACCGCCTTTGATTGCCGCCCCGACTAATTAACCACAACATACATTTTGTTGATAGGTAAGAAACATGTAATTACTTTATTTAAAAAAAGAACTTTCAGTATTACCTATGGCTATGACATATACTTTTCATTATGTGTTTGAATGTATTTGCTTTCAGGCTGTGGCCATTTAACTTTGAGGAAGAGAATGTACACATAATTCGTAACTGGCTACTTTGCGACATCATGAAATTGCCAGTAATGGTCCTACAAAATAGATTCATGAGTAAGTATCATTTGAGCCGGGGCGCCCAGAGAAGACTTCAATTAGCCTGCGCATGCAGTGGACCAGTCTTCGTCGTCCGCATGAGGACGCTTTGGATCCTTGACTACCCACAGGGTGTCCTGGGAGGCATCTAATCAGACTGCACAAGCTGATCAGAATCTTCGTTGTGCACAAATGAAATCTTGTGGGAAATGTATGCACCGGCTGATTTCATTATTACACATTCGAATACACTAAATAACACACCTTTGCCTATAGTGCGACATTAAACCCTTGTAAAGCCTGACATATTTAAAATTGAAAAATATTTCTTCCACTATATAGTGTGTGGGAGTTAATTCTGTTTAAAATGGGTTAAGTGCTGTTGATTTTGAAACAAGATAATCCGTATATACCCCGGAGATACTCCGCCATACCAGAGCACCTAAGTAGAAGTCAGGACTGTGAGACACACAGTACCAAAACTAGTAAAATAAGAACGGGGGAGGAGGGGTGGGGTGGGGGGCGACCAAGGAAGGTCTCTTTTAAGGTGATTAGATAAACTTGTTAGAGTTTCTTCTATCATTGTTAACAAAGTACACAACGTTTATGATTTCATGTTGAATTTGCTGCACACTAAGTTCCTTCCGCGAAGTAGTGCTCTGTTGCAGCTGTAAAGCGGTTCCACACTCCTCATATTATCGTATAGTTTTTGTGTGTTTTTTTTTTTTTTTTTTATGGTCTATTGTGATTATTGAGCCTGCTTTTTTTCTGATAAACACTTATACGATATACACTGATGATGCCTAACTGGTCGAAACTGGCTGGTCTGCCTCAGAAACTTGGACACTTCAGCTTTTTTCTGTGTTATTTTCTTTTGTTGTTTCGTTTTGTTGTTGTTGTTGTTGTTGTTGTTGTTGTTGTTGTTGTTGTTGTTGTTGTTGTTGTGTGTGTGTGTGTGTGTGTGTGTGTGTGTGTGTGTGTGTGTGTGTGTGTGTGTAGCTCTTAGGATGCGTTTCTATTAGAATCTATTTATCTGAACCACAGCTGGTCTCACTGCCACGTGCCGGTCATAAATCGTCAACCGTACTTTTCACTTAATCGTTATGTATGTTTGCTTGTCCTTTGAGACCATTCAGTTCATTCGATGGTTTTTGAAAACTTACATGTGCGCCACTAAGTGTGTCGAATTGGTCGAAACTTGACAGTTTAGCTCAGAATCTTTGACATTTCAGCTATTTTCAATCTTGTATGTGTTATTGCTCTCAAGAGTTCAGTGATAAGGCCTAACTGGTCTAGCTAGTCTGGCCAATGAGGTGCAAAATCATTCGTTTTTACCAGAGCTCCTTTTCAGAAGGTACCATGTGTGCATGATGGTAAACAGGAAGCCAACAATTTATCTCTTGTCACAAATAGCGAAAATTCTTTAAAATGTCTCCAGTCTTACTAACTTATAGTATGCTGTAATATATAATCCATTCACGTGGAATTTCTGACTCCGTGTTTAGGTTACCTGATCAAAGGGTGAACGTGAGCTTGAAGGACCTGCTCGATATACAGGCGTCCGTCGTCCTTATTAATATTTTTGCGTATGTACAAACTTGAAACTTTTCACAGGCTCTTCATAAAACATGCATAGATTGTTTATCTCAGTAACATCAAAGCCAAGTTTATCTTTCTACCCTGGGATTAAACTAGGTCACTAGGTCTTACCTTACAAAAACCTTGTGAGAGAAAACATTTACTATACAATCGACATAAAACGTTCTCAGAATGCTTATCCCAAAGTCTATGTTACGTTTGGAACTGTGTCGTATGGGGACAAACTCAAAATCATGATGTCAAGTCTTACAAGACATACATATTAGACACCATGTTTTGGACATGGTATTCACCATTCCCTTCAGAACGTTTATCTAAATAAAATCTATGTCAAGATTGAAAATAGGTTTCATGGGGTAAAACACAACGTATCTCGGCCAAAATATATGAGAAAACTTAAGGACACATAAGAGGCTTTAATGCTTATCTGATCTTTTTTATCTGAGGCGGAGTTTGTACAAAATCTCCTCCAAGCAGGCAAGAAACACCTCGCACAACAATTCAATTTCACCTACAGATATATAGATGATTTACTGTCTCTGAAAAACACAAAATTTGCAGAGTATTTAGAATTCATCTATCCACGTGAACTTGAAATAAAGGAAACAACGGAGGCTGCAGCCTCCTCCTCATACTTGGATTGTTATCTCTACATTGACAATGGAAAGCTTACTACTAGGCTTTACGACAAACGGGATGACTTCAATTTTCCCATTGTTAACTTTCCATTCCTGAGCAGTAATATCCCTTCTGCACCAGCATACGGCGTTTACGTTTCACAGTTAATCCGTTATGCCAGAACCTGTTCAAATTATCAGGACTTCATGGAGCGTGGGAAAGTGCTCACTACAAAGTTGTTGAGCCAGGGGTATCAAAAAATCAAACCGGTAGCAACACTTAAGAAATTCTATGGGAGACATCATGATCTAGTCAATCCCTACAATATGGCAGTTTCCAGAATTGTTTCTGATGTTTTTGCCAGTGTCGCGCCATAAGTAGACTTCCCAAATCCCGGACATACGCTTCTACCAGTATTTCCTTCGTTCAGGCCTATGGGCATGGTGAGCGAAGCTTGCTTACCAAGTAATGCTTACTATCCGCGGACGCCTGATTACACCCTTTGTTCTGGGGTCCATGTCTATTGGTCTGAACATTCTGATTCGTCATTCGTTTATGGATTTTATTAGTTTGGATTACGGCTTTGGTACCATGACCGCAACTACTTTATGAAAATTGGTCAAGCCATTTATCTCATTAATTTTAGATTAAAACTTAATATGAATGCTGAGAGGAATAAAAGCTTTACTTGTGCATCAGAATTATTTAGCCTATATCGCAAGCCGACCTCGCCGCAGGCTACTCATCAGGGCTCAGTTGTTGAAAGCGTCGTTAGCTTAACGAGGTCGTTAATGGTCATTTCGTTAACTGTTTTAGCGGATTCAATATACAATATTCTGATATTTTTTGCTGAAAAACATGTGAGAAGCTTTTGCAGTGCAAAGGCTACTCACAGTTTTTCAGCAAAAAATTTCAGCATATTTGCGTATCACTCGATGTAAATTTTAACGAATCGTTAACTAACGACATCTTTAGCTTTGAACAACTGGGCCCAGATAATTACTAGTTTTGTTTAAGGTAATCCTCTGTTTAGCGGTTAGAAAGACAATACTGGATAATGTTTCTTATCACCGGCAGATATCAATCATGTTTATAATTTTGTGTAAAGTTCTAAATTCCTACGGAAACATTTATGATTGCATGTTTGCACGAGACATTTTCAAACCTGATTTGATGTAGGCGACATAAGGCGCTCCCGATTTCTGTCAAATATGTTATTCTGAACACTACATATGTTATCTTCAGCTTTGTATATATGCATAATTTCCAGTCGAGCAAAATCTATAGACAAAAATGTGTATACTTTATTAACGACGATTTTGAAATATACGCTACGCCGGGAATAAATTCGCACTTGTGCGAAAATTGCTTTAGTATTCATAATATTTTTTTTTTCTACCTTCGATGTTTTTAGTTCTGGATTAGATTTACTCACTATTGGCGTTATATGTTTTTTTATGCTGGCTGATGTATAAAGCAGGAAATAATAATAATAATAATAATAATAATAATAATAATAATAATGCCCTAACTTGTGCGAAAAGTACTTTCGTAAGTCCCATTACTGACCGTTCTAATGTGGTACTTTCATTTTGGTGTTTGTTGGTTAATGTCATATCGAGGTTTGAGCGCAACTTTAGTATGTCGGATGGTTGTTTTCTGTTTTCCCAAATTTAATCCCCTCACCATAAAGGCATTATGAAGAGTACACTATTTCTTTCTGTAAACAATGAAAATTTAGGTGCCATTGCTCATCTGAGCAATTGCACCTAAATTTGCATTCTTTACAAAGGGGTCAAAGTTGCCCTAAACGAGGGTTTCAAAAATATGTTTTAGTTATACTACAGTCTTGCGCTCAACCCTCGATATGGTGTTCCACTTACTTTTTCATCTTTACACAATATGTAGGATAAAGATATATTCAGTTAGTTTGGGTAACAGTTTTTTTTTTTTTTTTTTTTTTTTTTTTTTTTGTTTTGTTTTTTTTTTTAGAAAGGACTGCCATCTCCGCTTGCTATCTATTCTTTTTGGCCATTTAATTGTTCTTAGCTATCTTCCCTTTTGATGTTGAGAACTTGATGCGGATCTGGTTCTATCAGTTCCTGAATTCGCGTATTAACTTCTGATCTAGGTCGTTTATTTATAGACACGCAAATCAATGTTGTTTTTAATCAAAATCAAGTCCCATCTTTACAGCTGCTAAATGAACACAAAAGCAACTACATTTAATCTGCAAAAGGCATTATTTTGAGAGATTTCTTTTCGAATATTTTACAGTTTTAGTCTACAATCTACAAGAATATCTTTAACATTTTACCTACTATTCCTGAATGTAAAAGATGGTTTAATTAATCAAAAAATACACGATTGTCAATGGTGGCGCTTTTCCTGCTTTTCGTATTATTACCTTTAAAGCTATTGTGTGCAAAAATTCTTGCTTTTGATACACGCGGTACTTTTTTTAACATATTACAAGGAGTGTATGATAAGTAAAAAAAAACAAAAAACAAAAAAAAAGAAAAAAAAAGCAAAAAAACAAAACGAAACAAACACGTCAGAACAAACAAAGAAAACAAAGAAAATAAATGAAATCAGGAACTGATGCAAACAGATTCATATAAATTCCTACACCTAAGGGAAAGACAGACGAATGCAATTAAGCAGCCACAAAATGAACAGATTGCGAGCAGAGTGGGTAACTCCTTCCCGAAAAGATAGCATCTCTGTTACACAAACTTAACTGAACATATCTTTACATTACGAAAACATGCCTATTCAAATGTGTTGAACATTTTACAACGTAAAAAGGAAAATTTTCAGATAAAAAAATTCTCATATTTTTCATATTCATACTCAAAACATAGAGGCGGTTCTAACGAGTACTCATAATCTATGTTTTTTCAGCAAAATACGAAAATAATGTATACCCCTGTAAACCCCAGTTTTACTATATAAAAGTGGGGTTTAAGGGGGTAAAAATTATATAGGTATGTTTTCGTGATGAATTTACATAATTGTTAACAGAAAATCATTACAAAGTGAATCACTACATAACATTTAAAGAAAATGTACCGCAATGAAAGTACCGCATTGGACCGGTCAGTACTAACTTACTAGGGGACTAAGCTAGCTTTACTGAACCCCAACCCTCGCCCTTAGCTTCCATGGTGATAAAAACATATATTCGTCCGGTCTGCGTGAAGGCCTTCTAACTCGCTATGAGCGGTCATGGTACGCAAGCCATAATCCAAACACATAAATCCGTAAACGAATGACGAATCAGAATGTTCAGCAAATAAATCACAAATAAAGCCTTTAATGAACCAAAGATGAGGTCTCAACAAAAATACGTTGGGAAACTTGGAGATTCCTGGGTTGTCAAACACCACTGGACTACTGGAGAAAAGGGAAACCAGCATTTGAGCCCCTGTGAGCCGAGAAATGGACATAAAATGTTCCGGACCAGACCATCTAATGAATAGTTTATAAGTTTGGTCATTTAAATTAAAGAGGTAAGCAACGTGTCAACCGTGATTAGATTAACCGCTAAGCATTTTTTATGGCATAAATGTTATACCCTTTTCGTTTATAACATATACAACATTGACAATTTTACTTAATTGTTCAGAAAATTCAGGTTTTCCTATAATTTTACTAATTTTATTCGTTAATTCGCCGTAAAATCCAGGTTGTAAGTCTGTTTGTGATACTCATATTTGTTTGATAAGTGGCGATACCGTCAACTGAAAAACCACATACACATTTGTTTTTAAGTTCAAGCAGTGATATGAAAATAAAAATTTCCTTCGAGGAAACATGTTATAACAAGTACCCACGATTCTAACATATGTCTTATACAAATAGAAGGAAGGCAATGATCAGGAATCGATACAATTACCTAACTAACTCCTTCCGCCTAAGTCACCAATAGGAAAGAAGGACACGCTTAAAGCAACGGCACCACAATTAAAACACTACAAGCAAGAAGTCAAAAGGACAGTCTCTGTCCAAAAATAATTACCAAATGGCTTTTCAAAGTAATAATAAAAAATCCGGGACATAAATGCAAAGACACACAATGACAGACATAATAAACCACAGATGAAGCACCGCTTCTGGGGGCTTAAATCGATAAACATTTTGGGTCTGATATCAAGGGACGAGAAAAATGAAACATACGTTTTCAAAATTGATCTAAAGGGACGAATTTATCTGGAACCTACAAAAGACAAATGAGCCAGTGCGTGAGATAACCTACAATGAGACATGTGCGACAAGCGAAGACTCAGATCAGCCTGCACATCCGCGCAGCCTCCAGTCTATTTAAAGAGGAATACATGAGAATCCTAGCCGTACTGGGTTGACGTAACAGGCTTATCTGAGCCTTTGCTAGTCACACAGGTCTTATTGTAGGTTTTGTCGTGCGCTGGCTCAAATATATCTAGTTGAGCGTTACTTTTATGATACAAAGAGCATTTAACCCATCTATGCCTAATGGAATCTTCTGCTTTAACCTTTTTGACCTGATCCATTTCCAATAGATAGGCGTGCGGGTAATTTTAATCACAATCTGTAGTTAATGCAACTAGAGTAGATCCATTGTGCAGCGTCTGATCTGGGTCTATACTGTTTGTCAATGTCCCTTTTATGGGACGCTAGGCATAATGGGGTTAGGAAGTACTTGTACGGGAAATAAAACTAAAACATTTGTAGCAGATTGACAAACACGGTTTATACTCGGCCAGTACAGATCAACTTGGTTTATCCAGGAGAGTTGGCTAATATGGTCGAGTTTGCATTCCGTATTGGTCGAATTTGTCGTTTTTGTGAGGCACTATTTGTAGCCATAATTTGCCGTATGTATCAGTTCAATATTTCGTTAAGTTTATATGAAAATGTAATTAATGAATTTTAATTTCGCATTTGTCCAATCACAGGTCGGGTCAGTACAACAGATTGGGCAATTAGGAAACTAAGCGTATAACATTATATGGGCCGCTCCAAAAAGTGACTTTAAGCATGCGCAAATATTCAGATTAACATCATCCTATGCAAGTCTCTCATCCGGGAATTGAAATATTCTGTAGTATACAATAATTTAGTGCAGCGGACAGAGAAGGTCCTTTTCAGGTCTGTGCGGATGCGCTCTTGCACAGTCTGATCTGTGTATTCGCTCTCCGCGCATGCCCTAACTGCTACCGAAACTGACGATACTACCGTTGGTACCCAATCGCCCCGTTCAGCCCGGAACTGTTAGAAACCGATTACGTGAGATTGGTATTCAGGAACGCGGTCCGTACCTGACTCAGGCACGTCGCATGCACCGTATGGCGTGATACAGGACACCTGAAGATTTCCGACGAGGCAGTGGAGACGGGTCCTTTTTACTGATGAGTCCTGTTTCACTCGGGTTTTTTTTTCTGTTTTTTTTTTTTTTTTTTTGTTGTTGTTTTTTTGCCCAGGTGGTCGACGTCGCGGTTAACCGGAATATCCCCACCAATCTCGCCAAGGTGAGAAATGATTTGCTAGAAGAATGACCAACATTCCAATGAGGAGAATCAATGCATAAACTAACACCATACACAGGAGAATAGGGTCGGCAAAAGGGGCTCAGAGCGGGGTATATTGAATAATTAAGTTGATTTTATTTAAAGTTATAGGGGAACGCAATATAAGTTGTAAGTATATCTTGGAGTAGAGTGCTTAACAAGCCATTTATTTTAATGCAAGAGTTTTTAAAATCGGCCTAGAAATAAGGAAGCTATGGTGGTTTGCATATATTTAAAATAGCTGTCATAGATGCCGCCATATTGTAGGCTTTGTGACGTCACAAAGCCCAGATTAAATATGCAAAACCAATCATAAAGGGTTTTTAAGAATAATTTTGCTACATTTTTTATAATCTTTTAATTTTAGTGACAAGCAATCATTTCCCCCAAAATAAATCAGATTTATGAGAATAACTGCCTTTATGAAATGAATTTTATTTTTTATGAAACCTCATTAAATATTCAAAATGGCGGCGCCCATTCTACCAATGTTAAAACATTCATTTGTCCATAACTTACTTAATTTTCCACCGATTTTGATCAAATTTGTGACAAAATTCATTGTTTGTAATGTTCTTTACTTTAAAGCAGAATAACTTTTAAGGTTGCGTTCCCTTTATGGAATTTACCTTCCAATATGCTTCATTTACTGGCGAGTTTTTAGTCACAAACTAATAAAATTTCGGACATTTTTCTTTCTTTTTTGTTTTTAATAAAAATAATGCCTTTAAACCATAAAAATAATTTATATGCTTTTTAAAATATTGTTTTAATTCAGCCAAAAATTACTCTGTGTGTCTTTTTCACCTCAGTGATGCCTTTAGCAGGGAACAATGCTATTTGCCTTGATACTCGTTTTGCAGCTGAAAAGATACAACTACCTGTCCTTCCGTCCATGTTCTTCATTAAAAGGCAACATGGCTTTGCATCTCTATAAACAGCCGACTTAGATCAGAAGCTCCCGAAAGTACGTTTCGCAAATGGCAAGTAATATCCCAGCAGGCACATGACTTTAATACAACGTCGCCTCAACGTCTAAGCAACGTCATGAAGTTGCATCGACGTTGAGTCGACGTTGTATAAACGCCATGTGCCCGCTGAGATTCTTTTCAGCTAGTGGAAAAATCTAATCCAAAACTAAAAACATCCAAGGTGATCAAGGCATCATCTCGAACACTAAAGCAATCTTCACACAAGTGCAAATTCATTTCCTGCCTTGCATCTTTTTAAAAATTGTTGTTTACAGATACAGACATTTCCGGCTACAGAATATGCTCGGGTGAAAATTGTGCATATATCAATAGCTGAAGATTACATAATATGCCTAACGCACGAAAAAAAGGCCTATACGTAATTTGTCGACAACGCAGATCCAGGCTGATCTTTGTCTTTGTTGTTCGCTTTAAGAATCAATGGATATTGTAGTGATGACGATCAGAGAATGCTCAAATCAGACTGCACGGATACGCACGCTCATCTGGACATTCGCTGTTCTCATATGGCATACGAAACTTTTCCCCACACTTCGGATCATATAAATGTACAGGGTCCAGTTGTTCAAAGCATCGTTAGCTTAACGAGCTCGTTAGTGGTCAAAATGTTAACTGCTCTGGTAAGTATAGTATCTAATTCACAGATATTTTTGCTGAAAAGTGTGACAATGCAAAAGCTACACACATTTTTTTTTCAGCAAAAGTATTAGCATATATGCCATATTTAATAATCAAAGTTTCAGCGATACGTTAACTAATGGCATCGTTAGTTTCGAACAACTGGGCACAGACTGACAAATCTGACAGAAAGCGGGTGAGTCTTACGTTGCCTACATAAAATAAACAAATTAAATGTCTTGCGCATAATCGTAAACATTTCCGTAAAAAAATACGATTTCAACCATAACTGAGCTATTATTTTTTTTTTATATTTCAGCTTATTTTTTCGCATTTATCGAAATATGGTCAAGGACAAATTTGTAGTAGGCGACCTCCGCAAATTTGTCCAAAAGGTCCCAGCTTCTTCGATTTTTCAAGTATTGCTCCCATTAAATGAACATCATCCATTTTGCAAGAATTAGAATAAGTCCCGCTTTTACAAGTACAGGTTAACTTACTACCCGAGAACAGCATGCGTATGTTTACTGACTGCGCATCAAATGACCCTTATAAGATGACTGGGCTGTAAATCCTCCACTGAAACAAACAAAAAAGGCCACCTATTAAACATTGATATTTATTTATGTATCTGCATTCTGCAAAAATAATGGGTGCTTACTAGATACATGTTCATAGTAAAGGGCCAGCAAAGCCGTGCAATCCGATACGGGACTTTTCCATATACAATTGACTCTCGCTATCTCGACCTCGCTTATCTCGAATAACCGCTTATCTCGAAGTGAAAATCTGGTCCCTGCCTAAACATAAAAATATAACAACATGTAAAAGATATTGTGGAAAAGTTTTCCAAAATACTTTTAATAAATCTCTAACTTCAAGAGTCCAATTACACATATATTTGTTAAATGTGGTTAATCGAATTAGTTTTTTCCTCAGTTCTGCAAATCTGATATGTCGAGGTACGGATATCTCGAAGTATTTTAGAGAATACCTTGGAATTCGAGATAACGAGAGTCGATTGTACATCGATACATTAACACTACTCATGAGAAAACTTAAATTTCAACTCGATCGAAAATCTCTTGAAACCATTTATATTATATTTATAAGACCGTTGCTTGAGTATGGCGATGTCATATGGGATAACTGTACCTAGTACGAAAAACGAGAACTGGACAAAATACAAAATGAAGCTGCCAGAATAGTTACGGGAGCAACAAAGTTAGTTTCGAACAGAGACGCAAAAATCACAGGTTAACTCTTTTCTATAAAATGAGGTACAGTCTAACTCCACAGTATCTATCCTCTTTGTACCTGAACCTATTAGTAATGTTTCTAATTATAATTTAAGGCATTCAAATAATCTACGAGGAATCAATGCTAGAACCACTCAGTATCAACAATCATTTCTGCCAACGGCCATCAAAGAATGGAATAATCTGCCATTAGAACTCCAGCAAAGTAATTCTGTTAACTCTTTTAAATATAACTTAACTAAAGACAAGGAACAAGCACCGAAATACTATTATACTGGCAGTCGCCGTCTCCAGATCCTACACACTCGTTTGCGCACTCACTGCAGTGCTTTGAATCTAGATCTGTTCCTGAAAAATGTCTCTGAAACTCCACTGTGTAGTTGTGGTAGTATCGAGGATTCGCAGCATTATTTTTTCCATTGCTCACATTACCAAACTCAACGCACAGCTTTAATGAATGCTATTTCTACAGTTCAGACACCTACTTTAAATCTGCTGCTATACGGCAGCTCAAACCTCTCTGTTGACATAAACAAAGCCATTTTTGAGAAAGTTCATAAATTTATATTGGACACTAAACGGTTTTAAATCTGTGGTAAATGCATGTTGCAGGTACAACTTGTCCTGAACAATATCTGCATTGTCTGCCTGTGGATGCAAGCTCGGTTGTTCCTCTCCAAGAATGCCATTTTCATATACCTTGTTATACACTGTTTGATTCTTATTACTGTTTTCTTAATACAAACACTTATTGAATTATTTATTTATTATTTATCTATTTATTTTCATTTTTTTTTTTACTTTTTCTTTATTCTTATTTCTTTTTTTATTCTATATTTTTGTGTGTGTTTTGTCAACTAATTTATTTTACCTTCTCACATGAAATAAACCACAACATTTTGCTTTGAGCTGTGAAACAATCTGCCTTCAAGTCAACAACGAAATATACACCGTAGAGGAGAACTCTATAAGTATTTATATGCTTTCGTTCTAATCCTATATCGTTTGTATGTCAAATTTGTTACTTTCTTGTACTTGTATTATGTAATAAAATATGTTTAAACCAACACTACTCAGGGATTCTGTCAGCGGAGGGAGAAATCTCTGATTAGACTGCGCGGATGCACAGACTGATCTCGGCATTTTTGTTGGTTTATTTGTCTGTTTGAGCTTGAACGTCACTGTCGTGTCGTGAAGTTGTATATGACGACTGGAAATGATGTCATTGGATATTGTGTATCTCCTCATTGCAGTATCATGCCCCAGACACATGAAACAGACTTTTCAGGCCCACCAATCCCCTTTAACCCTATTTTCAGCGGCCGATCGGAAGATTACTGTTTCTAAAAAAAAAATGCAATCCTTTATTTTTCGGATGACATGGCGATGGCATTTTGATCATGCCTGCTAACCACTATCAATTTTCTGTATGTAATATAGGTAACGACCAACTACGTATACGCCAAAGTGAGTTCTCTGACAGCCCTTGAAGTGTACACTTTTCATTTGGATACAAAAATGGATTGAGTCAAAATAACAAATGGGTAAATTGAAATTCTTTCATTGTAAAAGAGCAACCTTTCAAGGTCTTGCAGGCTGAAACATTTTGGAGATCTCGGTGGAGATATTCTCTACAACTTTGTCGCTGGACATACTTTGCAAAGTTACACAAGCGAAAATCTGTTTAAAACCCTGATTGTGTACTAATCTTCAAATAACCATTCAGTGGTACGTAAAATGGCTCTTTTGATATTCTTGTCATTCATGATTTTCACCCACTTTGTTTAGGTCACAATGGCGTGATTGACAGAAGCGGACTTAGAAAAATGACGGGATTTTGTAAAATAAAGATTTCTTCATCTAATTAGCGGAACACATGTAATTGGTTTAAAACTTTAAAACTAGAATCTTTTGAATAAATTTGTGGAGGGTTTTCCCTGACCCTGTTCTACAAATTTCAATATATATATATCTATGTCTATATATATATATATATATATATATATATATATATATATATATATATATATATATATATATATATATATATATATATATATATATATATCGCCAAAAAATAAGCGAAAAAGCGTGTGTGTGGAGTGTGTGTGTATATATATATATATATATATATATATATATATATATAGCGTATGGGTGAAAAAAAAGAGTAAATGTGGCCTTTGACGTGGGTTCAAATTCGGCTTTCTTTTAACAAATCCTGAAAAGGCGTCTACAATAAAAGGAAACCAGTTGTTCATCATGCGAGAAAATGCTTTACTTTCAAAGCAAGCCGTTTTCAAAGTGTGAATAAGACAATGTCGACATAATTGCTTGCCCATAAAAATGTACCTATTGCCTTGAAACAAGTTTTTAACGTATCCATTACGAAAACACGCCTATTCAAATATATAGAAAATTTCACCTCCAAAAACCGAAAATTTTCAGGTAAAAAACTCGGATTTTTTTCATATTTCTGCTCAAAACATAGATTGTGGGTACTCGTTAGAACCGCCTCGGCGAGGCGGTTCTAACGAATACCCACAATCTATGTTTTTGAGCAGAAATAAGAAAAATAATGTATACCCCTGTAAACCCCAGTTTTACTATAAAAAAAGTGGGGTTTAAGGGGGTCAAAATTATATAGGCATGTTTTCGTGATGCATTGAAATAGAAATCTACTGTCCTTTCGACATCACTCGGGAACACGTTTCCGGCTTGGCGTTTTATTTTAAATGAAGACATTTTGTTCTAATTGATCATATCTTATCAAAAAGCATTTGTCTTTCCTGTTTCTGTGTTTTGTTGTCAAATATGTACCCTAAAATTAAAATTACGGCCAACAATAGATCAGACCTATGCAATTTCTATAGTAAAGAGGTTTATTTGGAATTTTCGTCTGTGAAAAAAAAAAAATATATATATTTTTTTAACTTTCTTTGCTGAATTTAAATTATTGATGTTTCACAACAATATTATGAAAATATCAGAAAAATTGAACAAATCTTACTTGTTTAAAATCTGCCCCAGATTTACCTACCTTACAGATTTCTGCATAATTTGCATTCATTTTACAGTGGGAAAAATGAAAATATTTTTTTTTTAAAAAAAAAAAAAAAACAACGACTAGAATTAAACTTTTTGTAAATAGGTAGTTACAACAAATGATTTTGCATCGTGACAAATCATGACAAAAGTTTGCAAATTTCTTCTGTGTAAAGCACCAAGCAAAAAAAACGACTTTCTGAAAGTTGTTGAAAGCACAGTACATCACAAAAACATACCTATATAATTCTTACCCCCTTAAACCCCATCGTTTGCAAGGGTCTATCTGTGGCCTAATAGCACTTTTCATCTGCTGCTCATCAGTTATTGTATTTAGGATTATCGTATCTATCCTAAATATTCACACCCCTTTACTTTGATGGTCCTACAATTTCATTACCTGTTGTTGTGTCTAAAACCAATGGATGAGTGGTGAACAATGTTGACGTAGTTCAGACCAATAGTGATTATACAGAATCTACATACAGTACTCATCATTAGTATTGGGACACATTATCTTCTTACCATAATTGCCCTGATATTTGAAATAGTCCATTATATTATTTGGATGTGTATCTGGGATACTGCTGTATGTAAGGCAACAGCGTGGACCCAGATCGGCCGCCGCCGTTTGCGGCGTCTGCTCTGGGCCTACGGTGTTTGCAAAGGTCTGTTCTTGACATCATGGCCTGCGCATCAATTATCGTATCTATCTAAATAATCACACCCCCACTTACTTTGATCGTCTTGAACTATCATTACCAGTTGTCGTGTCAAAACCGATGGATGAGTGGTTAACAGTGTAGACTCAGTTCAGACTTTTAGTGTATATATTTATCATTAGTTTTGGGGCATATTATCTACTTACCATATTTGCCGTGAAGTTTGAAATGGTCCATTATATTATTTAGATGTATGTCTGCGATACTGCTGCATGTAAGGCAGGCGGTATGGACCCTGATCGGAAGCTGCTTTTGCGACGTCTCATCGGGGCCTACATCGCTTGCAAAGGTCTATCTGTGGCACAATGGATCTTTTCATCCGCTGCGCATCAATTAGCGTATCTATCCTAAAAATCACACTCATTTACTTCGATCGTCCTGGAATTTCATTACCTGTTGCTGTGTCTAAAACCGATGGATGAGTGGTAAACAGTGTAGACGCAGTTCAGATCCTTACTGTTTATACAGAATCTACATACAGTACTTATCATTAGTATTGGGACACATTATCTACTTACCATAATTGCCTTGAAATTTGAAATAATCCTTTATATTACTTGTAGGTGTGTCCGGGATATTGCTGTATGTAGAGCAAGCAAGTTTGCGGCGTCTGATCTGGGCCTACATTGCTTGCAAATGTTAATCTGTCCAAATCTAAGACCTGTTTGTCCAAATAATTGTGTCATTGAATCAAGTTACTCTTACTATTCTTTAATGCAAACTTAATGCACTTTCTGAGGAATGTTACTATTATAACAACTATATTATAGCAACTGTGACATATAAGCATCAATTTAATATGCTTTGTAATATTCCCTGTTCTGATGTTATGCTTAATCCTCCGTATTTGATTTGAATTTGCTTTATGTATTTTGTTATATGTACTTTTTTTCTTGCATTTAAAGAGGGACGACGGCTTGTCTGCAGACGCATGCTGTATTAGAGTCAGTATGATAGCATTTCTTCTGTTTTTACACTTCTTATTTTCAATCACATGACAATGACGCCAGATTCTAGCAAAATTGCTATCATGCCAGAACATCGTTGTATTTGCAACTTTAAATTTCTTTTGCACTTAATTTTTCTACTTCATATCTATTCTAACATTCTCTATTGCTACTCATTTATTCTATCATACGAAAACCGAAAAAAAACATTAAACCAATTTATAAAGAAGACTAGACGCAAAATTCACGTCTCACAAAGCAAAATTGGAAGGGCGAATGCGCAGTTCTCATTGTTTGTGGTAGGAACATTCATGTATATTGTCTTCACAACGTGGCTCACCATCCTCTTACTTTGTTCAGGTGACATTCATCCAAATCCAGGACCCACATCCAATTCGTCTTCGTCTGTAACGAGTCTGTCTACTTCATTTTTGAGCATGTCTACTACAGTCTTTGACCCCCTTCCACTCAATCATAATTTATCATTTGTCCACTACAATGTCCAAAGTATCATCCCGAAGCTCGAACTACTTCATGCAGAGCTCCATGAATTTGACATACATGCATTCTCTGAGACTTGGCTAAACCCTTCTATTGATAACGAAGATATTATTCTTCAGCAATACCAGGCGCCAGTGCGTAATGACAGAGAAGGTGATGCTCATGGAAGGGTAATTATGTATGTCAAGGAGGGTAGCCATTATAAACGGAGGAATGACTTAGAAATTAGAGATTTAGAGAATATATGGATTGAGATAGCTAATAACCATAAAAGCATACTATTTGGCCTGTTTTATCGACCGCCTAATTCGAATAACAATTACTTTTCTAATATTGAAGACTCTATAGCCTTCGCGGTAGATACCAATATTCGTGAAATAATCGTCATAGGAGATTTTAACTACAATTTGTTGAATTTGCAATCATCCAGAAAGAGCAATGCTCTGTGTACCAAGTTCTCTTTGTTTCAAACCATCGAAGAAGCCACCCATTATATTGAGAATTCTTCGTCTTTAATTGATTTATTAATAATCAGTAACAAAAATAGTTTGCTATTAAGTGGTATCGGTGACCCATTTCTGAATCAGGATATACGTTACCATTGCTCAGTATACGGAATTCTCAAGTTTGCTAAACTAAAATGTAAAACATTTAAACGTCATATTTGGGACTATGAAAAAGGAAATTATCAATCATTACTTGAGCAAGCATCCTTAGTAGATTGGCCTGCTCTTTACGACGATAATATTGACACATACTCTGTAAATATAACTTCAAAAATACTCGATCTAGCCAAAGATAACATTCCAAACAGAAATATTACAATCCATCCTTCAGATCCTCCATGGATAACGTCAGAATTAAAAAGATATATTGGCAAACGCAAACTGTCATATCATAGAGCAGGACGAACAGGAAATGAAACAAACTGAAGTTAGTTCAAGAAATTTCGAAATCAAACAGTTAAAATGACACGCAAATGTAAACAGTTTTACAATGACAAAATAGCAGACATATTGCGGTCTTAATCCCTTTCTTCAAAAGACTGATGGTCTACATTAAAATAGATAATCGCTCCTAACTCAAAAACATCTGTTCCGCCACTTGAGGTCAATAATAACATAATCACAGACGAGCATAACAAAGCAAATATTTTAAACAATTTCTTTCAAAGTCAACATTCCTGGATGAACAAAATGGTGTTCTTCCTGATTTAACTCCAGCTACTGTTGATTCTTTATTGGATCGTATCATTTTGACTCCTCATGAGGTTGAATTAGTACTCGAGTAATTGCCTGTAAGTAAAGCTTCTGGACCAAATTGGCCGAGTAACCGTAGTCTAAAGGA
Organism: Anodontia alba; assembly: GCA_964016985.1. NCBI lineage: Eukaryota > Metazoa > Mollusca > Bivalvia > Lucinida > Lucinidae > Anodontia > Anodontia alba. The sequence continues at coordinate 2,548,389 of OZ024831.1, forward strand.
ACTTTCGCATCAACTAGCTTCTCCTTTTTGTTCACTCTTCAATGATTCATTGCACAAAGGTGTTGTGCCAGTTTCCTATAAAGAGGCTCATGTTTGCCCTGTTCCGAAGAACGGTGACTTGTCTGCTGTAAATAATTATCGACCAATATCTCTTATAAACTCTGAAGACAAGCTTTTTGATTCAACGTCTTGTCTTCAAACATCTGTATAATCATTTACAAACTTATAACTTGCTCTCTTCGCTCCAGTCCGGCTTTATACCTGGCGATTCAACTGTCAACCAACATACATATGTATATACTACTTTTTGTCAGGCCTTAGAGTCTGGCAAAGAAGTACGGGTTGTCTTCTGTGAAATCAGCAAAGCTTTAGACAGGGTTTGGCATGCAGGACTACTTTTGAAACTTGAAGCAGCTGGTGTCACAGGACAAGTCCTAGAATGGTTTAAGAGTTATTTAACTAATCGAAAGCAAAGAGTTGTTCTGCCTGGTACTGTCTCAGATTCGATTTTTATACATGCTGGAGTCCCTAAAGGTTCGATCTTAGGACCCCTGTTATTTTTTATGTATATCAATGATATTGTTCTTGATATAGGTTCCAATATTCGACTTTTTGCAGATGATTCATGTGTTTATATTGTCGCCGATGACCCCGTCACTGCAGCCGCTTGTATTAACGCTGACTTAGGAAGAATAACAAAATGGGCTGCTAAGTGGCTAGTCACTTTTAACCCTCCAAAAAGTGATTCTATGTTAATTTCGTGTAAATTAAATAGAAACCTTCACCCCCCAGTATTTATGCAAAATGTACAAATAACTGAAGTCGGCTCTCACAAACACTTAGGAATAGTTTTCTCACAAGACTGCTCATGGCACAAAAATATAAACTACATATCTGAAAAAGCGTGGACAAGAATAAATATCATGAGAAAATTTTCTATGAAATGAGGTACAGTTTAACTCCACAGTATCTATCTTCTTTGGTACCTGAACCTATTAGTAATGTTTCTAATTATAATTTAAGGCATTCAAATAATCTACGAGGAGTCAATGCTAGAACCACTCAGTATCAACAATCTTTTCTGCCAACGGCCAACAAAGAATGGAATAATCTGCCATTAGAACTCCAGCAAAGTAATTCTGTTAACTCTTTTAAATATAACTTAACTAAAGACAAGGAACAAACACCGAAATACTATTATACTGGCAGTCACCGTCTCCAGATCTTACACACTCGTTTGCGTACTCATTGCAGTGCTTTGAATCTGGACCTGTTCCTGAAAAATGTCTCTGAAACTCCACTGTGTAGTAGTGTTAGTATCTAGAATTCGCAGCATTATTTTTTTTTGACATTGCTCACATTACCAAACTCAACGCACAGCTTTAATGAATGCTATATCTACAATTCAGACACCTACTTTAAATCTGCTGCTATACGGCAACTCAAACCTCTCTGTTGACATAAACAAAGCCATTTTTGATAAAGTGTATAAATTTATATTGGACACTAAACGGTTTTAAATCTGTGGTAAATGCATGTTGCAGGTACAACTTGTCCTGAACAATATCTGCATTATCTGCCTGTTCTTACGACATGAAAATCATAACAAAGGAATGAAGCATAGCTGAAAAAATCTCACGCCTGCCGTGGGAATCGAACCCGGTCCTCCCGGATAAAACTCCAATGCTCTAACCACTGAGCCAAAGAGTCGACTCCCTGACGCAGTTGTCAGAGATTGAATATATAATTAGAAGCTATGCGTAATCTGCCAAGGCAGATAATCGAAGGTAGGAGTGCTCGGTCGTAACACTCTCCCTTTTCAAGGAAGTCATTATTTATGATGACGTGAAGCCATTTTCGGCGTATAAAGTCCAATCCCGGACGAGCCCCCATCTTACGACATGAAAATCGTAACAAAGGAATGAAGCATAGCTGAAAAAATCTCACGCCTGCCGTGGGAATCGAACCCGGTCCTCCCGGATAAAACTCCAATGTTCTAACCACTGAGCCAAAGAGTCGACTCCCTGGCGTAGTTGTCAGAGATTGAATATATAATTAGAAGCTATGCGTAATCTGCCAAGGCAGATAATCGAAGGTAGGAGTGCTCGGTCGTAACACTGTGGATGCAAGCTCAGTTGTTCCTCTCCCAGAATGCCATTTTCGTATACTTTGTTATACACTGTTTGATTCTTACTACTGTTTTCTTAAAAAACACTTATTGGATTATTTATTTATCTATTTATTTTTACTTGTTTTTTTTTTCTTTTTGTTTAAATTTTTTCTTTATTCTTATTTCTTTTTTTTTTATTTTATATATATTTTTTTTATGTGTGTGTGTTTTGTCAACTTATTTATTTTACCTGCTTACATGAAATAACAATAACAGTTTGCCGTGATCTGTGAAACAATCTGCCTTCAAGTCAACAACGCAATATACACCGTAGACGAGAAGAAAATTAGTATTTAATGCTTTCGTTCTAATCCTATATCGTTTGTATGTCAAATTTGTTACTTTGTTGTACTTGTATTATGTAATAAAATATGTTTAAACCAAACCCCACTTTTATTTAGTAAAACTGGGGTTTACAGGGGTATACATTATTTTTCTTATTTCAGCTCAAAAACATAGATTGTGGGTACTCGTTAGAACCGCCTCGGCGAGGCGGTTCTAACGAGTACCCACAATCTATGTTTTGAACAAAAACTTGAAAACTATCAGTATTTTTCATCGGAAAATTTTCATTTTTTGGTGGTCAGATTTTCAGTATATTTGAATAGGCATGATTTCGTAATGAATCCACACAATGTTGAAGTACGGGGAGATATTTCACTGCAGCTACACGGCACAACACTAGCTGCACTAAAATAAAATAAAATTCTAATAGGTTAATAATCTAACAGAAAGCCTTAGTAGGAAATCATTCTCTTCTCTATATTTGAACAACAAACATAAGACCCAGTCAACATCAATATTATGTCAATAGACGTGGCAACTGATCAGATTCGGTGGAAAAGTAATCTGCTTAGGGATTCACAGTTCGCTTATATTAAGGCAACAAGATCCACATTCTGGGGGAAAAAAACACTCTGTCAGATCGTTTATGCCTTCCTTATAAAACGTAGTCTACTCTAGAGAGAGAGAGAGAGAGAGAGAGAGAGAGAGAGAGAGAGAGAGAGAGAGAGAGAGAGAGACTCCCTTTAGAGCATTTTCTTCCTTTTAGAGTAAACTTCCCTCCTAAAGGTACAGAACAAAATGTCAGAAACAAATATGGTCTCCAATGTAAAATAGGAAAACACCAACTTATTGTATCAAGAACCCTTCAAGCGTTAACCCTTGTAATGCCGAATAAATTAAGGTGCCACGCTCATTTCTAATTTTCAGCCAATCAGATTACTTTTTTCCAGTTTGTTTATACACACTCTTATGCATAATGACAAACAGTGCAAATCCAGGTCCGTTGGCTTCTTCAGAAGCCAATCCAGGTCCGTTGGCTTCTTCAGAAGCCCATTGATCTGGATCTACACTGTTTGCAAAGGTAGGTCATATCCGGCTCAGCAGGACATGCGTCGTAGGTATTGTGTCTGTTTCTTTTACAGGTAGCGGACTCAAAAGCAGGCTTATTCATTCCTGTTATGACAAATACATTCGCTTATTCAATGACCAAACAAGGGCATTGCAAACATGTGCCTACAGACTGAAGTCACTCTGTGAACAATCTCCCACCAGAATAGTTAAGACGATTCGGCTACCTTTGAAACTTATAAGTCATCTCTTAGACGAGATACCATGGCTAAAAATTATAAATCTAGTTCGAGATCCTCGAGCAACCCTACAGTCTCGAAGACAGGTAGGAATGTGTGAGAAAATCCACGGCGGTACATATGGTTGCGCTAGTGAGCATTGTAGAAGGCAAGAAAATGATCTCATAGAAGCTGACGCGATAAGTAGTAGACATCCAGATCGATTACTAAGAGTGTTCTACGAAGATATAGCTGCAAACCCTATAGAAACATCGCGAAAAATGTACGACTTCATAGGATCTCCTTTTACTCCACTGGTAAAAGACTATATTTTCAACATAACACTGGCTGGGAATCCGGACAATTGTGCCATCTGCACAACCCGAAAAAACTCAAGCCAACATATTGATTTGTGGAAAAAAGATATAAGCCCTGATTTTTTGAGTATAATAGAAGAACGATGCAGCTACATCTTGCGTCGCTACAACTACATTTTTTAATTCATTGAAGACTAGAGACCCCTAAACGGGTAACTGGTAAACAGTGCAGACCCAGATCAGCGGCGTCTGATCAGAGGTCTCCTCCGTTTGCAAATAGTTCAATCAAATTTCTTTAGGAATATCTATATTATATAGCCTCATGTACCTAAAATCGAAAATGGACTCTTCCAATATATATTGTGGGAGAAATAGTTGCGGAATAACCCTCAAGACTGAGTAACAACGTTTCTATTGTGTTTAACTGATCAATGTTAATTTTGCGCCGCTTTTGACAATGAAGACAAAATTTTAACTTTCTGTTTGCTTTACTGCACACCAATGTCACTTTGAAAAGACGTCTACTCCGAAGGGAAAGCATTTAAAGGCCCCTTTTGGTGAAAGGAGAAACACAATTTAAAGCCAATTTTCTCCCTTTAAAATTGATTATTTGACCTTCAAGAAGCAATTGCCCATGAAGAAAAACTGGTGCCTGTTGACTTTGCACCGGCGGACCAAGGACAGGGAAATTGAATTAAAATAATAATAATAAAAAAAAAAAAACAGCAAAATACCGTAGTCTCTCTGTTAATAGACCACCACAACAAAAACACTGTTAAGGTTACGTCGGGCCGGTCAAGCTGGTTAAAATCTTAAGCAGCAGAAAGTTTTGCCGCACTTTCTCTAGAAAATAAGCTTTGACATTATATTTCGTGATATGCCAGAGCCTTTTGTCTAGAGATAAATACATTTGTCGTCCGCTGAATTTTCCCAGAGAGTGGTAAAAGTTCGGCAAATATTCTCAGAGAAAATAAAGCGTTTCTGATGTACATCAGACTCAAATGGGCCATGTCAAGAGAAAAATTGTGCCATCAAGCATGCGCAAAACTGCGCATATTCAGATCATCCTGCGCATGCGCAAAGTTTTATCTGGACATTTGCTCTCCATTGATACATTCTATAGCATCCAATGATCATATTAACGGACAGAGAAGGTCCTTCGCAGACTGCGCGGATGCGCAGGCTGATCTGGACCTTCGATGTCCACATATGCCCGAAGTCACACTTTCGCATTGCGCGGCTTAAATATGAAAAGAAAGGAAGAAAACGAAAAAAAATTGGAAGCTTATCCAAATATCAAACTTGTCCTTGAATTTGAATAAATCCATTTCACTACCCATTCATGTTCGTAAATGCACAGCTGCTGCTTGAAGCAGAAACAGTGCCGATCCTGAACACACCCCGCGATCAAATGCGTCTTATAGGTAAACATTGTTTGCTTTTGCCTGTCTGTTCCAATTCTTAGGATCAACATGGTAATCTAAAGCGATTTTAATACTACATGTACAAAAAAGGAATAAAGAAGAGACTGCCAACATCATAACGTAGAGTTTGACAGACAATAAGAAAGATAAGAATAAGGCTGACCGCAGCTAACTGTAAGACGGTCATATTTTGGCTAAATCTTACCGTATTGCTATGATTAAGCAATAAGAAATAAACTGGATAGAATCTTTCTATGCCAGAAGATTGCCATGAAAAGTACTCCTGAGTAAGTAATCATGGAAATCAAGAAAATGTTAAAAAGTCCACTTTGTAATGACGAATCGAAATGTTCAGAAAAACAGAAGGACTCAGAGAAAAATGTAATAGTGTAATAATCTCTGAAGAAAGTACTGATTAATAATCTCTGAAACACTTAATTTATAAGTTAAGAGATATTATTACTATTCTAAACACATATTTAAGAATAGTAAGAAATATATGAATACTAAATTAACATTATACTACGGGACAAATTCCTGCTATAAATAAAAGGTTAAGCGTATCTATTTATCAAGCAAGGAATTATTAAACATATAACTTGTTATCAAATTACTGCCCGGAATTTTATAGATAAATATTCAATTAAATTTTTAGAATTGAATATTAATAGTAGAAAATCTATTTCTGCATAATTAGTAATTCCTGAAATATCAAATTACGTACTCGCAAATGAATTCAGGAAGAAATATATATATATATATATATATATATATATATATATATATATATATATATATATATATATATATATATATATATATATATATATATATATATATATATATATATTCTCGAGATCTATGGGTAAACCATAGAGAGTAATAAAGTAATATTATAACCACGATCCCTGACGCAAGGGTAAAAACATGTATAAATATGAAATAATATAGGTGATTATTAATTTAACGTCATATAGGTTGTAGAATTAGCCAAGAGTACTCGTCTTTGTTTATTATAGTGATTAATTTGATTTTTATGTTTTTGCTTTGATGCATTGACTGAGTTGGGAGCCTTTATGCGAACCGAATTTTTATGTATTTCTGTATTAAGAGCAGCATCGGGACCCAGGGTGAAGTTAGCTAGCTGTAAAAGTGCTTTAAACCCCTCGGTGGTTTGCTCTACCGACCGTTCTAAAGCGGTGGTCCCGGTGATAGTCTTACTCTTTGTTACTTTGTGGTTTATTCTACGAGGCGATTTGTTGTATGTCTTTCCGTGTGTCATTTTGTTCTTGTGTTTTTCAGTCCTTTTAGTATTGCGATTACCTCGCTTGGGGAAGAGAGAGCTAATCTTAGTGCTTTTCGTACGTTTGTTCGGTTTGTGCTTGTTTAGATTTGTCGGTTTCCTCTTCCTCTTGGGGTCTGTGAAGGGCTGCGGTTTGTGATTGTGGCACTCCCTGGACTTTTCTCTTACCTTTTTTTAAGATAAAATTCGTTTAATCTTTAACCAATATGCAGCAACGGTGACTCGTTATTCTGTATTCGTAGGTAGAAAATGAAAAGTGTTTTCCCTCTTGTCTAAGCCTAGAACGTACAGAGTAGAACAAATGGATGGTTAATATAAATATGATAAAATCTGCTATTATGAGGTAAACTATAGTTAATTAACCTCTAAGCATTTTTAAAAATATATATAAATATAATATTAGGCTTCGGAAAGTTTAGAGGAAGGAAATGATTGACTTTGGCAATTTCTAAATAGTTACAAAGCCAATAAAAAAATCAAATGGAAAGTATTGTATATAATATTTAATTTAGGCAATAATAATCAGTCGCGTACTGAATAAATTAATGCCTTTACTAAATATGTATCGATTGTCAATACCAAAGGTGCGAGAAAATTTTGATTGACATGGACTCTAGTTATAAGTAAAATATTGGAGGTATAGAGCTAGTCGAAGCAAAACTATTCCTCAATAAGGATAAAGTAGACCTATAATATACGTAGATTAATTGGGTCTAGTGATCATAAGTTTTAAACCTTCCTAAATAATTTCTAATCGTAATCATAATAAAATGTTTATTCCCAGATGAAATATCTTCAGCGTAATTGATTCTGAGACAAAATTATCTGGTATATTGCTATCTTAGTCTTAAATGATCCGGAAGAAAAAATAAAAGAGGCAAAGTAAAGAACGTATCGAATTATATATACGCCTAAATATAAGATTTTTTTCTTATTTACTATTTTATAGCAGAGATTAGACAGAGCACGACTGACCTAGAATCTTATATAATCAATCAAAAGATTGTATAAAATAGAATAATAGCTTAACGGATCAACTATTTTCCATGTACAAAGGCAAAAGGAAATATGTACCTCAACTAGAATTTTAAATCGTAGTAATCTAGAGAAGTAGCGGATAAATAAATAAACTCTTAATTTATTTATCTGATTCGTGTAGATTTCCGATACCTTATGAATGAAATATTAATAGAAAGTAGAAAGGATCTATTGCTCCTTAGATTACATGCTGATCACATATTGGGAGCATGTAGAAAAACAGGGGAGGAAAGAAGAAAAATTTTAGATTTCGTGTATATTTTTCTTCTTAGAAATAACGATATTTTTATAGAGTTCACATTTGCCTTAGAGCCGAATAAGGTGAATATCTAAGAAGTCAATCTCTTTGTAGCGAATAAAAAGAGATATAAATTATATAATTATAGATGGAAGTATCTTCTACACAGTGAATAAATTGCGAGTTTTGATCGTATCCGATAAATCGTAATTCATTTTCAAGAATAGTTATATATAGAGAGAATTTTAAGTCTAATTCAAAAATGACTGGACAGAATTCAACAATATAAGGGGCTACTAGGTATTAGAACCCATCGCTGTCATTCTATAACCTATAACCCAAGACTAGACATGTCTATAGTGCTCAGTGAATAAAAATAGATTGAGCGAGTACTAGTGACTACTACTCGGTCACTATTAATATTGAGCGAGTACTAGTGACTACTACTCGGTCACTAGTAAAATCCGATAATAATCTAGCACTAGTCTACGAAACTACTGCCGGTGAAAATTTCGTTAGAGTCGGAAGTTAACCTCTTTCTAGCGAATGAAAGTTAATTTAAAATATTAATGGAATTATACTTCTATAATAAGTCAATGGAATATTAAAGACTCTAGTCTGATTCGGGAAAGACTGTACAGAATTTTATTATATAAAAGGTTACTATGTATTTCATTTAATAACCTATATCCATTGACTAATTGTGTATGAAGCTCTATGAACAATAGCAGCTTGGTCGGGAATTAGTGATTACTATTTTGACACTAGTTACCCGACATAATGACCGGACACTGGTATTCGTAACTGTTTCCCGGTAAAAGTTACTAATAATTTGACAAACTGATCGGATAGCAGTATTCGTAACTCTAGTTCGATAAAAAAGAGAGATTATATAAGACATTGACCGAACACAAGTATTCGAAACTTTTTCCCGATGAGAAATAATTATTGGGCAAAATTGACTAGACACTATTTGGTAAAAAGTTGTCTGGTGAAAAATCAGAAATAATATGATAAAATGATAAACTGACCGGGTATAAGTATCAGTACTATTTTGCCCCGTGATTTTTTTAATAATTTGACATAGTGACCGGAAGTTAGTATACGTGACTATTTTGTCCGGTGAAATATGTAAAAAAAAACTGAGTCTTTCCAGAAAATAATTTAATTATTGACTGGAGACTAGTTGACTGGTGCCTGGTTGACCCATGACTGGTGATTGGTGACTCGTTGACTGGTGACTGGTTGACTGGTGCCTGGTTGACCGGTGCCTGGTTGACTGGTGACTGGTGAAGCTGATTGACTGGTGCCTGGTTGACTGGTGACTGGTTGACCGGGGACTGGATGACCGATGACTGGTGACTGATTGACTGGTTGACCAGTGACTGGTGACTAATGAATGATGACTGGTGGACAGACTTTATCGGATACTAAGTACACAGGATGCCACCTTGATAGGTCTTACCCCGGCAGTATAGCCATATGGGGTGGGGCTCCCATCAGTAAAGAATTGTCGTATAACCCATCAAGAGTTGACAAGTTCTTTACAATCAGCTTCTCTACCATGAGAATCTTTAGCCAACTCGAAGATCTCTGCAAGAAAACCAATAAAAGTCCAGGAAAATCATATCGTAAACGCTGAATAACCTGGAACGAAAAGAACAAAAAATATTCTGTATATATCAACACGACTTCCGAACCGACCGCGCACTAGCGTTGTGCCGAATAGCGTGTCGCGAAAACGCATGTCAAGAAAAGCCAGTCAATAAATACATGAAAGCGAAAATTGAAAATTTTAAATAATAACATTGGAAGTGAAAGGAGTGATAAATAAACAAAAGAAACACAAGGATACAGAAATTTATCGGTGAGGAAAAGAAATAATCCAAATTTCTTTCACAGGAAAATAATCCTTTTGAATTTCTTTGTCCACAGAAAAGAAACTGACACGATTTCAATTGAGCGGGAAGAGTTACGTCACACAGGTTACTACCTAAGGGACCTTCTGGTTTCTGACTTTATTGACGACTGAAAGGTCGTTTTTCTATGGAAGGTGTGAAAACAGAAGAGAACAGCACATTATCTACAGGTTAATGTATTTCGAAGTTAAAATTACATGAAATCGAAAATTAAAAATTTCAAATAATAACATAGGAAGTGAAAGGAGTGATCAATAAACAAAAGAAACACAAGGATACAGAATTTTTTATCCGTGAGGAAAAGAAATAATCCGAATTTCTTTCACAGGTAAAAAATCCTTGTTGATTTTCTTTGTGCACAGAAAAAACAAACAAACAAAAAAAACACAAAAAAAAAACAAACGAACAAACTGACACGTGATCAATTGAGCGGGAAGAGTTACGTCACACAGGTATCTGCCTAAGGGACCTTCTGGTTTAAGACTGAAAGGTCGTTTTTCTGTGGAAGGTGTGAAAACAGAAGAGAACAGCACATTATCTATAGGTTAATGTATTACGAAGTTAAAATCAGAGCACGATCAGCAGAATCGATCAGAATTTACTCATGGCCGCAAACACGTGGGAATATTTTGACGCTCAAAATCTATACTTAGAAACTTTATTTTAAGGTTGACTCTAAACTCACTGTATTTTCTTGTATCTTGTCTGTAGTTATTATCCTTTTAAAAATGACAAGAATATTTTTAATCCACAAAACTTTTGATCAGCACGAATCATATGACCACTAACAGTGATTAAACGCGTGAATTTCATGGATTTACGGCCCAGTGAACTCAAACAAGTTTGCAACACGGAAAAGGTGTAAAAACACGTCATACATTACTTCTAGCCATGTCACGCGTGGGTGGACCTTCGTGTGTGAACAGAGAAGTGGCCGAACAGAGAAGTCTAGCGCTAGACTGCGCGTCTGCTCAGCCTCGCGCGCGACGGTCCTGGTCGCCGTACGGACAGCCGCACTTTCGCGTGAACGGCAGATCTGTCCATGAGTATCGTCATCGGAGAACTTTCTTTTTATCAATCGAAAAGCAGGTTTTCGCTTGAAGATGCTCTCTGCATGCATTCATGTGTTGGTATAAGGAAACTATATACACTCTGTTGACAAAACAGACAAAACAGATTTTTCTCCCTTTTGTAACTAATTATTTTAACAAACGAATTATCATGTGATATACAATACGATTTCCCCCCTATACTACAATCCTGCTATCTTAACCCCCTTCTTCTTTCACTCCTTCTGCATTTCTGTTGTACATTTTCAGTTTAATATGCTACGCCATATTATGTTTTCTGATATTTGTATCACAGCTCTCATTTGATACGTTATGTATTCTGAGAAAAAAAAAAAAAAAAAAAGTTGTGTTGAGTTGAGTTGAGTTGAGAGCTAGCTTGCAATATCGTGGCTGGAAGTTTTGCTGCTAGGTAGTTTCACTCTTTTTTTCGTGGGGGAGATTTCGCGTCTAAGTTCCGGCTCGATGGGTATTTTTCGGTTGACCGTTATCATAAAACGTGTCTTGCCGAAATTACCATAAATAATCGAACAAAAAGGTCTGAACAAACATGTTAGACCCTGTTCCATATCAGACTGCTTTCTCTTTAATGAATGATAACACTGACTTTGCAGACCAGATCAAAAGCACTAACTACCGTAAACAATCGTACTAACATGCCTGAGCAAACAGTATGTGCCCAGATAGACCAACTCGTCACTCATTGACTTCTCAGATCCCCTCTGCTTACAGATGAGGTATAGAAAATAGATTTTTAAGACTATGTTGTAGGCAGCATTGCCATTAGTAGAACTAGAGTTACTGAAATGATTCTGATTATATATCCAAGATAGTAATCACATTGGCGAAAAAGATAATCCTTTTTCAAATTGCTTCACAAACAGAAAAAAAAAAAAATGTTGATTATAGTCTCATCCAAATGAGAAGTGTAAAGCATGCATACCCATAGACAAGTCTAATAAAAACCTGTCAGTTTTATTAAGATTTCTATTTCAGATTCGCTTTTTATATTTTTGCATTTAAGGCAGAATAAATAATTGCTCCATGAAAGTTAATTCTTCATGGAATAAATTTCTTTTTCTTCCAAAAAGGAACAGCTTATATAAAAATGTGACTTTCTGTACACATTTAATCAAGAAAGATACCCCAATCGATAGGTCTTGGCGGGGGGTATACCGATTAGCATGGCGTCCACCCGTCTGTCTGTTCGTCCGTAGATGCATCTTTGTGCGCTCTATAACTTTGATACCCTTTGAGATATTTTGATAATATTTGGCAGGAATGTAGAGGAGGACCAGTAGGCGTGTCACATGCAAGAGAAACACTCAACTTATGACAATTTTAATTCAACTATCAGAGGAATTAGAGGTTGTCGCATTAGCTTGATGACCTCAAGTCTTTAAACACATTGCCACACATGCAAAATGCCAGTTATCACATGCAATATGGAGCTAAAATTATGATACATTTTCTGCAATAATTTAACACCGTACTTTAGAAGTGGTTGCAAATGACGTCATTAAATTTACTGTACAATCCTGCAAATTGAAAACAAGATACGGACCTTTCATTGGGTTCTTTTTAAAGAAGCCAACATATTGTCTACTTTCACTTTCACAATCGAGCAATCAATAAGGGGAAATAACCGGAGTATCTTGAGTAGTTAGCGTTGCGCTGCAGATAACAATATAGATTTTCAACACTCTAATTATTTTTTTCTGTCAATTATGGTTCCCGTCCCCAAAAAGGGAGACCTATCCATAGTATCTAATTATCGACCCATATCCCTACTCAACTCTGAAGATATAGTATTTGAACGTCTTGTATTCAAACACTTATATAATCATTTACACCGTCATAATTTAATATCCTCACTCCAATCTGGCTTCATGCCAGGTGACAACAGTAAATCAGCTTGCATATCTTTATAATACCTTTTGTCAAACACTTGATGCTGGGAAGGAAGTGCGTGTTGTCTTCTGTGACATCAACAAACATTTGACCGAGTTTGGCACTCTGGATTATTATTAAAACTGCAAGCAGCTGGTGTAACAGTGGAAGTTCTGGCCTGGTTTAAAAGTTACTTATCTAACCGTAAACAGAGAGTTGTTCTCCGAGGCGCAGTATCTGATTGGGTTTTCATTCAAGCTGGGGTTCCCCAAGGATCAATTTTAGGACCCTTATTATTTCTTTTGTATATAAATGACATTGTACATGACATTGGATCTAATATTCGTTTATTTGCAGATGATACTAGTCTCTTTATCATTGTTGAAGATGCCATCACAGCAGCTGCATGTCTTAATAATGATCTTGATAAAATTTCTCAGTGGGCAGCTAAGTGGCTGGTTACTTTCAATCCTTCTAAAACCGAATCGTTATTAATTTCACGTAAAACAACCAAAGATCGACATCCACCAATTTTTATGCAAAACCACAGAGTAGTAGAAGTTGACTCACATAAACACTTAGGCGTTGTTCTCTCAAGTGACTGTTCTTGGCATCAACATATCAAATATATAACAGATAAAGCATGGCATAGAATTAATATAATGAGAAAATTAAAATTTAAACTTGACCGTAAATCCCTAGAAATTATATATATTGCATTTATTAGACCGTTACTCGAATATGGTGATATAATATGGGACAACTGTACACAATATGAAAAAAACGAACTTGACAAAATACAAAATGAGGCAGCCAGAATAGCTACTGGAACAACAAAATTAGTTTCAATACATGTCCGTTATTCAGAAATACAATGGGATACTCACCAGCAAAGACGAAATAATCATAAGCTAACGTTATTTTACAAGATGACCCATAACTTGACCCCTGAATATTTATCATCTCTCGTTCCCGAACCTATTAGTAATATTTCCAGTTACAACCTACGTAACTCGAACAAATTTAGAGCCATTAACACAAGAACAAGTCAGTATTACCAATCATTTTTACCATCAACAGTTAGAAGCTGGAACGATTAGCCTGTTGAAGCTCATCAACACAATACACTAAATTCCTTCAAACACTTCTTAAATAAAGAAACAGCGCGAGTGCCTCAATATTTTTACACCAGTAGCAGAAAAGCTCAGATCCTGCATACTCGCTTACGTACAAATTGTAGCTCTCTAAATTTAGATCTTTTAATGAGAAATATTACCGACTCTCCCCTGTGTAGTTGCGGTAGTGTTGAAGATGCCCAGCATTTCTTTTTTTCACTGTCATAAATACCAAGCTCAACGTAACGAACTCTTAAACTCTATCTCTTTGTATCACACCCCATCTTTACATCTTCTCTTACAAGGAGAGTTAACACTAGCTGTAGAAACAAACAAAATAATCTTTGAAAAGGTCCACAAATTTATAATAGAAACTAAGCGATTTTGACGTACAATATTGTGTATAAGACCATGAAAACTATTTGCGGATGCTACTGTAACAAATTTCTGATCCACTAACCTGGCTAACGATGTAAGCTTGTGCCCTCTCTCTCTATTTTTCTCTATTTATTGCTTATAATGCTGATGATGATGATGATGATGGTGACAGTGATGATGATAATAATGATAATGGTGGTGGTGGTAGTGATGATGATGATGGTAATGGTGATGGTGGTGGAGATGATGATAATGATAATCATAATAATAATTATTTTTATTATTGTTACTATTAGTATTATTATTAGTGTTGGTATTATTATTATTATTATTGTTATTATTATTGTTACTATTATTATTATTATTATTATTATTATTATTATTATTATTTATTATTTTCAGTAGTAGTAGTATACTCTTTTATTTAGTCGCTCTAAAATTGTTCTTCATAGTATTCTATTTTTTTCCGAAATTTTGTAATGTATTTTTGCAATATTTCTCTTTGCATTGGCACTTTGCACACATTTTGCCACTGGTATTACTTTTGTAGCTTTCCCTTTATTTTCTTTCTCTTAATTTTTCTCTGTTCCAAAATGTCATATAGTTATCATCTATATACTGAAATATGATATTTATCATTTAGCAATATCTTCTTATGTATAATAAATGTGTAGAATTTTGTCTTAGGCTATCAACTGCCATCAAATCAACAGCTGATAAATATATATTACAGGAGAAGAATCTTATAAGTATTTATATGCTTCCATTCTAATCCTGTTTTTATTTCATGTCTTGTGAGTATCTGTGTTGTATTGGAGAATGCAAATAAAATATGTTTAAACTAATTATGGTTACACTTTAAATCTAAGCATCCTTTTAGTAAAATGCCGCAGCTAAGATATTTTAATGTTAAGAAAAACAACAACAGCGAGAAAAACATCTTGTAATGCTTGACCAATCAAGTCATAAAGCACTGTGTAACAGTATGGGGTTGTATGAAACAGACTTTATAGTAGCACCGCCTATCAGACACGCACATGCATTTGTATGTACCTTTTTTCAGTTCTTGTAGTAAATATATAGTAGCAGCACGTTCGTGTTATTGCTGTCTTTGGTCGGGGGCTGGATGGGGAGGGGGGTCGGGTAACTTTGATGGGTCAACACCAGAGTGCCACAATCACAAGCCGCAGCCCTTCCCTGACACCAAGAGGAAGAGGAACCAGACAAAACCAAACAAGCACAAATCGAACAAACGTACGAAAAGCACTAAGATTAGCTCTCTCTTTCCCAGGCGAGGTAATCGAAATATCTAAAGAACTGAAAAAACACAAGAACATAATAACATCAAGGCAAGACTTATAACAAATTACCTCGTAGAATAAACCATAAAGCACAAAGACAAAGAGTAAGACTAACTCCGGGACCACCGTCTTAGAACGGTCAAAAGAATAAACCACACCGGGATGTGTGTGGGGTTGGTGGGGGTGGAGGTTAAAGCAATTTTACAGCGGACTTATTTCACCCTGCGTCCCGATGCCGCTCTTATCACGACTAGTAAAACAAAAATCGAAATGGTCAGCTGTTGAAGGTTTCTGAAATGCTTTCATCACAACAAACTTTTAAAACAGAAAGCAAAGTGGACAGCTATTGAAGACGGTCACCTCAATGATAGCATCACAACACATATAGAAAAAAAAAAAAAAAAAAAAAAAAAAAAAAAAAAACAGACAGCAATGCGGGAATCACAAAGCTACAAATAGCTACAAAGAGTAAGAACAACACCAGAACCATCGTCTTAGAACTGTCTGTAGCATAAACTACGGAGTGGGTGGGGGAGGGGGTGTAGGAGGTAAAGCATTTTTACAGCCGACCAACTTCACCTTAGGTCCCGCTGCTACTCGTATTAAAGAAAACATAAAAATTTGGTTCGCATAAGGGCACCAAACTCAGTCAATGCATCAAAGCGAAAACAACCACCTTCAAGCTGACAACAAAAGCACCGCTGATCAGCCTATATGCTGATCTGAGTCTTCGTTGTTCGCATATCTTATAGGACATGCTGTGCCGCGGTTTAATTATTATACGATCGTATTTAGGCTTTATTTTAACGAAATGCTAATTACGCATTATTATAATAAAAGTCAAAAGGATTGCCTTTGGAAACAAAGAACACATAAAATCACGAAAATAAGAAGCTCGGTTTGATTTAATCTCTTCATAAACATCACTGTAGTTTTCGAGGCTGCCTACGCCCACTAGTGCCGGTTTAAGCGGTATTTGATTTTCAAACTAATCAGGATGGGATTCATGATCCCAAAGGAAATAAAAATATAACCTCTACTATGATGATGTACGGGGAGACTTTTTACGCCCGTCACACGGCACAACACCAGCTAGAGTAGAGTAAACTAAAAGTAAAAAAAAGGACTGCCTTTGGAAACAAGGAACACACAAATTCACGAAACTCGGAGACTCGTCTCTTCATATGCAACACTGTGGTTTGCGAGGCTGCATACGCCCCCTAGCGCCTGCTTAAGCGGTATTCAATTTTCAAAATAACTAGGATGGGTTCCATTATCCCAAAGAAAATACAACATAACCTTCACTATGACGATTCATCACGAAAACACGCCTATATCATTTTGACCCCATTAAACCCCAATTTTATATAGTAAAACTGGGGTTTACATGGGTAAACATTATTTTACTTATTTCCGCTCAAAAACATAGATTGTGGGTACTAGCGGTTCTAACGAGTACCCAAAATCTATATTTTTGAGCAGACATATAAAAACAAATCAGAATTTTATCTTAAAAATTTTCATTCTTTTGGTGGTAAAATTTTCAGTATATTTGAATAGGCTTGTTTTCATAACGGTACTATACATATAATGGGATATCGGATATATAGTACTGAGTATTAAGGTTTTTTTGTTTTTGTGTTTTTTTTTATCTTTATTATTATTATTATTATTATTATTATTATTATTATGTCAAGAACATTAAAATGGGGGAAAAAACTTCAAAGTTAGAAAATAAATAATATCGTTTGGATTTTTTAATTATAAGAGCTTGTAGAATATATTGTCCTACAGTGAAAAACAACAGTCCAAATTAGATAGCGCTGTTTCACAGTTTTATTCGAATTGATACTACAGTCCACATGCCCCGAAAAATATTTCGCATACACAGCTTTATTCTGGATGTAAAAAATAAATTTAAAGCTCTTTAGTTTTATACTTACTTTCGTTTGTTGTAGGTCATAAGACTTAATGACTAGAATTTCTTATGAGTTTCTTACTCATTTTGCTTTCGTGTATTGCTAATGGATGTAAATTGTGATTTATTTGTATAACAGCTAGAACAGAACATGAACTACATAAAACATTGCTATAAGTATCGTATACAAAAGGCATTTGAAAACAGACCATATTGTTAGCTTAAAGACATTGCATCTGGATCCAATTTATACGTTCGTATTTATGATATTAACTGTGGATAATAGCACAAATACTATACCAAAGGTTTCTTATTCACATTTCCGATGCTATTAAAGTGCACCGCAGGTTATATATTTCGCCACGTGATGCAAAAATATATGCTCGGATATATGTGAACAGCGACTACCTTGGTCATCATTTTTTTTTTTTTTTTTTTGTACCAAAATTTTGATTGGAAAATTCCCTATCAGCTGTTATGGATTCTAAAAGGACTGACCGGCTAGTAGAGACTGTTGAATAAATCAGTGGAAGGGAGTAATGTACAGACTTTCAAGACTCTTATAACACCGCCAGAATGGACAGTCTGAATTGCGTAAAGGCATCAATTTGGCACATCATATACACTAGTTTGCAGCTGGTTGTTTACATTTAAAGACCAGAGCACTAACTAAATGAATGATCGTAACGTGAAAAGAGAAAGACACTCTGCACAAAATCGTCAATATAGCAAGTTTAGTATAAGCGATTCCACCGCGTCTAGCCGTAACGCCGGATAACCGGTCGTAACGCAGGATTTTCGGTCAAATTCGCCGGGTTACGATATTTTTCGTAGGATTTGCCACCATTTGAAGAACCGCATTTGACGGTGGGTTGACATAAACGTTTATTTAAAATATTAGGATAGGTTTATCGAACATGAATAGTAGCCTATTCGGATCGACATACATTCTTTTAACTGCCAAATCTTCATTTTATACATATACTTTTGCCGAAATTGTCAAACACTTAAAGAAAAAATTGCTGTGCAGGTTCGGCAATTCGATAACATAGCATTCTTAGCAGAGGAGTTCCTACTTTTGTTTTCATTTTCTTAAACTTCATGACCAACAGGTGGATGAAATTGCATTTGAAAATGACCTTGTATCATAAGCTGGCCGTTGCTAAGATTCTTTTACCGACGAAACAAAAACAGATGTACAATCCTTGAAATTTAAGGTAACGCCGGATAAAATGGTATCTTCTTGATCTACAACTGGCCAGTACTCTCGCAGACAAACACACTTGTTAAGGTAAAACTTTACCTACACTGTCCGATACCAATTAATCGATACTTTAAATTGTCTTAATTTAGTATATGAAGTATCTAACCGTATCGATCACATACAAGATCAAGCACATCTGTATACTTGAAAAAAAATATTTAGATCTCAGGTTTGATAAGTTTGCATTTGTAGCGGCGGTCGGTCGACATAAAGAGCACAAGGCTGTGAACATATTTCTGTAGCTACTTTATTGTGTACCTTGGTTCATGTCTCCTATTTCACACCTGCTCTTCAATATTACGTACTTACCTTAAATAGGGCCATATGCAAATAAACATTTATCACATGACACCGAATTCCTCCTCAATATGCATTATATACTTCCTTCTACTGTGATCGTATTGATGTTGCAAAATTGTTGTTTTGTTTTAGAATTTTGCCGAAATTAATGAAATACGACAAGCAAAATGCCTTCCCCGCGTGGTAAAAGTGTAAGAATCACTCACAGATAAGATAAAGTCTGTGTTATCTGGCACGCCTAACCTCTGCACCCGATTGTTTTAAATTGGTTTTTTCGTTTACATAAGGACTTCAAGAAGAAGTAATCTATCCTGTTTACGAGCCGAATCAACCGGACATGGAGGTTTCTGTTGCTGGGCTAATTCACAAGCGACAAACTAATGATGTTTCTTTTTTTTTTTTTTTTTTTTTTTTTTTTTTTTTTTCTTATTTTCCCCAGAAAAAGGCTACGACATTTCATGCAAATTGTCTCCAATCGAGACAAAGCCTGTTTTACGACAAAAAAAAAAAAAAAAGAAAAATAAGGGAAAAAAAGTTCAATGTCATCTGCTGAAAATTTTACCCAGAATGCTAAGCGTTAGCAGTTTATCTACTCTCCTTACTACGTTTTTTGTAAACGAGGTTTTAAATTTATGTGCATTATCATACTTTGAACCATCCTCCTGCAAATATTTGTCAAGTCATATTTGGTAGTCCTTTAGTCAAAAATGTGCTGCGAAGATTTTGACAAATCAATTTTGTTGAGATGTTAGATTACCTCCCTTGGCTAGTAGACTTTACTCTGGTACATTATTTGTCACCATTAAAGCCTTCATCTGTAAACAAACACACGTTCTGCGTGCACATCGCCCACACAAAACTTTGCAATAGAACGTCGAAACGGTTACCGTATTACCTGAGCATAAACGGGCGCAAGGCTTGAGGTTATATATGGAGAGTGATGGGGAGATGGGAATGTATCAAGTAGTCATGTTATGACATGTTATATACATAGACCTCAAATACAGAAATAATGAAATGCTTTACTAACCAGATTTAGACGATTATTGGACGTATTCTATAAAAAGGTAACTCAGAAGAACTGTTATAGCTGCAACTGCATCCTGCCACGATAGCGATTTCAATATACAAATGCTGTGTACAGTCGAACTGGTCGTTTAACACATTACTCACTCCTCCGGGTACATGCGTCCCGCAAAGTAATTTAGATAAAACAGATTAAAACTAAATCTATCACCGTTTATTGAATACATTACTCCCTTGTATGTATTCATGCGTTTCCATACAATGATAACCGTATCTAAGGCTTATTGAAATGAAAGGGGAAATGTAATAGACTCAAATTGAGGCAGGATAATAATAATAATAAACAAAAACAAAAAAAAAAAAAAAACGATAAATCACCCCATTTTCTAAAGGAACGCAGAGGGAGTCTGCAAACTACTTGAACAAGTTATTCACTTTTAACGATTACTTCCACTCTTCTTTGCACACTCTAATTGATACATCTTTTTGAATTAATAATCTCAAGTGTGTCTGAGAGAAAACTGGATAAAAGCTTTAGATGAAAGTACATAGATCTAAATACTTTTTGAAGTACACGAGGTGCTTCATCTTGTATGTGATCGATACATTCAGATACTTCATATACTAAAACTAAGACAGTTTATAGTGTCGATTAATTGGTATTGGACTGTGTAGGTAAAGATTTACCTATACAAATGTGTTTGTCTGCGAGA